>OX336377.1:31655243-32255243 GCA_946902895.1 Fragum fragum | reverse complement strand
TAAAATCTTATTTTAGTTTAATTACAGTGATTTTTCATTTGCTTTATTAGCAAATTTCTAAAGGAAGATTTATTTGTTGAATTTGTTCTTGTATTTTTTGTTGATTATTATTATTTTCTTGCTTTGCTTTGTTTTGTTTACTAAAACACGACACTCATTACTAGACAAAAAAGATACACTAGATTATAATCCAGTATAAATCAGTCCGTTCTTTGAAATAGCGTGCGACTTTGGTTAGAAATTAATTGACCAGAAGTTGAAGGGCTCTTCTGAACCCATCCGCGCCCTTAATTTAACGAAACAGTGATATCACAAATCAGATCCGTACTATAAATCGCGTGAGGACATGACATTGTTGAAAGCACTGAGCGAAAAAACTCAAATGAAGCATAGCTATGACGTACGTTGTTAATGGGTTCTAGAAATCAACCCATTCAAACACAACCCCTCCTTTTTACGTTCCTCAAGAAAACAGCTTTGGAAAACATTGTGCACAATTAATAATTTGCTTGTTTAAGCACTTTCTTCATTGTCTACAATGTTTTCTATCTAATAAGACAAACCCATTTAAAACTCCATCAACTTGAAATCGTCGCCTGCAGCTGCTTTCAATTTGGACCAGTCTAAATTTCATTTTGTGGGAAAGTGTTTACCTTAGTATTTTGGAAAGACTCTAATTTTCGCTACTGAGGCATCTGAAAAAGGCTGGTTTAGTCTATCTGCTCTGAGAAGGCTGATGATCTTTGAGCAAAAATAAGATGTGTCTATCAATTCACCCAATACCACGCAGACGGGAAATTTTTAACCTGGTCCATGTTTAAAGGAGTTGTGGACGACAATCTAAGGTTCTAAGAATTTAAGACTGTTTTTCAATTTTCTGGGTAGGAAGCATTGTGGAAAAATGAAGAAATTGCTTGTCACAAGTAATTTCTTCATTTTATTCAATATTTTCCCAACTCTTTTTTTGGATGGGCGTCAAAAAGCTGCGCTAAGTAGAAGTTCAGATCAGGAACACTTAAATCAAGGGCCTCATCGTTTTCCCTGTAGATAGTTATTTAAGTATCCTCAATAATAAACAGTGAATATTCTAAAAGCGACCATGGACGTCTAGGCTGCCGGTGTTGACTATGCGTAAAATATCTTACCACCATGCATGTGAGCAAAGTAAAGACCCGGATCAGCCTATGCACCCAAGCAGTCGGGTCAGAGAGTTCACTACGCGTTCTATAGATAGATACTGTCCAAAAGCTTTTTATGTGCGGCCAGTCAACCTTCTATTGTCCTTATTTTCACAGGCTGCACTTCACGTAACTGTAAAATCGTTGCAGATTTTACGCACAGGCCCGAATTCATGCAAAAAACGTCCTCTCTAGGCCCATTCAAACACAATAATCTTTAGTCGCCCCCTTAAGAAAAAAGTTTTAGAAAGCATTGTGGACAATGAAAAAATTGCTTGTAAAAGCATTTTTTTCATTATCCACAACGTTTTCAATCCCAGAAGACAAAGATTTATAAAATGTCCTTAACTTAAAATTGTCGTCTGAAGCTTTGGATTTGGACAAGTCTGAAATGTTGTCGTCTGGTAACTTACCCGATACTAGTACATGAACAATCAGTTCGTGAACTTTTTATAACTATCATCTTACCCATTTTTGTACGCCTTTCAAGAAAAAATATCCTCAATGTTTTCTACTCCAAAAGATAATATATATATATTCATGTTCAAATTTTGAGCCACTAAATATGGCTATCTGCTATTCTTTTTGGGGTTTGGACTAGTCTAAAATCGTATCATTTGTCTTTTAGGTGAATTGAATATTTTTTTGTCTTCTTTGAGGTATGAAATTAAAAATTTAATCACACTGGATGAGCCTCGAGGAGGCGTGTGATTAGATTTTAAGTTTATTACCTCAATAATTTAATTTTAGTTTCGTCTACCAAGATTCAAGCATTTTGATTGGCCGAATTTTTATTCATGCTTCAACGGAAATAAATTTTGAGCATATAACCATTTTTATGATTGCGCAGAAATTACAATCGTCCATGCCTCAATAGAAACAAAGAATGTTCTCTTCATTTCTTAAATAAAGAAATCTTTCTCAATTCCTTTTATTGATTAAAGGTAAATGTTTTAAAGTGATACCAAAAAAAGCAATATACGGATCGCTGGCTACGCCCACTGACCTCCAACAGGAAGTTCCATTCCGTTTTTAAATTATCTTAGTTGGCAAAATGTATGCGGAATGACCGATGGCGACTGTCAATCAAAGAATCAGTCGATCAATGTAATGATAAACTTTGAACTCCGGCTTTAATGTTAAACATTTTTATTAGTTTGACGACTTGAACGTCGTAACTACAGCTTATCCAAGCTGTAGTTACGGCGTTTAGGTCGCCAACCAACTATCTTACTATTTTGTTACAGGCCATAAAAGTTGCATTACAACGCCGTTCATTTATCAAAGTGGAACTTCCTGTTGGAGTCGGCGGACATTGGTTACGGAGTCAGTGGGCAGGACTTCATCGACTCTGTTGTAAAGGAATACTTGACATATTCAGTGAAAGATTTCTAGCTAAAACAAACAAACAAACAAACGACGAAATAGCATCCGTGTAAGCTTGCTTTAAAAAGTACCCTGACTCACTAAACCATTTGAGACAAAAATGTTAACCCGGGATTTTTAAAAAGCATAGAAAATCGATTTGTTTCCGTGAATCTCTAAAATTGAATCCTTGCACAAAGTTAATTAAGTGTTTCGTTCTTATTTTTATGTTTGTTATTTTGAGCTTGGGCTCAATCAGATTCAGACCGACAGTAAAGAAACGTCATTTCAATATGAATCAACATTATTTTACTTATTTACGAGTTTTGTTTCGTCATATTGGCGGCTGATGACCGTAGTCTGACTATTACATTATCCACACACACACACACACACACACACACACACACACACACACACACACACACACACAAACAAACAACGTACAAATGCTATCTCAACAGACTGAATAACCTTTAAAAGAACGCTCTTTTCACAACATAACTACAACAGAATCGTTTAAGAGATGGAGAGAATTTTTTGTTTTTATATTGTTTTTAAGTAGGTATGAACCGAATAAACCAATCACACTGTTTGATTTGGTTTTTCGGTTCATACCTTCATGAAAACTAAAATCATTCTCTTCAATTCGTATAATTTCATAGCATCGAGCGAAAAAAGCATAACTACAAATTTGATACTTTTTTGTATGGGACAATTTTGTGCGGAAGCATACAAAAAACCTGCACGCTCAAAATCTTCATGGAGATTTTTTTCCCGACTAATTAGAACACTAGATTTCGATAGACGAACCTTAAAATTAAATTATTCAAACATGTAACAGCTTTTGACTTAAGTTGTCAGAAATTCAGATGTATTACGTACGCTACGCTTGTAATATGTATTTTACCACATTTGAACAATGCTCAGATAAAGCTTCATCATTGTTTTTTTGTTTTGTTTTTCTGTTTGGTTTTTTTTTTTTGTTTTTTTTTTCTTACGAACTTTGAACTCCGATCTTTGGCGACATTCATGTGATGCATTTTTGTTGGTTGGGCGACATAAACGTCTTACCTACAGCTTCGCCAGTGAACCATTTTACTTTTTTGTTACACTTTGCTGTTCATAGATTTTGAAAGATAACGCCGGTCGATGTCAATGCGGCACCCCCTGTTTGGGCTCAAACGGTGTTGACAGCAGAGTCGTTGGGCGGGGCCACCGATTGGTCAATTGGTTCAGCTTTGCTAAGCAATAAACTTTTACAATTGATATGTCGATTTTCGAGTAGTACTAGTAAATAACAAAATAATTTTTACGTGCCACCTTTTGATGTACATGTATCTTGGATATTACGCATACAAAATAAGAAGAATATCATTGTGGGAGAGCATAAGCAGCTAAGATAACAAACAAACGTCGTCTAAAATAGCAAACTTTGCCATGAATTTTGACATAAATGTTTTATTTTTGACATAAAAATACCATATCTTAAGGCCACAAATATTTGCCGATGTAAAGTAAATTACTACTGCCCATTAATCATTTTAACTTCTCCTGAATTATTCAGTTAAGGTCGAGAACACACTGTCTTCAAATAGCCACTTGTCAGTGGGTGATCGAAACCTCGTAACTACAGCGTAATCAAGCTGTGGTTAGGAGGTTTTGAACGCCAACCGACGCATTGTTATATTCACTGGTCATTCAGAAACCTATCTGAGCTATAAACAGTGAGAAACAGAGGAAACAAATATATCCTATACTATTACATAAAAGAAATATAACACGCAATACTTTTCAGAAGACGAATACCATTTTATATTTATACTATTTAGATAAATAGAAAATAAATTATGAATATATGTGGGTGTATTAAAGAATAATAATAACAACAACAACAACAAAATAGCACAACTCAACTCTTTACAAACCAAGTCGTCTGGTCATTCTCCATGGTAATTCAGTATCGTGGTTAATAAGTAAGAAATATCCCCATTATGACTCCCTGCTATTGTTTTGTTTGTTTTTGGATTTATTCATTTTTTTTTTTTTTTTTTTTTTTTATATTTGTTTTTTTTTTGTAAAAACGCGTAATTATATCTTTGTGAAATTGAATTTATTATGACTATGCACCTAATAGGCTACTCGTCTGAAGATAATTTTTTGTTCTGTTCTTGTTTCATTTCCTATCATATACAATATTTTTAGTACACTTAGCATAGCTTGTAATAAGCAGTTTGTTCTTTGCTAGAATATTATTAGTACTTAAAATCTTCATTGTGTTTTTGTAATGGTAAACGGCAGACCTTACATGAGTGCATGTAAAGCCTGCGTCTGCTTTTAGGTAGAAGTCACGAGTTCAAACCAATACAACTTGCTATTTACATATTATCATTTTATTATAATTTTTTTTAAAGTTTGTTATTTTTGCAAAATACAATAATTCCACCCACAAATGTCACAGAGGACCTACAGTAAATCCACCCAAAGGAATTTCATGAGCTTCTTTTAAAAAATACTTATCGTACGTTTTATTTATGCATATTCAGGGTTTCTAATATAAAGAGGTTAATTACAAGACTAAGTTAAATGTTTACTTCTTTGAAACCATCTAACCGACTAAGCATCAGATAAAAATAGAAAAAAAAATCAATGTACATTGTACATCAAGAATCTTCAGTAGTAGCAAGTATACTGTGTCGAAATATAACTTGAATTAACCAAAATACTGACTGTGTGGCTCTCGATCTCAAACTTTCCTGCTAAATCATTGTTACTAGCCCATTACTAAGTTGCACTATACCTGGGATGCGAATCATTTATAATTTGATCTTTTGTTTCTTCTATCAACAACGAGCATGCTGATAGGTCGATAAAATGATCCATACCTCCATGAACAAAATTTTAAGCGCGCAGCCTTTTTGTGTGCTTCTGCATAAAATAGTTCTACATATAAAAAAGCATCAGAATTTGTAAATGTTTTACTATTTTCGCTCGATGCTTTTTAATATTAAGAAGTGAAGAAAAAAATTTTTTTTGCGGAAGTATTAACCGAAATAAAATAACCACACTGTATGAATACGCAAAGCTTCGCGTATTCATACAGTGTTATACGTTTTTTCGGTTCATACCTCCATGAAATGAAAAAAAAAAAGAAAAAAATCTCTCCATCTCTTAAATAGAACAGAAAATGAATTTCACTTTTGTATGTAATAGAAAATAAACTGATATCAATCGATCGGATTTCGAAGCCAGCACATTCAATGCCGTTTAGACATATGTCGAAACTTAATTGACCAATCGCAGCTGTCAATCAAATAACCGGTCGACCAATGAAAGCATTCTTCGAGACCAGACATTAGTTTTATCTCCAACAACATTGGCCGCCATTTTCGTAAATCTTTTCTGTTCGTTTGGTGACTTAAATGTCGAAACTACAGCTTGTCCAAGCTTTTAGGTCGCCAACCAACTATTCTACCATTTTATTGCATGCATGTTTAATATCTTTTTCATTAGTCATAAGTGCAACAACGATACCATGAAAGGTACAGCGTAAACCTTCTTTTTCAGGAAGATTTGTTATCATAAATACATGTAGCTGGCCTAGATTTACGTGGGATAGATAAAGCTCGGATAAACTTGATTTTCATGTGCTATATATCGGCTAGATTTCCGTCAGATACATGCAGCTCGCATAGGTTTCTATGATGTACACGTAGCTGGCATAGATTTTCGTGCGAAATATATAGATACATTTGGCCCGTGAGGTACATATGGCTCATTAGATTTCCGTGAGATACACATGGCTCACATATAATTCCGTGATGTACATGTGGTTCACATATATTTCCGTGAGATACACATGGCTCACATATATTTCCTTGAGATCCACATGGCTCACATATATTTCCGTGAGATACATATTGCTCACATATATTTCCGTGATATACATTGTGACTCGCATATTTTTCCGTTAGATCCACATGGCTCGCGTAAATGTCAATCATATCTGTGTTACTGGCAATGGATATCGCGAGATAGGCCAGCCTCGCTGTTTAAAACAATGTTTCCGAAGAGTCTTATTTTTATGTTCAAAAGAAGTTAGTCCTACAACTTTGCCTTGCGTTTTATTTAGAGTGAATCGTCCAAAATTACGTAAATTACTTCTGGTCATTTATTACGGAGCCCCGTAGGTGACATTCTGTACATATTTTTAATTCGTTTTAACGAAATATTAATTCGTTAAATCGAAATACTAAATCGTTTTAACGAAATATTAATTCGTTAAAACGAAATATCCAATCATTAAAACGAAATATTAATATTTGCTATGCAGTCTCGGACATACCGCCTTTATTGCATCAACTCCACTCCGAAATTATTTCCGGGTTGTTGTGCCCTTAAGTGGTCCATTAAGAAAATTTGTTCTCCTCCTTTTGTCATGCTGTTTTAACGTTTAATCAACAGCAAGTTGCTTGATCGCTGCTGCATATCATGCATGTGATTCAAAGCATTTATCAGGGAACTATTTCCTTGTAGAAACTGCCATTTGAAGGTGGTACCTACAAGACTTTCACTTCCGAGCCTAAAGAATTTCACGGGTTGATGTGCAGAATGAAGATTTGCGAAAAAAAATCCCTAATGATACCATTATCCTGGCCTGTAATTCAAGACCAAAGACTGCTCTTTAAGACGGACTAAGATTTAAGTCTGATCGAAACTTTTGGTAAGAGCTACAGATTGTGAAAATGGGCCCTTTTTGCTCATTATTTAATGAGGCAAAAACGGACAGGAGTGTAACCTATTCTGTCTTCACGTGACGAAGGGTAACAACCGAGTCTTCCGAAACATACTATTTCGTTTTAACGAATTAGTATTTCGTTTTAACGAATTAGTATTTCGTTTTAACGAATTAGTATTTCGTTAAAACGAATTAATATCTCGTTAAAACGATTTAGTAATTCGTTTTAGCGATTTACTATTTCGTTATTACGAAATAAGTTATAACAAAGTTAAGGGGTAAGATAAACAGTATAGGTCACACGTGAACAGTTTGAGCCGTCCGCGTCGTAACAGCCCCTGACTGCCAAAACCCAAAACATAAATGCACATATATGCTTATAATAACACAGTAGAAAACCCTTGCGTTTACTTCGGTTACCAGTCAAATTTCTGATAGCTTACTGTCACCATTCATTGCGACGGATTCTCATCACATCGTTATATTTTTACCGTAGCTGATCGTTCCCGACAGGCTAATAAAATATTTGAGGACAAATATTAATTAGCATCAAGAAGAGTGACGGAAAACCGTCACTCTTCCTGGTGTTTTTACTGATTGGCTGATTCGTGACCACGGCCATCACAATTTTGGAATTTTGAAAATTATGTAAAGAGTTTATAACCCCCGTGTTTAGCTTTGAAAGAATTATGTTTACTAAGTGAAATACGGCATTACGTAACATACGCGGATTCTATTGAGCATTGACATAAAAACCCCATTAACAGCAGTATATAAACGGATTTTAACTGCAGTCGGGGCTTCAAAAGTTGTGCGTTTGGTCCATACATTAATTTATTTTAGGACATGATGACATTTATTAGACAGCCTTATAGAACATGCAATAGGCTTAGGCCTATATTGATAACGTTAATTAACGCTAAGATCTTAAACTTAATAGAAACGTCACAGTTGTTTAAGGTTACTGTGGTCACATGGCATAGTCAAATTGTCATGATTTTTTGAAACCGTACAATGATTGCTGAGATTCATCTTTGAAATGTGGACATTAACACTTACGCAATCAAAAGGGGGTTATATTACGTAGGGTTGACTTCTTAACGTCATCCAGAGGCCGAACCCTTCTCAACCCGCCAAAATCTGTTCCGGTACCAAAGATTATGCAAATTAGAAGATTATATAGTGTTTGCGCTCGGCGAGCGCTCGGCTAGAATATTTTTAGTCGAGCAATTTTGTAATGGTATGATCTCCCACAAACTTTTTCATCAGCTAGTTAACCGTAAGAGATATTTTGCTTAATACTGAAATAGGTTTCGTTATTATCAAAACTTTCGGAACACCCTTCCTAATGAAAACTATTTACATGTATTTAAACGGTTGTAGTAATTTATATGCTGTGGTGCTTTCCGGTAAAATATCGAGAACTTTCGGTAGATTATCACTTATCATTTAATACTTTCCGATGGATTATCGAGATTTTCTTCTCGGTAGCCTCATCTATTGGTAATTTCATCACAAAACAAGTGAAATTGTGACCCGTCAGGCGAAGTGGGAACATCTGGGTATCGTGTAAAGTGTCTACCCTAGTCAGACTTCGTGGATTGCGCAGGCCGACTAGGATAAAACTTTTCGCACCTGGCTGATTTTCTTAATCCAGAACTGGTGATCATTATACCTTTTTTGAAATCCGACCTACGGTTAACCTTTATTTGACGTGATCTCTTTTTCAAATATCTATTTAACGGAGTTCCCAGATGGTCTCTTTTCGTGTGAATTAAAACCTGACTGCGGCGCGTTTTTAAGATTTTTAAGGTTTCTAAGCAGGAATTCTCGCGCGATTCAATTCAAAATTGTCAGACGCGGCGCGATATATCCTAATTAAGATTCTTAAGAAATCTTAAAATTCTTTATATTAGAAAAAAAATAAATAAATAAACACGCCTATGCTTTCGTTCTTTTCACCATATTTGGAATCTGTAAGCGAGGTCAATTACATGTTCGTACCCGAGACATCATGATCTTGCCAGGCAGTCATATGCGAAATGTTAAAAGTTCGTGTTACATCCTAAATACGAGAGGAAAATGCCTTGCACTTTTTAGTTCCGAAACAATCAGGCTAGATTTTGCATCATTCGCCTTACAAATTTAATCCACGTGTGACTTTTTCGATATACTTCCCGAACTGAACGCAGTTGTTATATAGATAATGTCATGGAAACGACGGTACCCGGCGCAGCAGATAATTTCATTTCTGTATTTGGCTTTCTTCTATACATATCTCCTCTAACATTTGAAAACCTGAAATGTTTCAAAATTCTCTCACCCATATCGATCTGATGTATTTATTGCTGAATTACGTTAATCCCGAAAAATACATTTGCATAATGAACAATTAGCACTTCTATCAATTAATCATTCAAAGGTAAATGTGTATTGGCATATATTGTATACTCTTGACATTACAGGGGATCAGTAATCATTAAAAATAGGGAATACACACCTACACCAAATACATTATGCTTCTTGCACATAGTTTAAGACTTAAATAGTTGTGCTACATGCTCGAAGGGGGGTATATGTGATAAATTGCCAAATAAATGTTGTATCAATTAAAACAGATACAATTGGTATTTGAAAGAGATTTCATTTTTAAACAATTGTAATGGAAGAAAAACATATCTAATATCTAATGCTATGTTCCCACTATCGATCCGATCAACTCGACCAAGCCCGATCAAGCGATCGAGTACTGATCGAGCTTGGTCAGCATGTGTGACAGGGGAGGTCGGAGCGATCGAGTGTGGTCGGCATCGCTCCGGTTTCCTACCCGAATATCTTTGCCATGTCAAAAATACTCGTGTACGATCGAGTAGGTCGGGATGCTCGAGCAGAATTGGGAAAATGGTGGTCGGGGAAAGATGGGATAGCGATCGCATTGAGATCGAGATGGTCGGGAAGGGATCGAGTAGTGATCGAGTTAAGGTCGGGATGTTCGAGTAGACATCGGAATGGAGGTCGGGTTGCGATCGCGAAAGGGTCGTGATTACGCGTGTAGGGGCTGGGCTAGATCGAGTAAAGATCGAGAAGAAGTCATGTATATGCCTTTTGGTCGAGCTTGGTCGGGTTGTGCCAGGGAAATCAGGCGATCGTGTTGATCGAGTAGATCGGATCGGCAGTGGGAGCATAGCATTGCATTATACATGTTCGTGCGATATTGAAATTATTAATAAATAAATAAATAAATAAATAATAGAAATAAAAATAATGATTAAAATAACCCTGAACAATTATTATACAGTAAATGATGCAACATTTACCGGGCCAGCTCAAAACCGACCCAGCTGCCCAAGTCACAAGTAAAGGGGTGAGAAACCTAAAATCGCCAATTTGTTAAAACCAACTAGTACTCGTATTTCGTTTTAACGAATTAATATTTCGTTTTAACGAATTAGTATTTCGATTTAACGAATTAGTATTTCGTTTTAACGAATTAGTATTTCGTTAAAACGAATTAGTATTTCGTTAAAACGAACTAGTATTTCGTTTTAACGAATAAGTATTTCGTTTTATCGATATACTAATTCGTTTTAACGAATTAGTATTTCGTTAAAACGAATTAGTATTTTGATTTAACGAATTAGTAATTCGATTTAACGAAATACTAATTCGTTAAAACGAAATACTATTTCGTTAAAACGAATTAAAAAATGTGTACAGAATGTCACTTACAGGGCTCCGTAATTTATCATATATTACATTCCATCCATTATTCAGAAACTTTACGCCTATAAATGACGCAATAACACAAGTGAGAGATATTTCTTGAAAAACGCAAGTTTTAACCTGTCAAATGAAAGGGACAATCTTGAAAAGACAATCATGCAGATATTTAAACAAATAAAAAAAGTCAGATCTCGTAATGCATACAGGTCAGTCAAAGATGGTCTACTACAAAAATCATTATATTAAACCAAGAAAATTTATTTTGCCTTTTTGCCAATGTTTTACGATAAAAGTGCTTCCGACAAAAGCTGCCATAAATATTTACAAAAGACTAAAATTATATAGTTAAATTAAAGGGGTGCATGGTATTTTCCCTTTTTCTAACAAAAATAGATAAATCAAACAAATTTTGAACATGCATGGAAATGATAATAATAATATTAATAATTGCTGAGCCACAAAAGCCGACCCCATCCATTTTTTATATGGTCATTGTCTCTATCGTGATAGTAAAGTTAAAGTTGGATTTATAATCTTTTTCTATGCTTAGTTTATTCAACAAACTTAACACTTTAACCCAGACTATTGAATTGTAAATCGACCATTAACACAAGGCGCACCAGGTAGCCACAGCACATTGGTTGTCAACCCTAACCGGTTCGTTTATATATCTGGTTAGAGAGGAGCAATGTGGAGTTGGTTTTATAAGAAGAAATTCCTAGGGACCTGGCGGGAATCGAAACCGGGATCCCTTGACCTCGAGGCTCGCCTCCTATCACTTGATCACGGACCCCGCAGATTATTATTACATCAAAAGTAGTACCGTCACGTGACATGGGAAAACTACCCTTTAATTAAAGAATCCGCTAAAAGAGAACACGTTCAATGCTTGCCATCCTGCGAATTATATAACAGAATTGAACTTGTATATCATGACAAAATAAAGGAGAAAGGGGCGATAATAATTGTTTATTTTCATGTTCATGTAATAATTTGATATTAGATCAAGAATGTTAAACATTCAATGTTTGACTCAAGAACCCTTACGAGATGTTAAGGCTTTTACTAAAACGTCTATATTTGAAACGCGATATAACGATTCAAAGAAATAGAATAATTAGATATACGCGTTTGATTTTCGCACAGATTAATCGCGTGTTGTAAAGAGATATCTTGCATTTTTTATTATTTTTTTTTTTTTTTTTTTTGGGGGGGGGGATTCTCCGAACATTAAAGGCTGTTCTTTTTGTACGTGCAAATTTGATATTTTAAAGATAATCTAAAAACCAAGTATGGACAACACAAACACTAAAAAGGCTTTTCTATTTTCCAAAGTTAAAAGATGAAGTATACTTGTAATTCTCGTTTTATGATTTAAAAAGGCACATCAATACTTTGTGCTTTCTTCACCGATAACAATTTTCGAAAACTATATTAACATTTGTCCAGAGTAGCACGATTGCGCTGGTGTTTTTCATTCCAAAACATTTTATTAGCATAGCGTGATGCTCTTTGACAAATTGACAATCACAAATGAAATTTGTCTACCACACTAAAACCGAAATGCCTTCCTTTGCAAAAACTATTGATAGAAATAGCCCGATAAAAATCAAATTATTATCCTAGCCAAAACAACTCAATGCGACATGATATCCTCCAAAAACATTCATTTTACCAGTGTTTAAAGCAAAGAGACAGATCAGGGCGAGTTTAAGCCCTTATCATGCTGAATAAGATCCTCTACAGAAATAAATTGATATCAAAGGGCTGAAAGCATTGGAAGTAATAATAGTGTGTCAATATCAATCTTGAAAATGGTCTTATAAACAACTCTGAAGGAACAAGCAGTTGATGTAGACTAAGATCAGACTGCACAGATGTGAAGGCTGATCTTTGTCTGTACCTACTGCCATAAAAGGAATATTCCGGGTTCCGCATGACAAAGGTTAATATACTTTCGTCGCTTTCAGAATCTTCGGCAGATTCTTCTTTTTCCCAAGTATTTTCAATCAAGCTGAAATTTTAGAATTATAATAACGACCATAAACCATACTTCTATTGGACTTTTGTCCTAGTGGGCCTTTTAACAGTCAAATGCGCTGTTTGTGGAAGTCGGCCAGCCGCTATATCGTATACATCTACAGCTCGGCGAGCGCCAGTTCTGTATTGGACCGTAATGTTATTGTCTTGAGTATAATGCGACGACGATAATAATCGCTTGACAAATACCGACTTGCGTCCACGCCCACATTTTGCGGGTTAAAATATTAAAAAGTCTGGACCTAAATGTCGTAACTACGGCTTAAGTATGAGGCTTACAGACCCCCCTCCGCCCCCCCCCCCCCAAAAAAGCTTTGGAAACACTGTGGAAAATAATGAAATTGCTTGTAACAAGCAATTTCTCAATTATCCACTGTTTTCTACCTCAAAAGACAAACTAAATTTGAATTTCATCAAATAAAATGGGTCGTATTTGTCATAAATGTTGGTCTTTTAACCCTAGTCATGCTGCATAAATTACGTTACTGAATTGCTGCAATATCAAAGGGCTGAAAGCACTGATAGAACGTTTTATTAAAAAATCAATATTTCTTTTACAAATCAACTTCATAAACAACTCTGACAGGAAAAGTACAAGCAGAAGGTGTAGACCAAGATCAGACTGCACTTATGTGCAGGCTGAATTTGGTCTACACCTCCTGCCAAAAACCGGAATGTTCCGGGTTCAGCATGACAAGGGTTAAGTTTACGCCCGGTCTAAATTTGATTGGTCAATCGAGATTTTTTTTTCATTTATAGCGGCGGTCCGTGAGTTACGGTGATTTTGTTCGGTATATCTGACTGATCACATATTGTAATACCCAGTATTACCAAGTACATATAAAGATCTTTACAGTTCGTTAAGTGTTAAGCGTCATATTTTCTCCTAAATTAACCAGATTTCACAGTGGCAGGTGCGATATATTTAAGATGTAATTAATCAAATTTAATTAAATGTCATCGTATATTTGGTTTAGCGTATTTGAGGTGATTTTTTCCTTTCCAAAAACAACGTCTCTCTAGTTTAAATGATCAAATTACGATGTTTGTTTAAACCGTTACAAAAAAAGTTTTTATGATATAAATTAGAAATACTTCGCAGTAGAAATAGATTAGACTGATAAAATCAATTTTCATTTTTACGTCATAAAAAAACGTTCCTTTTTACAATGAGCTGTGCCTTGAAATGGAAAACATTAACTAGTCGTTAACACTTTAAGTACAATTAATTAGTAAAAACACTTTTGTCATTTTTGACGATAAGTTGTTGTTGTCTCGCTGAACTGTGTTTGTTTTCAAATTGAACTATTCAATTATTCCAGAAATGAAGTAAACTGACCCAAGACGTTGCAGACGACAATTTTTTGTTCATGAAATTTCTAAAATATCTTTCTTTTTAGAAAGAAAACATTATGGATAATGAAGTGATTGCTTGTAAGTTTGTTTTCTTCTTGAGGCGTCAAAAAGCATCGTTGCGTGGGACGGGTCAATGAGAAAAAAATAACATTGCCATTTGTATGATCGCACTTGCTACTTATACATGCTAAAGTGTTTATATGAATTAAGCTTTAAATGGAGTCATTAATATTCATGATTGTAAGAAAATTCCCGCGGTCATGATTTTTGTGCCCCAGGGTGAGAATTTCGAATCTTCTCGTTTGTACATTACATTCTGTTTACAATTCAAATGAATGATTGTGCCCTAACCACATGAAAACGGACTATATGGGAATTGCAAAAACTAACGAAATAGTAACTATTCGGTTATGTTTAACTTTCTTCGTGATTAATGACTACCTTTCCATACTATTTAAGCCATTACCAGATTACAATGATTCAGACTGGTCCGAATTGAAAGGAGTTGCAGACGACAATTCAAATTTCATGAAATTTTATATTTTTTTTCAGATTTCTTTCTGAAAGCAATTTCTTCATTTTACACAATGTCTTCCAAAGCTACTGTCTTGAGGGGGTCAAATCGGGGTCGTGTGGTATTGGGCTATGAAAGTGCCTAACACTATTTTACCTTGGGATATCAGCTTGTGCGAGACATTTCCAACAATTTCGCATGTGAGTGACTCGCACAAATTGAGCACCCTGGACAGCCATTCGGGGCAATAAGAATATTCGCTGAATGTTTGGAGAAGCTGTGGGTCAGTATCTATCTGCAGAGCGTAGAGTGAAGAATCTGGTCAGACTGTGCGGATGTACAGGCTGATCTGAATCTTTACTTGGCGCACATGTGTAACGATTGGAAATGTCACGCACGCGCGCATATAAAGTGTTTCTTTTTAAAAAAATATTTTACAGATTTACCGAATAGATAGATTTCTTGGTCCTATTTTTTTTCGCTCGATATTACCTTCCACCCTCCCCCGAAATCAAAGTGGCTAACGAGCTTCGCCTTACCAGATCAGATTTTATTCCAACAAACCTGGGGGCATTGATAACTTGTACACTGAACACAAGTATGGTGGTTTGTCTAAGAATGTGGAACAAACAGAAGAATTTTATGTTCATCAAGTCACATCTCGCCCACGATATTGTGTTACTATTCCCTTGAATCTCTGCGAACAGATCAAACATTTATCATAATCCTGCTTTCAACAAAAATTAATGTCATCAGATGTTCTTTAGGAAAGGAGTTGATCTGGTGTCTTATAATCATCTAGTGTCCGCATAATAACTGACCTCTAAGCTAATGGGATAATAATTTAGTAAAGAATATTGGACTTGCACTAGTCTATTCGTTTTAATTATTATTCTTATTATCATTATTTTTCGGCACAATTCTGGTTTCGGTGGAAAGAGTAGAATTGTGACTTTGCGAAAGACAGTTCCGGAATTTTACTATTTATTTTATTTTTATTTATTTTATTTTGTTGTTTTTGTTGTTGTCATTGTGAACATATGTGTATCCATTAGAAGACTTTTTGAAAAAAAAATGCTGTTAAGTAAGCAAGATTGAAAGATAAGCGCGATTTTCAAGATCTTCACGATGCAACTTGAACAGGTCTTGCGGGGTTTCAATATTTTTGTATAGCTACAAAAATTTTTATAGAATACCTACATTCCGGATAGATAAAGAAGGACACGCAAAAAAAAATCCGTATCTAGCAGTGTCAAATATGGCTTCATATAAGGTAATCTAAGATGACGTCATTTCCATTCTATAGATGACGTCATCTTAGAAATAATCCTTCGCTTTCATGATATACCTCAGCTCAAAGCACATACAAGATGTTGTATCTTTATCGCAATATAATATTCCCAATGAACCACATTCCTCATCACTAAACAGGTTATTTTAAACTATGTAACTAATTACGTTTGAAAATCATCCTACCTTTTAAACCTTGATCTGGCGTACGAAGGATAAAAAAAAAAAAAGAAAGATTTCAACTTTGAATAGCTGAAACATTTCAGAATACTTTACGACACAGGGAGCAGAAAGGGGTCTATTTTGATATTTCCATTTTTATCCATTTATGCAATATCATCTTCGACACCACAAAAATTAAGTAAAGACTTTGCTTGCAATGGTAAGAAAGGTGGAATTTAGGGGAAACAAAGTGTTGTCTTATTGAACTAAAATATTGTCCATCGATTTTCACTACAAAACGTAGCATTTAACCCACTCCAACACCACAAAATTTTAGACTGGTCTAAATTGAAAGAGGCTGCAGACGACAAGTTCAAGTCTATGGAATTTTAAATTCTTTAGTCCTTATGGACAGAAAATATTGTGGATAATGAAGAGATTGCTTGTAACAAGCAATTCCTTCATTTTCCACAATGTTTTAAAAAGCTTTTTTATGGGGGGGCGTAAATAGGAGGGATTGTGCGGGAATGGGTTAAGCAGAACATTGCAGTGTGTTGCAGAACATTGCATTTGGCAAACTTCTAAACGAGTTGCCCATAAAGTCAAAGATAAAACAGATGCTAACTGTTTAGCTCTTTCCTGTTTTCCCAAATCTTAAACCTGTCAAATTCAAGGAATTTACCAACGAAAAATTTATTTGGATTTAATTTAAAAATAACCATTTAGCAGGTTAGAAAATATTGTGGAAAAAAAGTGGAAATTGTTTGTTACAAGCCATTTCCTCTTTTCTACAATATTTTCTCAATTATAAGTGCACAAGGAAGTATAAAAAACAGGGATTGAACAGAAAATAGTTAAACATGAAAATAAGTTGTTTGAATGCCTAGAAGTTCTATTAAGAGATGAAGAGAATATTTTTTGTTTTTATGGAGGTATGAACCGAAAAAACTAATCACACTGTATGAATACGCGAAGCGGATTCATACATTGTGTGATTAGGTTTTTCGGTTCATACCTCCATGAAAACAAAAAATATTCTCTTCATTTCTTATAATTTAATAGCATCGAGCGAAAAAAACAAAATCTTTACAAATTTTGATACCTTTTTGTATGGGACTATTTTGGCGGAAGCTTACAAAATCGCTGCGTGCACAAAATTTTGTTCATGGAGTTATGACTAATTTTTTTCGACGCTCGTTTTTGATAGACGAAACTAAAAATTAAATTATTATGGAATGAGGTTACTTGGGGTTTTTTTTAGACGGACACTTTAACCCATTACAGGACGACAAAAAATTAGGCTGGTCAAAGTTATAGGAAGTTGCAGACGAACAATCACAAGATTAATGATTTCAAAATGACTCTGTCTTACTGGTAGGAAACAATGAGAAAAATAAGAAATCGCTTGTAACAAGCAATTTCTTCATTTCCATATTGTTTTAACAACCTTTTATTGGGATCATGAAAATGCGGGATTATATGGATACGAATTTTGAGTCTCACTTACAATCTTAAGAATTCTAATATGATGCTAGGCTAACTCAGTACCAGTTAAGACCCAGTAATATTTAGACAACTTAACACAAAAGATACTACATATATAGTTTCAAAATTATGATTTATTTGAGTTGTCTACGCCAGTTTGGAATAAAGCTTTATGAACTTTTCAAAATAGGCGTTCAGACCGAACTCTTATTGAAATTCGGGCATGTTTCAATGAGAGTGCGTGTGTGTGCGCGCGCACGCGTGTGTGTGTGCAAATGAACGAATGGAATGCGCATCGACAGCTTGAGTCAATTAGCGCACTCAATACGAATGAATTTCTCCCTCTCTCTCCCTCTCTCTACAATCTATAAACTATATTCATCTTAGTAGCTTCAAAAACTGCGAGAGAATACTGCAAAGAAATCATTGAGGAGTAAGTCTCTTGATTAGAGATAGAAATCCATTCGAAATATGACATTAAAACGGCTTTACAGTGATCTGAAGCTAAATAGTCAAAGTTTTGTCGACAAACCTGATATTATTTTGTATTTTACGTACATAATACCGGAAGGCTCATCAATATAAAAAGGAGAGGAGAAAATAGAACAAAATTGACCCAGAACAATATTTTCACTTTGAGAAATGATTATCCTGATTCAAGAATTCATGGGCGGCGATTTGAATGCAAGAACCCAACGGATAACCTTTTTCACATTTTTTGTAAGGCAGATTATCCTCGAGATATTTTCAATATTGAAAGAAAAAATAGAGACATGTTCAAATACAATTTATTTGGAAAAACGCCGGCTGAATTTTGTTACGAATCATGAATGGAAGGCTTTATGATGATACTGAGGGTAATTTTACTTGCAGCAAATGAAGGGGCTAGCACGGTAGATAACAATATTTGAAACACCAATCTGTTCATGAAACACTCATTTTTTTCTAGTGTAGAAAATAAAACCGAGTCCGACCATTTCCCATTATATTGCAAATTTAGATTCGAAGTTGAAATTTCGGAAATGAAAGTATGTGACATTGCGACACGAATTAGACCTGCAGCTCAACCACCGTGGTTGGACAAGCAATGTGACGAGGTGAAACAGACAAAATACATCGCTCTTCGAAGATTCAGAAAAACAAGTAATCCAAAAGATTTCCACTTTTACAAAGAAAGTAAGAAATGCATTTTAGAATATAATCAAACTTAAAATAACCAATACCTTTCGCTAGAACGCCGATTGCTGATAGATGCTAGATCGAGACCAACACATTTCTCGGAAATACTTAAAACAGCAAGGAAGAGAGAGATTACCGTAACTTGCATTAAACCACTTCAATGGTTAGACTATTTCAAAAGTCTACTTTATGATGAAAATGTTCCAAAACTTCGGGGGCGTCGCTCATATGGGCATGTGCTACGGTAGCGACGATAAATAAACGGAAATACACCCAAAACTTAGACAAGTCTGAAATCATATTTTTATGAAAGGGTGGGTATCTACGAAGTTTGAGAAATAGTTCTATAAGGGAAACCCGCTAAAAATTACATCCAATTATAAATAAATGGGTCTTTTATTTACTCCTATGATATCTTGGACAACCGCTCAAAATAAAGCCCGCTTCCAAAGCACAAAAAGCAAATATCTGAATCCAATTTTTTCAACGTAAATATGGTAATCCTCAGCTTCATGACCTTCATACTCTTAGACTCTATTGTAAAACCCTTACTTTGCTATTCCTCTTGTATATAGGGTACAGAATATTGCGAAATTATAGAGTCCGTTTGGTCAACATTTTGTAAAAGTTTTCTTGTTCTGAATACTTCTACAAGCAACGCTGTGCCGTTAGGGGAATGTGGGAGGCTGCCACTGTGGGTCACCTATTGTACTGACTCGATAAAATACTGGTGCAAGCTGATTCAAATGGCAGAAAACAGATATCCCAAACAATGTTTTCAAATGGTACTATTTCTAGATAATTAAGGACGTGTAACCTGGGCTACGAAAATGAAGTACCTATTATTTCGCTTTGGTCTAGTCTGGGTTTCTCAAACCGTAGGAGACACAGATATGTTTATTAAATAATTTAGACAAAGACTAATAGAGTGCGCAAATCAAAACTGGGATTCCTCTATTGATGATTCTAGTCGATGCGATTTCTATAAACAATTTAAACCCATATTGGAAGTAGAAAAGTACCTAATGATTGATCTAAGAATCGAGCTGAGGAAGGCGCTTGCTAGATTTCGCTGTTCTAGTCATGCTTTCAAAATATATGCTAGATATCATCTAAAATGACCCAAATTCAAACCAGGCCTTTTAGAAATAATATCTGTAGACAAAGGAATACAACTCAGAATTCCTCAGACCCCATCTCTACATGTTTAAAAAGAACACTTCTTTATTTCAAATTTTATAGTTGTGCATATTCGTCACACATATAATATTTTGTAACCTTGACCTATCTGTTCAACGAAAACTATACGGCTTTGGGAGTACCGACGCACATCTTACAGAAATACACCTCAATTTTGCTCGTTTGTCGAGAACTAGCACCTTCACTTTTCATCAGTTAATAGCAAATCTCAGATAAACGACTCATTTCTATTATGCATAGAGCAATGGTAAATTGTAAATTGAATACATTTTCACCTTTTAGTATTTTTTTACCCGCCGTATCATATCAGGGGAGACATTATCTGATTTCACATTCAATAGGTTATGCATTTCGTTTGCAAATCGGAAGAGCGTTATAAATATTCTGGTTGGAATAAGTTAAATAAAAGTTTACTAAAACGTATTCCTAGTATAAAAGAAGAAACATCTTAAAACGTTGTTGTCGTTTTTGTTATTGCTGTTAGTATATACTAATTTATTTTAGTTCGATTTCGAAGAAAACTTAAAGCTTATAGAGTCGCTCTTGAACACTCACATTCCAGGTGTTTTAACGTACCCGAAGAGAGGCTGTGGCTGAATGTCACTGCTATACCCACTTTTACAGCTGGGTAGTCTGGGGCTGGCTATTAAGTGTCTTGCCCATGGACACACCCTGGTGACGTTGGGTCTCGAACCCGTGACCTTCAGATCACGAGTCAAGCACCTATACCATTCAGCCATCGAGGCAGTCTTGTTGTTCTTGTTGTTGTTGTTGTAATGAGGTACAGTGAAATTCCCCATTACAACGAATAAGGTGTCAAGTCTGAAAAAAAATACGCAAATAGATTTTGAAATTTCAACAGGACAGTATTTCACAAAAACACTCAACCTCTTTTGACACATTTTGCAGATATATGCCAAGGTTATATTAGAAAATATTAAATCATAAGAAATGAGTGGTATTTTTTTGCGTGGAGCTATGAAACTGAAAACCTAATCACACTTCTGGGTGAGTCTGTTTCACCGATTCATACAGTGTGATTAGGCTTTTATCAACTCGAATTAACAGAGATCATGCAGTCCTTTCATGCGGCCGTTTTAGAAACGACCTATGGTGTACTTTGCTTTATGTGCAGTCTCGTATTTCGGTGAATAGAGGCTAACGAGAATGAAATGTCAATACAACATTAACACAATTATATTCGTAGTAATTTAAGATCGATATAGATCTCTGGCACGTCATTTGGAAAAGTAATGTCCGTGAACATGGTAACACGGCTAGAAATTGGTGTATCTACATCTACCAAACACCGAAATGGCAGTTCGACCGAGTTGATAAATGGCATTGGTTACACCTACGACCGAAGTAATTAACGATATTGCCTACACCTACCAACGTCCAAAATGGCAGTCGACCAAAGTATAACGATATTGCCTACACCTACCAACCTCCGAAATGGCAGTTCGACCGAAATAATTAACGATATTGTCTACACCTATCGCCCTCCGAAATGACAGCTCTACCGAAGTAATTAATGATATTGGCTATACCTATCGCCCTCCGAAATGACAGCTCTACCGAAGTAATTAATGATATTGCCTACACCTGTCGACCTCCGAAATGACAACTCGACCGAAGTAATAAATGATATGGCCTACACCTACAACCTCCGAAATGGCAGTTCGACCGAAGTATAACGATATTGCCTAGACCAAACCAACCTCAGAAATGACAGATCGACCAAAGTGTTTAATGATATTGCCTACCAGTCGGTAGCGCGTCAGACCCCAAATCTTCAATCACTTGATGTCATGGGTTCGATCCCCGGCGGCGGCACATATTCTTTCCGACATTAGTCTCTCACCAATGGGTGGGTTATCGGGATAGCAGCTGGAGGCTAGGAAAGGATGTAGTGGTAGTACCGGTGTGAGAAATACCAGGAATCTATTGTTAGGTGCTCCACCTGCCGCGATATGACTGAAATACTGTTAAAAGTGGCGTTAAACCCCATTCAATCAACCAAGCTACTACATGTAGCTGTTCCTTCAATTAAAACGTACTTTTTATCATTCGTCCATTTGTGAATATAAATTACGCATATTGCCATTATTTCTTGAATAACTGAGTCTAGTTTCAAACATACGGCCCCGGAATCGAGAGCAAATCGTGTCACCGACTTGTCGAGCTCGGCATTTTATACGCCGTAAATCGAAAAAAAAATGAAAAAGAACTATTCGAGTTTCGTGTCTACGTGAACTGTTTCGCACAAACGGACCTAATGGCGCTTGCAAAAAAAGTAACGACTCTTGATTGACTGTTCGGGCCCGTACACACAGGTAAAAGATGTACTCTGTAGCATTTGACAGCTTCTTTGGTTATTATAGTTAAGAATTTAACCGACGTTTCATCCATTTTCCTAGAAAAGAAAAGACTGGTTAACCCGAACTTCAACCGATCTCTTTCGTGTGCTTGTAGTTGGTCGAATATTATCAGTGGGGCTAATTTCCTAACCATGGCACAGTTTGAATTCAGTATTAAAATACAACACTCGATAACAGCATTCTCATCTTTTCCCACGATATTTTCAATACGTATATTTTGACCACACACATCCCTCGTGTGTAATGGTATTCAGAAAACCCGAACTGGTTTGACAGATGTACCATAGACTAATTAGCACTTGAATGTACGAAGAATTGATACCTCGACAAATCGAGTTCGTAAAGGCAGTCACTTAGTATATCCATCTTGACACTCCACATCATACACGGATTGGACTGTCAACGAATTGGTGTGTATATCGCGTCATTTCATATCGCATCTTGGTGTGTTTTATTATGAAATGTGCCATAAGAATAAAATTATTATGCTGATTCAAAGAATTCAAATTGTCTAACGATATAAAGTAATGCCATTTAGGCAAGTTTTCCCTGTAAGTTATGGCTTATATGATAAATATTTCACTTTCGATGTTGTTTTAATTACAACACGTAAGTATGTAACGCTACGTATACATGACGCTAACTATTCGAATGTATAAAGATTTAAGGATGATTTCAAAAAAGGTTTCCAAAGTAATTAACCAATCGCTGTCCCCGCCTACTTGCTCCGTAGGCCCCTACAATTAACTCCGACAGGAAGTTCCACTACGATTCTAAACGGCGTTTTTTTTTTTTGCAAATTTATGGCCAGTAGCATGTAACAATAAGCAGAATTGTTGGTTGGCGACCTAAACAACCTAACTGCAGTTTTCAGCGGAGACCCGTCATTTATGATCAAGTTAGTTTATAGTAATACATTCTATTTCTTTTGCGATTGCTGTTTTAAATCGAATACAGTTTCTCTTGAATACACAATCAAGATGTTTTCACCTAAATAAGAAAGTGGCCGTGGTTAAAACCATTACCAGGCGACAAAAATTAGACTGGTCCAAATTCAAAGAAGTTGCAACAAACAAATTTCTTCCTTTTCCATAGCATTTTCTACCAAGAGAGTTGAAAAAATCTTAGATTTTATAAACCTTGAATTGTCGTACGCATCTCCTTTCAATTTAGACCAGTCTTAAATTTTGACGTCTGGTAACGAATTCAGAGAGAGTGTCAGTCCAAACTGATGTCGTCTGGTAATGAATTTCGGTAATCTATCAACCCATTCCCAAACAACAAAATTTCAGACTGGTCCGAAATGAAAGTAGTTGCAGACGATCATTCTAAGTTGATGGAATATCAAAAATCTTTGTCTTTTGGGGTAGAAAACTTTGTGGACAATGAAGAAATTGCTCTTTACTAGCAATTTCTTCATTTTCCATAATGTTTTTCAAAGATTTTCTCTTGAATGGCGTAAAAAGGGGGATTGAGTGGGAATGGTTAAAGACAGTCTTCTAAATAGAAAATATTATCGATAATCGTGGACCTATGTGAGATAGCAGCTGGAGGCTAGGAAGGGATGTAATGGTAGTACTGGTGTGAGAAATACCAGGATTCCATTGTTAGGTGCTCCAGCCGCCGCGATGTAACTGAAAGATTGTCGAAAGCGGCGTAAAACCCCATTCAAACAAACCCAGTTTATAGCTTATATCTCAGTTAGTATTAAGGAAAAACTATACATAGATAGGTTGGAAGCCCAAACAAATGTGAAATTCCACATGCACCTTTTCAACTTTTCTTTTTAAGCAATTCGCTGCTCACGCCGTTCAAATTCCCGTCATCTGCGTTTTTATTCGTTGATTTTTTTCTGTTTCTATAACAATATGGACCTATATAAATTCTTAATAACACATTAACCTATTCTATTGGCCACGAGAACACTTTGAGAAGTAAGAGATATTGAAAATTAGTAATTTCGTCTTTTCCTCTTTTGTTTTTGGCATTTCTAGCAGTTCTCTACCAGTATGGTTGATATATGGATCAAAGGTGGTCTTAATTGCCATTATAGGGCCAACAAAGTTTCCATGTTTCTGCCAACATGGGACCCATATTTCCATACTAACTGGGTCTCTCTATCCCAATTAGCATGTGGATAAATCCTGGTGATACAGGGAACTTTTATCGATTTTGAGTTTACTAATGTAAAGGTCAAGGTCAGGAGGTCAAATCTAGTCCTCAGCCTGTGGCTTCTTTGGAGGTCTCGTCGCTTTCATATATTCTCTGTCGGTATTCCTTGATGAGAAGAGGAACCATATTGACTGTGTTGTGACCAGATCAAAAGCCAAGCTCACGTTGATAATCAAAGTACTGCTAGTACTGAAGGCCAGTAAAGTGTCTGATTGATTAAGTGGATGGGTGAGTGAGTGTGTGTAAGTAAGTGAATGGGTGAGTATGAGTAGTGAGTGTTAGTGGTTAAGCGGGTGTGTTATTGAGTGAGTCAGAGTGTTAGTGAGTGTATTAGTGGGTAAGTGAGTGTGTTAGTGAGTGAGTGTTAGGGTGTAAGAAGATGAGTGAGTGAGTTAGTGAGAGTGTGTTCGTGGGTAAGTGAGTGCGTTGGTGAGTGAGTATGAGGGTGTTAGAGAAGGAGTGAGTGATTGTATTAGTGAGTGAGTGTGTAAGTGAGTGAGTGTGTTGGTGGGTAAGTGAGTGTGATAGTGAGTGAGTGTGTGAGTAAGTGATTGTGTTAGGAAGTGAGTGAGTGTTTTAGTGGGTAGGCGTGCGAGTGACTGAGCGTGAGTGAGTGTGTCAGTGGATTCGTGAGTGTGTTAGTGGATGCGGGAGAGAGCGTGTTAGTGGGTGAGTGAGTGGGTAAGTAGATGACTGAGTGAGTTAGCGAGTGATTATCTTATTGGGAAAGTGAGTGAGTTAGTGAGGAAGTCGGCTAGTGAAAGAGTGTCTTAGTGCGTGACTGAGTGGTGAGTATGACTGACTTGAGGAGTGTAAGTGAGTGTGTAAGTGAGTGTGAGTGAGTAAGCGAGTGTGTAAATCATTTAGTGTCTCAGTTAGTAATTAAATAAGTGTGTAAATAAAAATTTTTGGTAAGTAGGTGAGTGTGTTAGTTTTGGAGAATCTTAGTGATTTAGTGAGTAAATCTGAGTTTGAGTGAGTCCAAGGGAGCGAGTGTGTTAGCGAGTGGATGTGTAAGTGATTTAATCGGTATGGTTGTGAATGTGTTAATGGATGAATGAAAGAGTTAATAAGTGCGTGTGATAGTGAGAGAATAAGTATGTCAAAGAGAGTGAGTGGGTGAGTGTTTTTAAGTGAGTGAGTGGGTTGGTGACTGGGTGAGAGGGAGTTGATGAGCGTGTTTGTGAGTGAGTGTTTGTGGAAGATTGGATGAGAGAGTGAGTTTGTGTGAGTGAGAAATTGAGAGAGTGAATATGTAAAACTTAGTATCTGGGGCTTATTGAAATTGCAGCCTTGTTAGGTAACTCCTCCTCTGTTTCTGGTTGGATCTTTTTGAAGCTTGGTCAATCTTATCACCTTAATTGGTAGATGTGCGTGAAGTAAGGATTTTATGGTTAATTAATTTTTCACTGAATTGTGCCCCCTTAAAATTTAGTAACTGGGGCTTATTGAAAGTGCAGCCTTGTGAACGCAACCCATCCTAACTTTTTATCTTGATTTGAACAGCAGCAAAGTGGCGGCGTTTATTGTGACTATGGCACTCTTGTTTATTTCTGGAGGGACGTAGCCATAATCAGAAAATTTCGACGATATTTGGATTTTCCAACATCATAAATTTATGTCAGTATGTAGCTTTTCCTAGAAACATGATCATATTGATGATGATATTAGAAAAAATCTAATTTGAGGTTCAGCTGAGCATGCGCGAGAATAATGCCCTTGCTCATAGAATGAAAATATGAACGTTTTATCGACCGCACACGTATGCATTTAATAAACGATTATTCTATACTATTACGCAATTAAACATAAATTGCCTGATCGCAGCTGTTATTCAAACAAGACCAATCAAATCATTCATTTAGGCCGGAAGTAAACTTTGAACTCTTACATTGGACGACATTTATGTTAAGTTTTGTTGGTTTGGCTCTTTAAACGTCGTATAAAGTTTATTTAAACTGCAGTTACGACGTTTAGGTCGCCAACCGACTATTGTACTTTTATGGTACATGTTACTGGCCATAAAAAATACAAAATAACGCCGGAGCTTAACTTCCTGTTGAAGTCAGTTGGTGTTGCAAGCGATCCGTCAATTTAAATCAGTTGAAATTTCAAGCATTTCAAGAAAAATATGATTCATGCTGTTGAAATTGATATCATCACTGCCTTCGTACTACTCAGGACAAAGTTGACGATTTATTTCTACCGCATCACGAACGTAAAAATATATACTTTACAAGCTTAACTTCCTGTTGGAGTCAGTTGGTGTTGCAAGCGATAGTCAATTGAAATCAGTTGAAATTTCAAGCATTTCAAGAAAAACATAATTCATGCTGTTGAAATTGATATCATCACTGCCTTTGTACTACTCCGGACAAAGTTTTCGATTTATTTATACCGCATCACGAACGTAAAAATATATACTTTACAAGCTATAGCGTACTTCAGGTTGTCTAATATAAAAGGACACTTTTTGAATATTTGCAAATAATTTAATTTAGAGAATACCAAAATCAGCATAGCTTTCCACGTAATTTTCGAAGAGAATTACATTTTTTGAAAATGCATTTTTCCTATATGAATAAAAAAGTGGCAAAAGCCACACATAGTTAGATAATTAGTAGAAAATCAATGAACCATAAAATCCTTACTTCATGCACATCTACCAATTAAGGTGATAGCATTGACCTAGTTTCAAAAAGATTCAGCCAGAAACTAAGAAGGAGTTGCATTAACAAGGCTGCGATTTCAACAAGCCCCAGAGACTAAATTTTAAGGGGACATAACTGAGGCAAAAATCAATGAACCATAAAATCCTTATTTCATGCATCTACCAATTAGGGTGATAACATTGGCCAAGTTTCAAAAAGATCCAACCAGAAACTTAGGAGGAGTTGAGCTCACAAGAAAAGTGGACGTACGTACGGACGGACGGGCGGATTGATGGATGGAAGGACGGACGGACGGACGGACGGACGGACAGACGGAGAAGATGACGCCAATATACGACCGCCACAGGCGACGTATAAAAAGCTTTAGAAAATATTGTGGAAGATGACGAAATTGTTACAAATAGTAAGCAATTTCTTCACTATTTACAACATTTACAAGCATTATCTCCTCTATTCACAATGTTTCCTACCCAAAAAACAAATTCTTAAAATTCATCAAATGAATATGTCGTATGCTACTTCTTTAGATTTGGACCAGTCTAAAACTATGTCGTCTTGTAAAGGGTCTATGTACAAAATTTATTTTGACTTTCTCAGTTTTTGAGTTAATGACATTTTTTCCTTTTGTGGATCAGAAAGACATTTGATTATAATATTTCAAATTATGCAGGTTTTCCATATATATATATAGACGAGCTGATCTAAACCGAGTCTAAAATAGACGATTGATCAGGATCTTGATTAAGATCAGATTGTCTCAGATTTTATTTCCAGCAACAAACTATTGATTGGTTTTATTTTTTAAAGTCATTTTGCATCCGAAAATTCAACTAATTACCACAAAATTATGTTTTTACGTGACGCCATGAGACGAGTTGTAGTCTTGATGGCTTTTGGCTTTAGAAACTATAAAGGTTATGTGAAAAATATTTATCAAATAACGCAAAACAATGTTTCCAACTTTCACGAAAAAGACCGGTCTCTTAATCTGATTTTTATTACTTAAAAAATAAATACAAAAACAGAGTGTCTTATCTACAGAAAAAAGTGTTTTATTCAAAATTTAAATCAGCGTAATCAAATTAGAAAATTTGACAATTTATGGTAGTGACTGTTTAAAGTACTAAGCCAAACTTAACCCTTTCCTTTTTTTAAACTGTAGACTAGTCCGAATTGAAAGAGGTTGCAGACGAAAATGAAAATTTGATGCAATTAGAAATGAAACCATCGTATGTGGCGGAAAATATTGTGGGAAAAGAAGAAATTGCTTGTTATAAGCAATTTCCTCTTTGTCCATTATGATTTCTCAAGTTTAACATTACAGCGACGTAAAATCCCGGGCTTGTACAGAAAGGGTTAATTGTCTAGTTGGCTTGTCCCTTCTGGGAAAACGCAGAATTTCAGGAAATTAACAAAGAGTTAAAATCAAATCAAGTTCTCCTATAATATAAACCTTACTGGTATTGTTTTGAAAATAATTGAATTATGACTGTGGCAATTAAATTTATATGTATATCTATTCAATTCGATAACGATTTCAAGAAACGTAAATTTGGAGAAACTTTTTCCTCTGATCGCTTTAAGTAATTTACTTTCGACTTTCTTTACCCTTTCTTACATTTCGCTACGTCAAATTACTGCCCAATTCACAATTGACTTGTTATTGCAAACAATTTCAAAGCAATTACGTATCTTTGCTATTCATAATAGCCACTAAATGTACTACATAATAGACAACCATATGTAGTGCATATATGGCAGTATTTGATTGAAAAAGGTATTTACCTTCAGTTCATTAACAATAAAATTCAATAAAGTGCTTTATGTTTCTTTTATTGATTCCCTATTTTTTACTTATGATATCATACTTATGCAAACTTTGGCGGAAAAAAGACAATGCTTACTGCAATCAATTTCTCCTTCTCCGCAATACTTCCTGTTATATGGGATGATTAACCGTACCTTATGTATAACGCTGTCTGCTTCCCCTTGGATTTGGACCAGTCTAAAATTGTGTAAAACAGAAGACAGTAAATTGCAATCCGGATGTAACGAGATCGTCGGGAGATGACACGGTGCTTCATTATAACGGAGCAAACACATACACCAATCGTTTAATTTCTTGTATATTCATCAGAAAAATACCATATCCTTCTTTCTTGAGAGTATTCCATGAGAGTTAATCCTTGTTACTTTAACCCATTCCCACACAATCCTTCCTTTTTACACCCCTCAAGGAAAAGGCTTTGGAAAACATTGTGTAAAATGTTGAAATTGCTTGTGAAAAGCAATTTCTTCATTTTACACATTGTTTTCTTTTCAGAAATTTGAAAAATCTAAGATATCATAAACTCTATATTGTTGTCTGCAACTCCTTTCAATTTAGACGAGTCTTCAATTTTATCGTGTCGTTATGGGTTAATATTCAATGTAGAAATGAGATATGGCATGAGCGCAGTACATAAATGCATATGAAATAAAGACTGCATTTTACTTTTGTGGTTAATGGTCTTACATGTAAGCGATGTCCTTTTTGTAGTCACAATAACTAACGATAATAAATTCTGAGCTTACTACACATGCTGATCTGGGTCTACTTGGCACACGTGTTAAATTATTGGAAATGTCACGCACGTGCTGATATTGTCTCCTATCTGAACTAATCTGTATCGCATACGAATGGGCTTTGCCTGATACACTTTACCGAAGTTCAAGATTTACCTTTTGAATTATGTAAATTCAAAAACTTATAATAAATGCCTTTCTGTGCAATGAGTTCTGAATGACTGCCTATTTCAACGACGGATCCTTTATGTATTATAGCTATTTTGTCTGCATTTTGTATGATAGATAAACGATGGGCAATCACAATACATGTTCGTCCTTTCTGAGCGACATCTAGGGCTTCTTGCACAATCTGTGAAAGGAAAAAAGATATGTGGTTCATGAGTTTATTGCCGTCTTCTTCTAAACCATTAGTTGTTTTGTAACCATTTTACATCGACTGGCCTTCACAGTTCCTGGCGTAGAGAAACATTGGCCAGTCAACCACCACAAAAGAATTTATCATGATAATGCTTGAAGGTTTGCTTTATGCACAACTTGTTTCAAATAGAATGTAGTACAGAAAACGTTAGCATTTATAGGTTCTTAACCCATTCCCACCCAGTGACGCTTTTGGACGCCCTCAAGAAAAAACAATTGGGAAAAAATAAGGAAAATAAAGAAATTGCTTGTAACAAGCAATTTCTTCATTGTCCACAATGTTTCCTACCAAGAAAGGTGAAACATAAAATAAAATCATCAACTTAAATTTGTCGTCTGCAACTCCTTTGAATTTGGATAGGTCTAAAAATTTGTCGTGTGGTAATGGGTTAAATATTTTGGTATATTTATATCAATAACAAAACAGATCGCCTTGGGCAAGTTCTGTTTTCTTTATTATACAAATTGACCAATCGCCTCTGTCATTCAAATAACCAGTCAATCAATGAAATCATTCACTGAGACAAGAAATGAGCTTTGATCTCCGACATTAGCCGCTATATTTTGTTAACCTTTTTTTGTTGATTGGGCGACTAGAGCGTCGTAACTACAGCTTTTTCAACTAATCTACCTTTTTGTCACATTCTACTTGCGATATACTTTGCAAAATGACGCCGATTAAAATCGAAGCGGGACTTCCTGTAGGAGTCGATGGGCGTGGCAACAGAAGTCAGTGATTGGTCAATTCCAACACTTTTACTTCATAACAAATGCGAGTAGTACCTACCTGTTCACTTTTAGCGTCTAGCGCTGACGTGGCCTCGTCTAAAAGCAATATTCTTGGGTTTGATACAATTGCTCGTGCTATTGCAATTCGCTGCTTCTGTCCACCACTGAGTTGTGTCCCTTTGTTTCCGACGTTTGTGTCATAGCCCTGAAGTAGAAATGGAGATTTGCTCTATTTGTAGAAAGAAATATCAAAATTATAATGTTTTGTCTCTTATGTCTTTTTATTGAGCAAATATTAAGAGAACATTGAATAACATAGTTATTTCTCAAATATACTTATGATGTTTATATGGCATTAAACAATGAAATCGTGTTATGTGATGTCATGCATTTAATATTTCGTGAAAATACTTTTATAATTAAGCCTAAAAGACGCCTCTCAAGAAAAGCACTTTGGAAAACAATGTGTAAAATGAAGAAATTGCTTGTAACAATGTTTCACACACTGGTTTTTACCCAGTGAGTTGAAAAAAATCCGCTATTTCATTACTGTTCAATTGTCGTCTGCAACTCCTTTTGATTTGGACCAGCCTAAAATTTCAAAAAAATTCAAAACGAAATTCAATGACAACGTAAAGGTTTATGAATGCGAGTTTCTCAAAGTCTAAGTGTAATATAGGCCTACATACAAATTAATAAGAGTAATGGTTTTATCTTACATTCGGCAATGCCTCTATAAACTTGTGAATATTTGAAGCCCTAGCCGCTTGTATAATCTCGTCCATCCCAACGTCCACGTCGTTCGCACCATAGGCTATATTGTCGGCAATACTACAGTCAAACAGTGTCGGCTCCTGTTGTACGAATCCCATCTGTGACCGTAGCCAATGTAAATTTAGAGACTTGACGTCAACACCATCTATAGTCTGAAAGTATAGACAAGTGCTTAGTCAGTTATAATAACAATGACTATATATGGAATATCATCAACAATTAATCTTTTTTCTGAATTTATCAGTGTAATGCAGACTGGTTCCTATTCTAACTACTCTGGTGGTTTTGCATATCTTTTTCTAATTTAATTCAGTACTTTGAGATAGTGAACAATTCACGCCCTCTTTGTAATAGTTACCAGGGTTCTAGTGTATCTGGTGAAGCCTAACATCGTAAAATATAGTATTGAACCTTCGAATGACATTAAAACAAAATTGACCTATGAAGCCAAAAGGGACACCCGGGGATTCCGTTTAAAAAATATATGATAGAAAAATATGTTAGCATTCAGCAGAGGTAATTTAGAGACAATATGTTTTCCCAAGAATATATAAATGATAAGGTAGATGGATCTTTGATTTAGGATATGATAAAAAGTTTCGAATCAGGTCAGCCTGCACAAGCCGGGCAGTCTGACTAAGGGCGAAATTTTTCGAGCTTTTCATGTCTCTTTAGCCTAACCAGTCACAATTTCATATAAAACTTTACAACAACAACAAAAACACTGATCAGTCTGGACCTCTGTACGGTGTATTATAAGCTAGTCGTCTTAACCTATTTACCACACTTCAAAATTTTAGACTGGTCCAAATTCAAAGAAGGTGCAAACGGCAATCTTAAAATTGTGAAATTGAAGATTTTTCAACTTTCGGGGTTGAAAACATTGTGGAAAATACAGAAATTGCTTTGGTCAAGCAATTTCTTCATTTTTCACAATGTTTTCCCAATTCCTTTTGCTTTGGGGCGTTTAAAAGCGTCTAAAGGTTCTGGGTTAATAAACTCTTCATCAGCATCTGTCTACAAAGCAAATAATGAAGAAAAGCAGACTGATCAGTTTCTGTACTGAATGCACATGTTTAACTGACGGATCGTGGTGACGTAAAGGATCAATCAACCAATTAACCAATTAAATCATTCATTTAGACCTTAAGTGAACTTTGACCTTTGGCATTTGCCGATATTTAAAAGAAGCATTTTTTTTGGTTTGGCGACTTAACCCTTTCCTGCACAACACCTTGTTTTCATGTCCCAGTGATTCTATGCTTGAGAAAATATTGTGAGAAAAGAAGAAATTGCTTGTCACAAGCAATTTCTTCTTTTCCCACAATATTTTCTAACCTACAAGTTGCTTATTTTTCGTATTGTACCCACTTTTAAATTTCGTCTGCATCTTCTTTCAAATTGGACTGGTCTAAAATTTTGAAAAACAGGAAAGGGTTAAATCCCGTAACTAAGGCTTATTCAAGGCGTGGTTACGGCATTTAGGTCGTCAACGAACCGATTCACTTTTTTACATGTTGCTGTCCATAACTTTTGCAAATAACATTGTTTTTATAAGCGGGACCAGCTTTTATTGAATAAGGGCTTGTATCTGTAAAATTTGTACTTGAACTAGTCCGTTTAACACATGCGAAAACAACAAAGTTTTAGACTAGTCCAAATTGAAAGAAGCTGCGGGTGACAATTTCAGTTTGATGGAACTTTTCGTCTTTTCGTCTTTTTAGATAGAAAACATTGAGGATAATGAAGAAATTGCTTGTGTCAAGCAATTTCTTCATTTCCCAAAATGTTTTCCGAAAACATTGAGGATAATAAAGAAATTGCTTGTTTCAAGCAATTTCTTCATTTTCCAAAATGTTATCCAAAGTTTTTTTCTCTTCAGCGGAGTAAAAGGCAGGGATAGTGTGTGAGTAGGTTAAATGACTAACTTCCTCTACTTGTATAAACTGTGTGTTCAAACTTATCGATTCTCTTACCACATTTGCCGCCATCATAGCGCAGTCGGTAGCGCATCAGAATCCCAATCTTCAACTATGGGATGTCATGGGTTCGATCCCCGTCAGCGAAACATATCCTGTCCGACATTTGTCTCTCACCAATGGGCGGATAATCGTAAACCTATGTTGGATAGCAGCTGGAGGATAGGAAAGGATGTAGTGGTATTACTGGTGTGAGAAATACCGGGGATCCAGCCGCAGCGATATGACTGAAATACTGTTAAAAGTGGCGTTAAACTCCACCCAATCAATCAATCAATCTTACCACATTCCCCTGTAGAGGGTCGTAAAACCTCTCTATTAGAGACACGGTTGTAGATTTCCCACAACCACTTGTTCCAACAAGCGCTACAGTCTCCCCCGATTTAATATCAAGCGACAATTTGTTTAAAATCGGGACGTCCATTCTAGATGGGTAATGAAAATCTACGTTCTTAAAGGAGATGTTTCCTTTCAACTGAACCTGAAAATAAACACAGAAAGTACAAGACATCACAAGAAAGAACAAACTGAGATCTAACCTACTTGTTGCGCGAATCGTGTCTACGTTACAATTTACCAATCGCGGCCCTCAATCAAACAAGAGGCCCAGTGGGCCTTAACGGTCACCTGAGTAAAGGAGCACCAAGATAAGTGATTTTGTTTGAAAGAATTAGAAAAAGGTTTGGTTGAAATCCCCTCAGTAGTTCTTGAGAAGAAGATGAAAATGTTTAAAAGTTACCAGAAATGACCCCCTTTTGGTCCCCATTTTAGGCACCCCTAACCTCCAGCCTTTTTATTTTCACAAATCCAAATAACTATTACCAAATGATGCTTTTCACCAAGTTTGTTTGAAATTGGCTTTGTACTTCATCAGAAGCAGGTGAAAATGTGAATTTTTTAACATGATGAACTTTGACCTCTGGGTGTGGCCCCATACATGACCCCAGGGACATGAATTTCACAATTTATAATATACCTATCCTAGTTGTCATGCACACAAAATATTTAAGCTCTGGCATTAACGGTTTATTAGAAGAAGATTTTTAAAGAAGTACCAAAAATTACCCCTTTTTGCCCTCTATTTGGGCCCCTATGACCCCCAGAACCCCTATTTTCACAAACTTGAATTGGCATCCCCCAATGATGCTTTCTACCAAGTTTGGTTGAAATCCGCCCAGTAGTTCTTGAGAAGAAGATGAAATATTTAAAAGTTACCAAAAGTTACCCCCTTTTGGTCCCCATTTTAGGGCCCCCTGACCCCCCAGCCTTTTTATTTTCACAAATCCAAATAACTATTACCAAATGATGCTTTTCACCAAGTTTGTTTGAAATTGGCTTTGTACTTCATCAGAAGAAGATGAAAATGTGAATTTTTTAACATGATGAACTTTGACCTCTGGGTGTGGCCCCATACATGACCCCAGGGACATGAATTTCATAATTTATAATATACCTGTCCTAGTTGTCATGCACACAAAATAGTTAAGCTCTGGCATTAACGGTTTATTAGAAGAAGATTTTTAAAGAAGTACCAAAAATTTCCCCTTTTTGGCCCCTAATTGGGCCCCTATGACCCCCATGACCCCTATTTTCACAAACTTGAATTGGCATCCCCCAATGATGCTTTCTACCAAGTTTGGTTGAAATCCGCCCAGTAGTTCTTGAGAAGAAGATGAAATATTTAAAAGTTACCAAAAATTACCCCCTTTTGGTCCCCATTTTAGGGCCCCCTGACCCCCCAGCCTTTTTATTTTCACAAATCCAAATAGCCATTAACAAATGATGCTTTTTACCAAGTTTGTTTGAAATTGGCTTTGTACTTCATCAGAAGAAGATGAAAATGTGAATTTTTTAACATGATGAACTTTGACCTCTGGGTGTGGCCCCATACATGACCCCAGGGGCATGAATTTCACAATTTATAATAAACCTGTCCTAGTTGTTATGCACACAAAATAGTTAAGCTCTGGCATTAACGGTTTATTAGAAGAAGATTTTTAAAGAAGTACCAAAAATTTCCCCTTTTTGGCCCCTAATTGGGCCCCTATGACCCCCATGACCCCTATTTTCACAAACTTGAATTGGCATCCCCCAATGATGCTTTCTACCAAGTTTGGTTGAAATCCGCCCAGTAGTTCTTGAGAAGAAGATGAAAATGTTTAAAAGTTAACGGACGACGCACGACGCACGACGCACGACGCACGACGGACGACGGACGACGCACGACGACGGACAAACGATGATTGCAATAGGTCACCATGACCATTCGGTCAGGTGACCTAAAAATCGATCGACTAATCAAACCATTCACTCACTCCGACATGAAGGTTGGAACTCCGACACTGGCCACCATTTTTTTAAAACATTTTTGTTGGTTTGGCGACATAAAAGTCGTAACTACAGCTTATTCAAGCTGTAGTTACGACGTTAAGGTAGCCAACCAACCATTTCATTTTTGTTACATGCTACTAGCTATGAGCTTTGCAAAATAACGGCGTTTAAATTCGAAGCGGAACTTCGTGCCGGAGTCAATGGGCGGGGATAACGAAATAAGTGGGCGGGGACAGCGATTGGTCGGTTCCAACTTAACTTAATTTCCATATGTGATTACCTTTTCAAATTTCTTTCTCTTTCATTAATCGTCGATTTATTTGAATTGAACAATTGAAAGAACTATTTTCTTATTTTACCCATTCATATTACGACGGATATCCGCCAATGCCAAAAAATATTGTTTTTCCGACATTAAAAACCAAACAATTCTGAATACAAGTAAATGTAAATAAGAATCGCTTAAGCCTATTTCTTATCTTTTTTTTTTTTTTTTTTTTTCATTAAAATAATAATTGTGGGTTTCATTTTTGTTGAAATGGTTATAGAACAGAACAGAACGAAATATTTATTTACATTGTGACTTGAACACATGTGGTCCATCGTCAAAATACAAACATAATAGATCACATACATGATTACGAACAGATATTTAACAAACAAATGAATACCATTTTCTTGTCGTCCGATCGACTAGAGTCAATCCCCGGTACACGATCGATAAAACAAAAAAGTCGAGCAGCTGAAAGTTTCGCCTTGTTAAAATCTCCAGCATTTACACTCATCCTCCCGATATGTTGACCACCAAAAATGACAACAGCGAATACTCTATTGAATGGAATGAGACATGGTTGAACAGGAAATCACGTTTTCATGACGTCACAAACGGTAGATGTTTCAAATGAATAGGCGATTGATACACATTTCCGTTTTCGATACTTGCGTGATACATGTACAGGTCGCATACATGTTTATAAGATACAAGTTTCTTTGATTAAAAGATAATTTAAAACTACCTTACTAAAAAAATCGAAATATACATTTGTCCGAGTCTTATCTGCTATCTCGTTTAAGTATTTATTATCATTCTATCGTCTTACTATTTTAATAGTAGTATGAAATCGAAGAATAACAACCTTTAACACATTGTAAGATGGCAAAAATGACTTGTCCGAATTCCAAGGAGTTGTAGACAGCAGAACGAAATGTTACATTTTTTGTGTGTGTGTCTTTTTAGGTCGAAAACATTGTGTACAATGAAGATATTGCATGCAATTTATTCATTATCAGTGTGGACAGTGTTTTTCGGAGCTTTGTTTTTCTTGGGGCGTTAAAGAGCGTTACTGTGAAGAAATGGGTTAAATTCAAAGATCATGTTTTATCTATAACCAGCATCATTTGTTTAAAAGTACAAAAAGAAATAGAAAGTAATGCTATAAATAAACTACATATCACCATATGACGATCAAAAATATCATAATTACAGATTGAATGATATCTTAAGCTTGATCAATCTGTAGTTCCGATGTTTAGGTAGCCCAACGATAATGCATACGTGTAGTACTCAAATGACAAAGGCATTTCGTAGATGAAATTTTAACCCTTGTCATAATAAACAATTCCCTCCGTAGAGTAGAATTAAAGACTAAGATCTGAATCCACTGAGAGTTCTAATTGTGAGTTAACATCTAAATTGAACAAAGACTATTCCGATATCAGCATGACAACGTTTAGGACTTAGTAGGTACAGCTTCAAAAAGCTGTAGTTTCGAGTGTTTTTTTTTTTTTGTTGTTGTTGTTTGTTTTTTTCGTAGCCCATCAACGAATTTTATCTCGGAATAAAATTTGAGTGGTTCAGACTATAGATGTTAACATATATACCTCACCACCAGATAATAAGCCGAAAGTCTCTGTTGAATAAGATATGATCCGTACGTCATGGCACCAGCATACCCAAAATAGATCACGGAATTAGATATACCCAGGAGTATGGCATTGAGAAAACATCGCTTGAGTGCCTTTCTGAAAAAAATGTGGAATTGTAGGTCGTATCAATTTGTCTGAAATGATACCTAGGATTGGCTGTATCCTTTACAATAGGAATAAAATAATAAAAATGATAATAAAAACAGACGCTCGCTCTTTTTAAGTCATGCTTAGTTTTAACGTACGACCTTGAGCTTTGACCCAGACCTTAGAGCTATCTGAATGGCAAATCTACTCCTGATAGAGAAGGTAGTTCATTAAGCTTTAACACACCAAAAATAATGTAAGTTTATTTACGATGAGGCCTTTTGAAACGATCATTGAAAATTCAAGAGGTAATGATATCTATCATAATCTTAATGCGTATGATGATAATTGTACATTATCATTGTAATTATGATGATAATTTTATCCGACATAAACGAATTGAATGCGATTAAACGTGACTGTTTTATTCGCCCCCCCCCCGCCAAAAAACCGTAACCTAAAGCATTACCTTAACCTATTAGCACACAGCAAATTTTAGACTTGTCCAAATTGACAGAAGTTGCAGACGACAATTAAAAGTTAATGAAATTTAGGATTTTTCCATATTTCTAGGGTGGAAAACATTGTTGAAAAATGAAGAAATTGCTTATCACTAGCAAATTCTCCATTTTCCGCAATGTTTTCCCAAAGCATTTTTCCTGAGGGGCGTCCAAAAGCGTCACTGTGTGGGAATTGGTTAATATACCTTATATCTAATGACTTTGAAATTTGAAATGATAAAAGAGATGTTCCAACCAGAATTGTTTTATGTTAGAGACACTACTAGCTATACACTAGTAAAGTTAAACTAAAATGTTAACGTATTTCTATCTAATGAGTAGAGTATTCATTATAATACGGAAGACAGAGAAGTGTTCAATTCTTTTAATACATTTCCACACGATCCCACATTTTTACAAGCCGAAGGAATTTAGCTTTTGAAAGCATTTTGAAAAAAAAAAATGCTTGTAAACAGCATTTTCTTATTTTCACACGATGTTTTCTACCTCATATGGCCCTAGTTTTTTTTTTTTTTTTTTTTTTTTTTTTTCAATTTTAACATCTTTCTATTGTCATCTGCAACCTTTTTCAGTTTGGATCAGTCTGAAACTGCGTCGTTTGGGAATGGTTTAATACTAGATAGTTTTAATTAGGGCATATCTTAAATTGTTTTAAATTGTACGCAGATTATCCTAAGTTGTGCTCCTAACCCTTGTTATGCTGTATAGAAACTCTTTCGAATTGCATTAAAATCAAAGGGCTGAAGACACTTATTGTTCGATGATCAATATTTCTTTTGAAAATTTCATAAATACCTCTCGCAGGAAAAGTACAAACAGGAGGTGTAGACTAAGATCAGACTGCACTCATGTGCAGGCTGAACTTTGTCTATACCTCCTGCCAAAACCGAAATATTCTGGTTTTTAGCATGACAAGGGTTAAGATAATCTATTCTCCTGCTAACTGCAGCACATGTTAAAATTGCTGCAAATTTGAACGCAGAGGATCATAAGTTGTACGCATAGTATGTAGGCCTTTTAATAACACGTGTTTTGCTGAACCCAGAGTCTTGGTAAAGATTTATTCTCATCCTATATTTGATTAATGCTTACCAGACTTTGATGCATGCAACGTTTGCTTTTTATCATGTCAGCCCGATTAGCTCGGTTGGTAGAGAACTTGACTTCAAACCTCAAGATCACGGGTTCGAGCCCTGGGCTGACCATATCAACTAACAAACTAATTGTCTCTCGGATGAGACGTTAAACCGAGGCCCCGTGTGACGGTGCTATCCACCGAGTACGTTAAAGAACCAGGTGGAGCTCTCAGCAGTTGCGTCTTGTATCCTTGCACTATCCTCGTAACGAATAACCGTCTTCTGGGGGCGTCAATCATATGGGCATGTCGCTACGGTAGCGACGATAAATAAACGGAAATACACTCACTTTTATTCATTTCATGAACGAAGAAATGTCTATTAACTTACCTTGAAATTATGGCTATTATAGAAGAATAATTTTCTTTGAATGTGTCCTCTCTGTTTAATGACGCAACTAGACGAACGTTATCTATAGCTTCACCACATATCTAGTTCAATAGATCAAAACATTTTTACAGTAAGTTACCCCATTCCCACTCGACAAAATCTTAGACTGGTCCAAAATGAAAGGAGTTGCAGATGAAAATTCAAAGTTTATAAACGTTTAGATTTTTTCAGGGTGGAAAACATTGTTGAAAATGAAGAAATTGCTTGTCACTCATTGTCCTCAATGTTTTCCCAATTGCTTTCCTGAGGGGCGTTAAAAAGCGTCATTGTGTGGGAAAGGACTAAAGAAAACTCTTTAACTTAAGATTGCTAATGTGGTCTTAGCTGACATTTTACAGCAAAATCAATATTGAAAGTAAAACTCAAATGTTCAAATTAACATTTGATAAACCTAAAATAGGGCTTCTATCTTAGTATAATATTATTCTACGTGTAAACTTAATCATGAAAAAACGGTAAGCCATATCTACATGAGAAAGTAGTCTAGACCAAATTGGAAAAAATGTTGCAGTTGACAATTTATGGTTAATGGAATTTTTAAACTCTTTGTTTTTTGAAATATGAAACATTGTGGATGAAGAAATTGCTTGTTACAAGCATTCAATCATTTCCAACAATATTTTCCAAAGCTTTTTTAATAGGGGAGTAAAATAGCGGGATTATGTGGGAATAGGTTGAACTTATTTCTTCTTCGCAAAAAAAATACCAAAAAATTACATGAAGTTCACACATTAAAAGAATCAACTCTCTGTCCATGAACTTTATTGAAAAAAAAAATACCGGAACAAGATGAAAGTGTCGTTCACTTACATGTCCGGCTTGTTCCGACAATTCCTTGTTTGCCTGAACAAATCCGAGAATCAGTCTGCCCTGTAGAATCCCAGTGATGACCAATAGTGGTAGAAGTGCCAATATAGCGAGACTCAGTCTCCAGGAGGACAGGAATGCTAGGATCAAGGCGGAGATGATTAAGGCCAGCGATTCCACAACAAAGCTGATCTTGGTACCTGTTGCCTGTTAGAATCAAAGTACTGAAAGTATTGTAAGCTAGCAAAGCATGGTATTTTTTAAGTGATCTTCCTTGTCAAAGGTTGTCATGATAAATAAACGAGGTTAAGTAACCCAGGAGTTAACCCATTACAACACCACAAAATCTTATACTGCTTCAAATTGAAAGAATTTGCAGACAATTATTTTAATTTGGTGGAAGTTAGAAAAGTTTTGCCTTGTGGGTTAAAAACATTGTGGACATTGAAGAAATTGCGGATAAATTTTAGCACGCGATCGAAATGAGTATAAAAATGAATTGTAGGACAAGAAGGATTTTCAAAAAGCATTTCGCATACTTTATTGCAACATGGCGAGAGGTAATTTTCTAATTCATTATATTCAATTACATGTGAGCTAAACATCACTCAATGGATATCTTTGGCAAATAGAAAAATATCTCAGGCAGACATCAAAATGTTTTGTTTAAAGGTACCACATGACATAATATACATTACGGATTGTTGATTGTTTTCCAAGCAGACTGACCTAAGCAAATGCTAATAGTATCGAACGACATTTTTTTAATTACCCCATTCCAACTCAATCCCTCCTTTTTACGCCCCTCAAGAAAAAAAACTTTGTAAAACATTGTGGAAAATGAAGAAATTGCTTGTTTCAAGCAATTTCTTCATTATCCACAATGTTTTTTATCCAAAAAGACGAAAAAATTCAAAATTCCACCAACTTGAAATTGTCGTCTGCAGCTTCTTTCAATTTGGACCAGTCTAAAAATTTGCTGTGTTGGAATGGGTTACGTACCGTAAAAGAACAAAAAAAAATAATAAAATCGTTAGTGGGTGACCTAAACGTCGTAGCTACAACTTTTAAAAGTTCATATATGACCGATCCTGGCCCCGCCCACTTAGTCCGTTGTGCCCGATCATTGATTTCGAAAGAAAGTTCAACTTCGATTACGTTATTTTGCAAAATGTATGGCCAGTAGCAAGTAACAAAAAAAGAATTTTTTGGCCACCTAAACGTCGTAACTATAGATTAAATAAAAAGTAGCTACGACGTTTAGGTCGCAAAACCAACAAAAGAACTTCACATAAATGGCGGTAAATGTTAGAGTTAAAATTATCTTCCAGTCTATATTAATGATTTGATTGGTCGGCTGATTATATGATTGACTGCCGCGATTGGTCAATTATCTATGTAACTTTTTACCCCGTGTACTTGTGTGGCATCTGTGGATAGTCTTGTTGTGAGAATGTTGACCTGGTGTTTCGGGTCATCAAAAAACGACATATCCTGAAAGAAACGAACATTCGATTATGTACATAACATTCTTTTTTAATCCATACCTTTCATAAAGGATATACTGATAAGCAGTCGGTAAAGGCGTACAGAAAGAAGAACAATGACGTTTGACCCCCCCCCCTTTTTTAAATACATACAATATATATAAAATGTTTGTAAAGTTCGCTCTCCTTATGTCACTTAAACCTTGTCATGCTGAATAAAATCCTATTCGTAATTACATTTAGATCAAAGGACTGGAAGCATCAGAAGTACTAGTTGTGGGTCAATATTTCTTTTGCAAAATAATCTCATAAATACCTAGATTTTAAAGAGATATACAGGCTGTATAGACTAAAATCAGACTGCATATATAGGCTATTTAGACTAAAATCAGTCTGCAGGCTGATCTTTGTCTTCACTTTCTGTACACAAGAGGGGCTTCGCCCCCAATTTTGCATTAATCAAAATTTCATGAACAAGTTTTGAAAAGGACCGCCCTGGAAACATTCTAGACAAATTTGGTCCAAATTGGCCAAGGGGTTCAGGAGGAGAAGATTTTTAAAGAACTATTTCATGATTTCTGTAAGTCTGATAAGCCTGGCCCTACCACGCCCCTATTCTTTTGGGAATTAAAAATCTACGGACACGTTTTGAAGGGGGTCATCCAAGGAATATTCCTGCCAAGTGTGTTGATAGTAGCCCAACGGATACAGTGGAGAAGATTTCTAAAGCATTGTTGACGAATTTCGGCAGACGACAGACGCACAACGAACACAGGGTGGCAACAAAAGCTCACTATGGGCACATTGTGCTCAGGTGAGCTAAAAAACAGGAATATTCGAGTTCAACATGACAAGGGTTGAAATGTGCTTATTGCAATAAATCGACTATAAACCGAATTACTGAAAAAGATGTGAAAAAAATGTAGATGTGGTGCGATCTCTTAAAAAAAGATAAAGTCACATCCTGATTGGAAAAGATTTAATCAATAGAAAGATCCTTATTAATTTTTCGTCAGATAGAAAATCTGAACATAACAATCTGATATTCCGATTAATTCTTTGTTTCGTAATCAAATTCAAGAGTTTATTTACAACACATATGTCGGTACGCAGGGTTCGACACTAACTGAATATTGTCACATGCATTTTGGATCGGATGGTTTCCATTCTTACTGTTTCTCCTTTATGAAAATCTATGGTCATTTTATGAAATATATAAGATTACATATATCCTTATGTTAAAAGTATGTAGTCCATATAATTGAAAGTACAAAATTGGTTAGAAAAAGTGTGTAAAACAAGAAATAGCTAGTTACAAACACTTTCTGCTTTTCAAACACTATTCTTGCCAATTAAATTTTGGTGTTTTGTTGTTGTTGTTGTTGTTAGTGTTGTTGTTGTGAAAAACAGCGATTAGATAAGCAACTACAAAATGATTCTTTTTTATATGGATTGGGTTTGAATTAGAAAGCCTACAGGCCAATAGAACTCGAAGCTTAGGAAATCTGTCAGGCCTCCCTATAAAGTCCGAGCCCGAGGACTCTTGTTGGTGTAGACCCCTGCTGGGTCCATCTTCAACTATATTTGCTTGAGAAGAAATGTAAGCGAGTATGACGATTAACAGAAAGACATACCGACGGAAGTGAGTTTGAACAACCCTAGATCAGCATGCCACAAACCAATTGATTTCGAGGACAGTAAAATACGATAAAAGGGGACGATGGTAGATGGACGATGGTAGATGGACGAGGGACATTCTCTTACCGCTCATGCTGAGAGCGATATGATCGATTGACTTTATATTACAAAAATAGTGAGATACTGATCACACTTGATAGCTCCTAGAAGAGAAACAACCGAGTTTTACAGATATCTTATTTTTACCAATATCTATCATGTCATGTCTACTAAACAAAACATATTCAACTAAAGGTCATTGCGTAAGCTGTACGTATTCGGAGTCATCTTTTCACTTATCTTTTTTCCTAGATTTCAGTGATGCATTGAAGACGGGAAAGTAATACAATGCAAAACCATACATAAGAAAGTTATGATTTGTTTTTAAAGGCTCTTCAGTTTCGTCTTTTTCAAAGAATTTCAACACGACGAAAAATTCACACATTGTGCGGGATCTAGAATAAAAACTTATAGTATTGGTGCCATCTAACAAAATACCATTTCATTAGAAATCAAGATGTGTTTACGAATTCAAAATGCCCACAAGAAAGCAAAATGTTCAGAAGTTTTACATGGCTAGATGACAATACCTTCTTATATGATCTTAAACTTCTATACGTGGTAACGTGGTCGCATTACAGATGGAAATTTAACGTTGAAACTCCTTATAAGAGTGATAATAGTTGCGCATCATTCAAAGTGAAGGGAAAGTCAAGTGTGAACTTTGTAACTGAAATAGTTTTCAAGTACGGAACATTGGAATATTAAATTCTAGGTCTAGTTTAGAGCAGAAAAATGAATGAGCGTACATTCAGGGAAATGAACAGACATACAGACAGACATAGACGATACACATCGTTAAGACGAAATGCCTCGATATTTCGATGAGGGCCTAAATATAAATTGATATAATTATAATTGAACGAACTACAAGAACTCTTTAAGTACGATTCCTAGAATTAGATCTCTTCCATAGAAATCTCCCAATTTTATTACTTTGTAGATTAAAGTAGTCCGAATCCAAATATGCAAATAAGATATCCGATTTCTTTATATACTGTTAGAACATGTATCTATCAATGTTTCCTTTAAATCTTATTCTTATACACCTACTGTTCCAAAATATTCTCTCATGTTTTTATATTATTTAGTTCAATATATGTTTATTAGAAATTATGAAAAAAAATAGGCTGTTACCGTGTTAGATTTTTAGAAAATCGCATATTTTCCATCATGCGGTTTGTGATGTCGAAACAAGTAGAAATTGTCACAATTTAAAATATCAGTTCATCTTAAGTCATAAATGGACTTAAACCAGGATTAGAATAACCAAATTAGAAAATCCACAAATACGTCTTAATGTTTGTCTGAATATTTTACCTTAAACATTGAATAAGGGATAATAAAAGCGACTTACTAATTCGACGTTCTGAGCCGATAAATAACGTCATGACTAAACGGCGTGACGTCGTGATATCTTCCGTGTAACGACGGTAGCAAAAATACTCATTGAAAACAAGGTTTCTGATCAATTTGTTTGAAACTTTACACATATACCCACTGAATGTGAGCCTTTCTTGTGTGAAAACTTACGAGTGATCGCACTTGTGCTTTTCACTTAATTCAAGATTTTCAATACTGCGTAAAAGTGAATGCGCGAATCGTAAATCCCGAAATCGTCATTAGATGACGGATTGCGGCAATAAATCAAAATAAAAATCGAACATCTAAATCTCAGACCGGCAATGAATTTCAAACTCAACAATATATGTTGAGCATTTCTGTTAGTTTGGTGACATAAAACGTAGAAACTATAGCTTATTCATTGTTTAGTTAAAACGTTACGGTAATCAACCAATCATTTTTGTTGAATGTTACTGACCATAAATTTTGGAAAATAACTTTGTTTAATGAGTACGTCGAAGTTTCTGTTAGAATCAGAAGACCGGGAAAGCGGTTCGTCAAATAGCATACCTGTCTAAGGAACGATTTGAATGTTAGTCTGCGTAGTCTCGAGGTCAAGATTTCACCAGCAATACAGAAGAATATATTCTGTAAACAAATCAAACATATCAAAATTTCAAATATTTCTAACCACAAATGTACTTTGTAAAAAAATTAGCGTTTGACAAGTGAAACGGAAATTTTCATTTATATAATGTTGTTCATTTCAAAGTTGATTCTTTCGAGTAGACAAAATAAAGATATCAAAACTATAAATAGGTCACAACACGGATATCCCCCGTAATTGCTTGGCACGTGACATTCAGTTGTGACCTTGAACTTGGGAGTATCCAACAAAAATTTACGCATGACACTAGTATTCTTCAAGGGGAACAACTATCATTTTGGAATCCATCAATCTAATGGAGAAGATATGCTCCGGACAAGAATAGGACATATACACATTCACCAACAAACACACCCACCCCCTAACACGCACTCATAGGTATGGCGCACTAAATGGGTCAAAAGTGAAGATTACATAGTTCACGCTAAAATAAACTCGTGCACGCAGAAATGATACAGGTGTACTCCCAAAATTTAGAAGTGCGCGCATAATTACTGAGCGTTGAATGGTATAAAATGTGCGCGTACTTCTAAATTACAGTTGCTCGCACAATATGAATTTGTTTACGTTTACTTCATATTTTGTAAGTGCATGCGTTGAATAACGGCTGTACTTTCAAAATATAAGCGTACACGCTTAAATTTAACGGGTTTAACTATATCATTTACGCGTGCACGCTTCTATGTGCTAAGACGATTAAAATGGGACTTTTGACCCAAAAGGTACACCATACATAGGTAAAACTCTATATGCCCGTCGCCATTACATGATGATGACGCAATAATTATCATAAAGACAGATCAGATCTAGCATAGATTATTTATACTTAGCTTTTCAAAGAGGAATATATAGGATAAATCTTGTATAAGGCGACTACTCAAGGGACGAACGAAAAGTGGAAGTTTAATCCTTTCCTGTTTTGGAAAATTTTAGACCTGTCCAAATTCAAAGGATTTGCAGACGATTTGGATATAATATAAATTCGATTTTATTTGGGAAAATAATCGTTTCAATAGGGTAGAAAATATTGTGGAAAAAGAAGAAATTGCTTGTTACAAACAATTTCTTCTTTTTCTTGTTACAAGCAATTTCTTCTTTTTCCACAATGTTTTCTCAATTATAAAAACACAGGGACGCCAAAATCAGGAGTTGAACCGGAAGGGGTTTAAAGAATGGTCACCTAACACGCTCTTTTGCGAAAGATGTCAAGGATTGATTGGATTGCATATATAAATCATTACAGAATTGTACTTAATTTTAAATTCATTGGACTCATTAGAATCGTTTAATTGAGGCGATTCTAAATATAGGGTTAAGTTACAATTTTACTATTCAGCAGAATGCCTTAAATTCTTAAGAGCTTTAACTTTAAAAAAAAAAAGACATTTCGAATATGGTCGTTTAATGGGCATGATTGCTTAATGGACATGGTCTCTTAATTGACATGGTCGCTTAATGGACATGATTGCTTAATGGACATGGTCGCTTAATGGACATGGTCGCTTAATGGACATGGTCGCTTAATGGACATGGTCGTTTAATGGCCATGGTCGCTTAATGGACATGGTCGTTTAATGGACATGATCGCTTAATGGACATGGTCGCTTAATGAACAGGGTCGCTTAATGAACCTGGTCGCTAAATGGACATGGTCGCTTAATGGACATGGTCGCTTAATGGACATGGTCGCTTAATGAACATGGTCGCTTAATGGAAATTGTCGCTTAATCGGCATGGTTGCTTAATAAAAGTGGTCGCAGGAGCAAGATCAATTGTATGAAGGTATGGTGTTAATGTTAGATTTAGTATCTTTCAAGAACGACAAGTTTCGAAGCTTGTTAGCCTTCGCAATTTACGCAGTCTGAGAAGGATCGATATCTGCGCACCACAGACGAGGCAGCATTTGCACCCGACTCGTAACCAAACAGTTCTGATTACATATACTATGTGTTGAATTTCTATCATTTAACTCATTCCCACTCTATCCCGACTTTTGATGCCCCTAAGGATTTAATTTGAGAAACGTGTAAAAAGAAAAGAATTTGTTCATAACGATATTTTTTTTTTTTTTTTGTCAGACAAGGCAGCTTTTTTCAGTTAAAATGTATTTTGAATTGTTGTTGGCCAACTCGGTCAATTTTAACAGCCTAAAATTTTGCCATCTTTTAATGGATCAAGCTTAAGAAGTCGATTTTACAAACGAAGGGGAAAGAATAATTAAAGTTTACGTTAAGCAAGCAAAATTTAATGTGGTGAAAAGCTTTCTTATATAGACGTTTATTCAAATCAGTCGCTTTTCAAATCTTTATTTATTAGTTTCAAGTCGACGGTGTTGTATCAAAACCTCTTTTCTACAGCTGTAGATAGAACACCGTCGAATTGCCTGTTACAAGCAATTGCTCCTTCTTTCCATTTTTTTACCCTAATAGGCACTTTTTTCCAATTCTATCGCATTTTAAAATGTCACCTGCAGCATCTTTCAATTCGACTAGTCGAACCTTTTGTTGTCTGGTAATGGGTTAAGAGAGACAAACCTGTCCAATCCTTAGAAAGGTGTTGATCACGGCTATTCCCATGATGATCCCAGTCATGATTAAGGAAAATTCGATCCGTTCATCTTCTGTTTTCGTGAATACCTGAAGGGTATAAACGTGAGAGCTTTTTATGGCATTATTCTAAGGTTTGGTTTTTCGTTTAGAGACGTGACAAATGAGACATTATATGGTAAATAATCACACTGTTTAAAGATATTAACAACGAAAAAAAAAACTGAGTCATTTTTAATATGGAAAATAATGATGAGAATTCAAAATACGAAATACGAGGGTTCAGCAAAAAGTTCATGGAATATCTTCATGTATTTGGTATCAATCATCCGATTTAAAAAGCATGTTACACATATGGGTAATTTCTTTGCAAAAGACAACCGGAGTTAGTAAATATCATATACAACTACGTTCATGGTTAAAACACAAGATTTCATTACTATATTCCAAAATCACACTTTTCTAATCTTCAAAAAAAAAAATCTCCAGCATGCATAATACTATGTGGATATTTAGTTTTCTAAGATAACTTCCAGAAAAATATTAAAATGGCAAGTTGTTGTTTTATAAGTGCGCATAGATAATCAAATGCATTTATGTTCATGGTAAAAACACAAGATATCAATACTATATCCTAAAATCACACTTTTAAAATCACCAAAAATCTCCAGCATTCATAATACTATAATAAATACTAAGTTTTCTTAGATAACTTCCGGAAAGATATTAAAAGGGGTAGTGATAGTTTTATAAGTGCGCATAGATAATAATGATTTTTGTGACGTCAGTCACGGACGTCGCCAAGAAAGAAATCCATCAAACTGACAGAAACCTGGAATAGTAATGGTTTCGTATGTGATACAGTAAACTTTATTTTGTCGTTTAACCCTTTCCCATTTGACAAACTTTTAGACTTTGAAAGGAGTTTCAAACAATAACTTAAAGTTTATTGAATTTTAGAATTTTAGAATTTTTTTTCAATTTTCTGGGTAGAAAACATAATGTAAAATGAAGAAATCGCTTATTGAAAGCAATCTTTTCATTTCTCACATATATTCTCCAAAAGTTACCTATCTTGAGGAGCGTCAAGAAGCGTCATTGAGTGGGCATGGGGATACTTTAACTCTTTCCCGTTTTTTTCAAAATTTTATACTGGTTCAACTTGAAAAAAGTTGCAGTAAACAACTTAAAGTGAGTGCAATTTGAAAACTAAACAATCTGCAGGGTAGAAAATATTGTTGGCAAAGAAGAAATTGCTTGGTACAAGAAAATTCTTCTTTTCCCACAATGTTTTCTCAAGTATAAAATCACAGGGACATAAAAAGAAGTGATTGAGCGGGAAACGGATAAAATGAATTGACTGTTTGCAAGGAGGGTTTTACGACGCTTGATTGTGGACTAGCGGAAGAATAGTGTTACTCTCCTTGAGAATAGTGTTACTCTACTTACACGGCTGTGTCTAACAGATGATAAGCAGGTGACGAAAGATAAAATAAAAGATCAAACGAGAAAAGAAAGATTTTACAGTAAATAAATTTAAATTGATCTCGCTTGGACCAATCTCGTTTTTGGTGTCTGCTAAGTCGGTGTCTCGACTTTAGACCGAACTTTTATGAAATACAAGATGTGAAGTTATTCTTACTTTCAGATATTCGCTAAGCATAAAAGCCATTCCCGGAAATAAGGCTCCATTTGCAGCCGCACAAATACTTCCGCCGAAAATGTAGTGCCATTCTGTGGCATTCATACGCATCAACCGCTTTAAAGATACGTCTGGTTTTATCTCCTCGATCTCTTTATCGCATTCTTCTTTCTAAAAAATATATTACCCAAAACATGACCAATATGGGCTAGGAAAACCCGGCTATATGACTTGTTTTTTATATAGAAATTTTAGAATAAACTGTCTTGAAAGAGGTTGCGAACGACAATTTCGAGTTGGTGGTATTTTAACAAACGAAGAACTTATTTATGTTAACCTTTTTCTTCATTTTACAAAGTGCTATCCAAAGCTTTACTCTTGAGGAAGATGATTGATTTATGAATTAACTATATGAATATATTAATCAAATGCGATCTTTTATCAAATAATGAATGAGGAAGAAAGTCTCAATCGTGAATACTTACTAGAAAATGTATTATGACTCTCTTAACCCTTTCCCACACAATGATATTTTAGACCAGACAAAATTGAAAGGAGTTGCAGACGACAATTCTAAATTATCTAAAGTTTTAAAATCTGTGTCTCTCTGGGTAGGAAACAATGTGGAAAATGCAGAAATCGCTTGTAACAATCAATTTCTGAATTTTCTACATTGGTTCCAGAACTATTCTCTTAGGGGCGTAAATGTGTGGGAATGGGTTAACAGCATGGATTGTTTTCTAATTGGTGAATGATAATACCTTCGATAATAACAGAGATATTACAAAGGAAACCCAATTGCCATACGACAAAATTCTAAACTTGTCCAAATTCAAATAATTTGCATTTGATAATTTTTAATTGGTGCAAATTTAAAATTGTCTCTATTTTTTGGGTAGACAACATTGTGTTGATAGCGGAGAAATTACTTGTAACAAGCAATTTCTTCTTTATTTCCACAGTGTTTTTCGGGGCCTTATGATATGTGGCGTCAAAAAGCGGGGTTGTGTAGGAATGAGTCAAAGTTATTCCCCTTAATGCATATCCCGAATACAATACGATCATTACAGCACCAACATTTTTTTTTCAAAGATTCACTTACAGTTTTAGCATCATTGCTAAACGTGTGAACAGCGTCGTACTTTACAGACTGTTTTGTATTATATTCCTCTTCTACTAAGTCGTGTTCAAGTTCTTCGATAACTGAAACACCAAATACATTGTATACATTAAAGGCCCAGTATTACTTAGACAATTTAATTCAAACTTATTGAAGTCATTCAAATAATGACTCGTGACCATAATGTAGTTGGTACGGCGTCGCACTCTCAATCTTGACGTCCAGGGTTCAATCTCCGGTCGCGGCAAATAATCCTTTCCGACATTTGTTGTGGAAAATCGTAAAGCAATGTGGGATGAGTAGCTTGAGGCCCGGAAAGGATTTTATGGTTGTATTGGTGTGAGAAAAAACATGAATTCATGGTTATGTGCTTCAGCCGCCGCGATATGACTTGAAATACAGTAATGAGTGGCGTTAAACCCGATTCGAACAAACAAACAAACAATGATACATTTAACCCTTTCCTGTTTTGCAAAATTTTAGACCTGTCCAAATTCAAAGGTTTTGCAGACGAAAATTTAAAGTTGATTTTATTTGAAAAAAAGCTATTTAGTAGGGTAGAAAATATTATGGTAAAAGAAGAAATTGCTTGTTTCAAGCAATTTCTTCTTTTTCCACAATGTCTTCTCAATTACAAAATCAAAGGGACGTAAAAACCAGGGATTAACCAGGAAAGGGTTAAAGTGCCAGTAATACCTAGACAATTTAGTACAAAGCTTACTGCAGTCTGCAAATAATGATTTTTTCAAGGGACATATCACTTCCTGTTTTAAATTCGATTTCATCTACGTTTTCTAAGAGTTCAATCCTATAATTTATTGTTTATTTAGCATGCGAGAATTGATCGTGTGATATTTTCGTGTCTATACATTTAGAAATAATGTTTTTGATAACTTTGATTAAACATTTAAGATAAGAAGAAAAACTATAAAGATATTTAGATCCTGATATTCTTCGAATTATTTTGTCGGAGATACAGTGTTAATGAGGCTCTAAAGGCTCTCGGCTGTCGTCTCGATACAAATTTTCTGACAAAAAGGAATCCTACAATCTTCGTCAAAATTGTTTACAGATCCCTCTATCAATAATTTCAGAAAGGAGTACAAGCCCGCTAAAGGAAACTTTGTCAAAATTATTTTATGATGCCAACATAGAATATAATTTTGAAATTTATTTCCGTTTAATGAACACAGCTTTTCATAACGGCCATTAGACAAATGGTTTCTACATCAAAAGGCAAAATTAAAATTGTTTAAAAAAATCATCATTTATAAACTATGAAAAAAATTAAGCAATTCCGTTGAATTAAGACGAGTCTAAAATATTGTCGTGTAGTAATGGATTGAGAGCTGAAGAGATTAAAAATTTCATCTAGGTATAAAACTAAAAAACCTTCGATATTTAACGGCTTTTTTTTGCAACTTTTTTGGCCAGAAGCATGGTACAAATAAGTAGAATGGTTGGTTGGCGACTTAAACGTCGACACTAGTTGTAGTTACGATGTTTAAGTCGCCAAACCAACAAAAAAGGTTAACAAATGGCGGCCAATGTCGGCGTTGAAAACTCAGGTCCGGGCTGAATAAATAATTTGGTTGGTGCCCTGATTCCTTGATAGACAGCAGCGATTGGTCAATTGAATGGTCCGACTCCAACCAGGAATGTAGATTTTTTTCACAAAACTATTTCCACGCTACAACTCTGTGTCCAGGTGTTTCAATATGAACCTGCCAATTTTCCGTGGCTGTCAGATGCGCCGTATGTTAACAGCAGGCTTGCAATTCAATGCTCGGGTGTTAAAGTGAGAAGTCGGAGTGTACGAAAGCGCCTTGAAACAGACTGTAACAATAGACTTATAAGCTCTTTACAGTGGAAAAAAACATTCACACGTGCAAATAGTTTAGACTCGGTTTAGTCTGTGCATCCGCTAAATCTGGTCAGAGTTTTCAAAATAAGCTCTATGGATATATACTGATTCAAAGCGTCACCAGAAGATCTGTGAATTTTCTAAATGTTCTGAATGGCTGCTCAGACCGCTCAGTATCAGCACTTAACGCATATGTGGAGTCGTTGAAAAAGTCACCGATAAGCTTGTATCATACCTTCTTCCTGTGAACTGTCGTGGGTTTGATTTTTAACAAGATCGGCATACAGCCCCTTCCTAGCAATCAACTCTGGGTGTGTTCCTGTCTCAATAATTTTCCCTCCATCCATGGCAATTATTAAATCAGCTTTTTGTATTGTAGAAAGTCGATGAGCAATTATTATCGTGGTCCGGCCGATTTGGGCCTAGTAAAATTAAGAAATGTAGAATCGGATACTTCCTTTATCTAGCAGTTCTATACCTTTCGTTCCGTTTTTCCGTGATTTAATAAATAATTCTGTTTTAACCCGTGCCCACACAGTGACGCTTTTAAACGCCCCTCAAAATAAAAGTTTTGGAAAACATAGTGGACAATGAAGAAATTGCTTGTTACAAGCAATTTCTTCATTATCCACAATGTTTTCTACCCCAAAAAGACAAATATTTTAAAATGTCAACAATTTTAAATTGTCGTCTGCAACTACTTCGATTTGGACCAGTCAAAAATCTCACTGTGTGGGAATGGGTTAAAAATATCAGTGGTTGATCCATTACCAAACGACGAAATTTTAGCCTAGTCAAAATTGAAAGAATTGCAGACATCATTGCAAGTTAGGCTCAAAATGAAAAAAAAACCTGCAATTATGGGTAGAAAACATTGTGAGAAAATAAGAAAAAGCTTTCTCATAGTTTTTTTTTTTTTTTTTTTTATAAATTGTTTTCCTCCGATCGTCAGATAGTGGGACTGTATGGGAGTGGGTTAATGAAATGAATCTATAGTAGAATGCTCACTCAAGAATGACAAATGTAAACAGGTAAAGCGGTCCATAGATAGGGTGCCCATCGCAAGTATCAATAAATCAAAGTACTGAAAAGTACTGTAAGCTAGCAAAGCATTGTTTTATTAAATAATCTTCTTTGTCAAACGTTATCATGATAAAGATAACCAAGGAGTTAACCTATTCCCACACACGTCACTCAAGAAAATAGTTGTGGAAAACATTGTGGAAACTGAAGAAATTGCTTGTTACAAGCACTTTCTTCATTTTCCACATTGCTTTCTACCTAAAGAGATAAATATTTTAGAATTTAAAACAAATTTTAATTGTCATCTGCAACTTCTTTGAAGATCGATGTGCTCAAGTGATCTTCAATACCTAGGAGACATGCATGCAGAGTTTGCAATATCCTGAAATACAGAAGAACTACTTTTTACGGAGTAGGTATTTAATGGATTAAGTGGTTAAGCCTCCAGTGGCCGTTTGCACTCGTTGAACTCTGAGAAGACCTGAAAAAATGTCTGTTAACTTATTAAGCTATCAAAGCTGACGCTTTGCTAGCTAAAACTCGATTGATCAATCAAGTCAATTATTTATACCGAAAGGTCGTCAACATTAAACTTGTCATGTTTGATGAAAATCTTCTATGGACCTGCATTAAAATCAAAGGGATAACAGTCCTGGATGCACTAAATTTAGGTTACTTAATATCTTGAAAAATCATTTTATAAAAAAAAACTCTGACTTAAAAGGACAAGCAGGTGGTCAGACTGTACATATGTGCGGGCTTTTCTTCGTCTATATCCCGTGCCAGGCGTAGAAAAATATAACTTATAATAAGTGATTTGTTTTAGTTTTTAGCTTCAGATAATGTATTTCGTAAAATGAACCTCGTTTGTTGTCGCGTTGTCCAGGCTAACGAACCGTCAATTACACGTGCGGAACTACTTAATCCTTGTCATGCTGTATAAACTACCTTACTGAATTGCTGTAAAATCAAAGGGCTGGAATCACTAATAGAACTTTTTGTTCAAAATTCATTTTTTCTGTTAGAAATCAATTTCATAAACAACTCTGGCAGGAAAAGGAAAAGTAGAAGCAGGAGGTGTAGACAAAGATCAGACTGCACTTATGTGCAGGCTGATCTTGGTCTACATCTCCTGCCAAAACCGAAATATTCCGGGTTAAGCATGACAAGGGTTAAAGTATGTACATACAACAAAAAATAAGAACGTCTAGTATAGAACATTAAATTACAAATACTCTTTTTGCAGTACGAAATGGTAAGAAACACAAATAAAATCCGATTTAATAAAAGTTCGTGAAGTTTGCTTAGCTTTAAAACATAAATACATTCGACCTATAATTTAAAAAAAAGTCTTTTATACACTCGAAAATTCGACGATATTTGATAATTGATCAATTAGACACTAGCAGTCAGTGGACATTTGATTTTAAAGCGGCACAGTCTTCCGGAATGGTGTGGGTAAGGGTGGTAAGTTGGTCCAAAGTTATACAATCAGAGAAGGTTAAATCGCTTGGCTACACTTGAAAAAGTGGGTTAAAACAGGGGGAAAGCATACGTTTTCCAAGGCTTTCTGCACCACAGCCTCACTTTCATTATCAAGAGCGGAAGTAGCCTCATCTAGTAGGAGTATTTTAGGGTTTCGCACGAGGGCTCGTGCTATAGCTATCCTCTGTTTTTGCCCACCACTTAACTGAGTCCCTCGTTGTCCGGCCTTGGTACGGTAACCCTGCAAAGTAAAACTAATTGTATCTTATTTAGCCTTTTTAAACTAAATTCTTTAAGATGGTAGGAAAATATAAAATATCTATCAATCGAAATAGAAGTTGAACTTCATCTTAAGCTTGACCACGAGGCCTAGAAAATTTGTGAACTTCAGTTCCGAGACCAAGAGAATATTTCTTTTTGTTTTCATTGTGGTATGAAACAAAAAAAAATCTTCTCTTCGTTCCTTATAATTCAATGAAATTAAGCGAGAAAAACAAATATTTTACAAGTTTTGATACATTTTATATGGAACTATTTTGTGAGCAAGCATACAAAACAACTGCGTGCTCAAGAAATTAAATTGTTCATTGGGGTGTGCTTTTTTCCGGCCAATTACAACGCTCGTTTTGACAGACGAAGCCAACAATTGAATTACAATTACATGTAATATCAGTGTATTGGTAGTGACCAGCGGACCATCGCTTACCTGAGGTAGTTGTTGTATAAACTCGTGTATGTTTGCGTTTCTCGCAGCCTCGTGAATGTCCCGCTCTGTAACATCCAGCCGTCCGTACTGTATATTTTCAAGAATTGATGTACCGAACAACACTGGCTCCTGGCTGACCAGACCGATCTGGTTCCGCAACCACTCTACGTTATACTCCCGTATATTAGTACCGTCAATAAGAATCTTTGAATCGGGAAAATACAGAAACAAATCGTCGGTGAACGTGAAAAAAATCGTAGCTAGAGCTTTAATAAAGCTATAGCTACGACATTTTGCTCGCGCGCCCATGAAATGTTAGACATTTTGTCAAAACATATTACAACATTAGCCGTTTTCTAAAGCGAAAAATACCACAATTTGACCATAATTTGTAATAATATGTTACTTCCAAGTAGTCAAACAATTCATACTTATCAATTTTATTAACCCTTTCTAGTTCAAACCCTGGTTGCTTTTAAAATTGAGAAAATATTGTAGAAAAAGAAGAAATTGCTTGTAACAAGCAATTTCTTCTTTTTCCACAATGTTTTATACCCTACCGAACGGTTATTTTCCAAATTAAATTCATTTTGAATTTTCGTCTGCAAAACCTTTGAATTTGGACAGGTCTAAAATTTTTGCAAAATGGGAAAGGGTTTAGCAATTTTTTTTAAAAAAAGGACAATCGTTCAAGGCTACCTTCAACTCATCTTATCGGAAGTAAGATCATCAGTAGACCACGTAAACGCTACTCAAAAACGTTTTCCAATTGGAAACAAAATTATTCTAAAATACTTATTTTGGTGAGTATCAGACCAGGAGATACTACAAGAGGCACCTGTTTTTAACGAAATTTTCATATGGCCCCTTTGCCGTGATACTTTACGGAACAAACCAGTTTCGACCATTCTGTGAAAGTTTGACGAGAATTCGATGATAACTGTGGACTTTTTCTTTTTTTCTTTTTTTTGGTTTTATAAATGAAAATTACATACAGACCCTTTTCCCGTGATACTTGACGGATCGGAATCAACTTCGAACGAAACGATCCCAATAATTGTACAATCATTCTGTAAAAGTTTGAAGAGAATCCGATGAAAATTTTTGACTCTAGACTGTTAACTAGGATTTTGTAATTAAATGTTCAGAAGACCCCTTTCTCGTGTTACGTGGCGGAACGGACTCAATTTCGAAGGGAACTATCCTTATGATAGTACAATCATACTGTGAAATTTTGAATATAATCCAATGAAAACTATTGACACTAGAGTGTTAGCAAGGAAAGGTTAACGAACGCGTGGATGCAAGACAGAATACATGCCATCGCTATGGCCCTTCTGGCCGGAGGCACAAGGCCAGAAGAGCTAAAATACTTTAGTGATATATTTGTATTATAGCACTATGTTTTCAGAGTCTGCATTATATTTATTCAAATAGGGATTGTATTGGTAGGGTTGGATTACCTTGCCTGCCGACACGTCATAAAACCTCTCAATCAGCTGTACGATAGTACTTTTTCCACACCCACTGTGACCCACAATCGCGACAGTTTGTCCCGCCTTCATACAGATGCTCACGTCTTTCAGAACCTGTAAAATGCGACCATCACAGCCCGTATGGGATGCTTAGAAGATATTTAAAAATCGAAAGGAGTCGAGCATGGCAAAGTTCTTAAAATGTCTCAATTTATCTTCATTTTTGTAGTATTTCAATGTTCCTTTTATAAAGAAAGCCGATCCCCTTTTAAATAGTACAATTGGAGATGCAGGTATTACAAAATTTAGTTTGGCAAATACCTCTACTTCTGCGCTTTGTCGGTAAGTAAATTTTATAATCTGTAGTTATAAAGACCAACCTATTATCTAGTCAAGATGTATACTAATTGATCTATCGTTGGCCCCGTCCACTGACTCCCCAGGCCCTGCCCATCAACCCCGACAGGCAGTGTCGCTTCGACTTTTAACGGCGTTATTTTGTAATATTTAAGGTCAGTAGCGTGTAACAAAAAAGTAAAATGGTTGGTTGGTGACCTAAACGTCGTAACTACAGCTTGAATAAGCTGTAGCTACGACTTTTAAGTCACCAAACCAACAAAAAAGGTTAACGAAAATGGCGGCCAATTTTGGGGTTGAAAGCTCAGAGCCGGACTGAATACATTATTTGATTTGTCGGTCGATTCCTTGATTGACAGCCGCGATTAGTCGATTGACCTACCTCTACTTCCTTCCTGGATGGGTATGTAAACCTTACATTCTGTAGTTCAATAGACCCTGTCATAGATAGAGGTGCCAGTCCGGTCCGGGAAGAACTGTCTATTGAAGGTTTCGTGTCAATGATAGAGAAAACTTTCATGGCAGCAGCTTTAGCGTTAGCAAACGTCTGTAGGATCGGAAAGGCGTGAGCAAGAGCGATGGACCCCGCCATTATACTCATAAATATCTGTAAATAAAATTACAGAGTTCGCTCAATTATCGAGATTTCACCGGAAATCCTCTTGATGATTTCGCTGAAAGACCGATAAATTCAAAATGATAATGTCAGTGCACTGAAAGTCATCTCAGGAGGAGCATACATATGACTTCATACTATAGTATTTGACTAGTCGCTGACCCGCCCTCTTAGTCAGTTTGCACTGCCCGTTGACTGGAAGTTCCACTGCGATATCATACAGCATTTTTTTGCCAAATTTATGGCTAGTAGCACGTAATAATAAAAGTAAATAGTTGGCGACATAAATGTCGTAACTACAGCTTGATTGAAGCTACGACGTTTAAGTCACCAACCCCACCACAAAGCTTAACGAAAATGGCTGCAAAATTCTTTTCTGGTTTAAATGAATGGTTTCATTAGTCGACTGATTATTTTATTGATAGCTGTGATTGGTCAATTCAAGTTATAAATGACCTGCTTTGAGGAATTCGGTTTAAAGACATCACATTTTGTATCTTTGCATTAAAGGATTGTATTAAACGGATGTTTTCAAATTACATTGACAAATCGTTCATTTCATGAACAACAAAATCAATATTTTCCCTGCATCTCATGAAAATATGGCAAAGTTGATTTACAAGAAACTCTACCTCTCTATATAGACAGCGAGCATAAAGTAACTGGAATATACCAGTACTCGTATAATGACGTCATATAGGACTGCTTTATATAGAACTGTATTTGACACTGTCAGATACGTTTGATTATTTGAATGGGGTTTATCGCCATTTTAACAGTATTTCGGTCACAACGCGGAGGCTGTACCGAACAACTGATAACTTGTACTTACCACTACATTCTTTTCGAGTCTCCAGATGCTCATCCCACTAACGTTACGATTATCCATCCGTTTGTCGGAGACAAATGTCGGGAAGGATATTCGTCATAAGTGGGGATCGAACCCGGGACGCCGTGACTAGGAGTCCAACGCGCTACCACAACGCTAAAGCCGCGACCCTTTCAGTTACGGTATTTTTTTTTTTTTTTTTTTTTTTTTTTTGTGTGTGTGTGTTTCTTTTTTCCTGAAGTGTGCGATTTTGTTTGTGTGAAATGTATATACTTTACTAGGACTATTTGTAGGTATCTCATAAAAGATTTGTATACAACTCGACAGAAAAAAATCAGTATTCGAGGTGTACCAAAAAACCGTATTCGTCGAGTACCGTTAAACACGGACTACTTTTTCGAGTATTGACGTTCGGGGTTTTTCAGAAAGTTTGTTATTTCTTAATCACTTAAGATAATTTTCTTAATGTCATGACCGAAAAAGGTATATAATAAAAGGAATATTACAATATCGGTCTCATCCAATAAAAAATACCTACACACGATTCTCGAACACGACTACAACAAATAGAAAAAGACACTGTTTTAATATTCCCTGTATAATGGCAGTTGTACTATAGCTAGTATTAAATGAGTCTATGCTACGCTTAAATACAAACAAAAAAACAACCATATAGCAAGGCCGGACGAGCATATATATTTCAGGCGCACAGGGGTAACAACAAGATACAAATGATACAGTGATGCAATGTACACGCCAAAATCAATACAGATGAACCTATCGAATTGTCTCGTCCAGGAAAAACTCAGAGATAAAAACATTCGTTTCTTTTCAAATGTATTTTGAATAAAAGACTCTGAGAAACCTGTGTCTATTTGTCAATGACAGATCGCTGACTGAATGTTGGACCGTAATCAATTGAATGAAAACTATCAATAATATGCATTTTCGCAAATTTAGGCTAGGGATCAGACAATGATGGTTCATTTTTAAATTTCCATAAAACGTAAATAAAGTTTGCGCCTTGAAATCGTCCGGTAGAATGACCGGTTTTCAACACGCCTACTCTACTTATATCAACTCCCGAAAATCCAGTACACCGAGTAAAAATCGTTCCGCTTATAGCGAATCATTTCGCGCAATTACTGCGAAACGCGAGAATTTCAAATTCTAATGTAATCAGTCAGTTACAAGTACTTACAATTAGTACGTCGCCAGGATTAAAACTGAGTTCATCCGCATTCATTAGTCTAATGCCCAACCCAAACGCCGTGGCAAGGAGCCCAAACAGCAAGAACCATATGATACCGAGTCCAAGTCCCAGTGCGAAGCCCTTCTTAACACCCATGCTATTTGCCTCATCTAAATGTTTGTTATATCTGAAACGAAATGATCTTTATTTCGCGCACAATACCAGTAAACAAGTTACGGCTCGCCGCTGTCAATCAAATCATTCATTCAAACCGGAAGTGAACTATGACCTGCGACATTGGCCGACATTTATGTTAAGCATTTCCGTTAGTTTGGAAACATAAACGTCACAACTACAGCTTATTCAACATGTATTTTCGACGTCTAGGTCGCCAACCTACCAACCTACCATTTTATTTTTTGTTACAAGCTATTGGTAATTTTGTTTTCAAGATAACGCAATTTGCTATCTTTGTCGGACTTCCTTTTGGAGGTCAGTGGTGTGGCGAGCGACCGGTCAATTATCGTTTATAAAGCAAACAAAGAAGCGAAGGTTAACATTTACAGTTGATACAGTAAACTCATAACGATACGGCTTAAACTGGTATAACGCTTCAAGATGATTTTAATGGTCCCCATAGGTTATGGTCCCCATTGGGCCTTTTTTAAGTCATTGGTCATAACAAGATGATTCAATCTTAGTTTCGTCAATCAAAATTCAACAAAAGTTTGAGTATTCAACCTTTCTATACGCTTGCCCCAAAGCTAGATTCGTAAAGGTTTTTTTTTTTTTTTTACTGCAACCTAGTAAATAATTTTCTTTGATGGTATAAATTTTGTTTTCATTGAGGTATGAACTTAAGAACTGAATCACGTCGATTTATGAATCCGCTTCGCATATTCATACAGTGTGATCAAGAATTTAGGTTCATACCTCAATGAAAACAACAACAACAAATATTCGCTTCCTGTCGTAAAAAAATTGATTAGCATAAATGTATCATTCATTTTTTTCAAACTCAAGACTGGGCTACTTTTCTGATTCAAAAAATTGGAAATACGCCAACAGCTTTAAAATTGACAAAGTTTGTACATTAATCCCATAATCAGACGACTAGTCCAATTTTTTAGAAGTTGCAGACGACAATCTTTTGTTGACGAATGTTTCAAAATCTGGTTTTTTTTGGTTAGGAAATATTATAGATATTGAATTAATTGCTCGAAGCAAGTAATGTCTTCGTAATATTTTCCAAAGGGGCCTATAATTAATTCTATTATTTGTGACGTCAACAAAATTTTGACTTTGGCAATGCCGTACAGAAACGTCAATAACCTTCGCAGGTTTTCTTTCATAACGTCCTAAAGTAAGTCCATTTAGGTAAGTTTTCCTAGTAAACGTCATTGTGTTACGTCATAAAAGTAAGTTTTCCTAGATAACGTCATTATGTAACGTCATTTAGGTAAGTTTTCAAAGACGACGTCATAACGTTACGTCATTTACGTAAGTTTTCCTAGATAACGTCATAAATTAACGTCTTTTAAGTAAATCTACCTAAATAACGTCATAAAGTAAAATGTTCAGCCGGGTTGTCCTAGATAACGGATAATATATAATGATTTCGTTATACTTGATTAAGATAGCGTGCTTTCCTTTCAAAGAGTTTGCGTTTAATTTTAATGATTAAGTATGAGTCCGGGTATTTAAAGCCTACCTTTTTATTTCTTTCTCCTGTCCGTTAAAGGACATGACTGTTTTAATGGCCGTTAAAACCTCGGTAACAACTGACCCAGCTTTGGCATACGCCTTGGCTTCAGTAATCGAGAGGTTCTTTACCCACTGGAATAAAATCTTTAGTATCACACTTTTATTTATTCATAATGCTGATGGGACTTGTGATACATGATACAAAGTGACGTTGAGGGGTATATTCTTTCTCCAGTCGTAGTAGTTCAATAGAATCGATGATACTATTAGAGTAACCCTTGCCATACTGAATCCGGAATATCCTGCTTTGGCAAGAATTCAAGCAAAGATCAGCCTGCACATATGTGCAGTCTGATCTTAGTCTACACCGCCTGATTGTCAATTTCAATCAAGAGTTATTTATGGGTTTGTTTTTAATGTATATAAACCAACAACAAGTGCTTAAAGTGCTTTCAACCCTTTGATTTCATTGCAAATCTGAAGAGAATTTTATTGAGTATGACATGGCTTAAAGACTTGAACTCTCGACCTAAATTTTCTTGCGTATTATACTGTATTAAGTTTTAAAAGTTCCTTCCGCAAATATGATAAGCTATGTTTCAAAATCCTCCATCACTAATGAAAGTGAGATTTGCTTAACATCATAAATTATCATTTACATAAACAAAAATGCATATTTTATCAATCGTTTTTGTGAGATTTCACACTATCCTTCATTCTACATAGCTTTATTATATGCATACCAATTTTCGTAAGAGATACATTAATTGCATGCAGACCAAATCGGACCCTACAGGGAAAATCGTATCATACACTGAAGTGATACGATATGGTTAGATGACGTCACATGACCAGTCAAATGACGTCACGCCGGAAATAAGGTTATAATGACTTTTAAAAAGATAGACTTAGGACAAATTACATAGGCTTCTTTCCACCTTTTATAATCAAAATTTGATTTTATAAATGGAATGCTATAATATAAAAGTGATACAAAACCTTGCTTTAGATTCTCGCAGTGTAGAAAAAATTGAAATCCTGAAATATCTTAGTCTTCTACGCGGCTGGAATCAAAAACAATGTCACAATTATCATCATTTTCTCAGACAAAATATCAAAAAGTCGACTTAAACTAACGATAAGAAGAACAATATACTCAGTATCCAGAAATATACTTACTTTTACCAATAAACCACCGGTCAATATCAATAAGGGGGCAAAAGCTAAGCATGCAAGTGATAATTTCCAGCTTTTCACAAAGGCTAGAATGTAACAACCGATACACTGGGCTAACCACTGTACAAAGTTAGAAACCTCTTTCCCGACACCAGTCTCTATATGCTGCATACTTCTGGAAAAAACACAATTAGACCAACGTGACCAGTCAAGTAAAAGGCTGATCGTATAACGTGTACAATGAGCCGCTACTTATTGATGGATTGCTAGTTCCGCAACTGACCTCTGATATGGCGAGTCAAGTGAGATGTCAAACGCGATGAGTTTGTAAAAAATATCGTCATGAGCATAAAACAAAGAGTTAATCGTTGTTTAGCGACATAAACGTCGTAACTGCAACTTTAAGAAGCTGTGGTTACTACGTTTAAGTCGCCCAACCAACAGATAGGCTTAGACGTAACATTGATATCGAAGTTCATATTCCACTTCCGGTCTAAACGGATGGTCAAATTGGTCATACGGTTTTTTGACAGAAGCCACCCGTCGATTTTGGAACGAATCGAAATGTCCAATAGCATAATCTTACGATGTTCACAGGTGGTGATGGATGTATTCTATCGTAATCAGCTATCAGGACAGCATCTTAAATTAGATGTTGCTTGTGTGATCAAAGGCACGTTTGCAACCAAAATTAATGCATATTTGTGATACGATATGAAATCCAAGGCTGTCCTAGCTTTAAGTCATGTTATCACAAAGTCCTTGTATGAATATGACTACATGCTTACCAAATTGAAACCTTTTCGTCTTTATTCATTCATTTTATCCATACAACATATGAACATATTTTCAGTAAAAAAAAAAGATATCACCGATGGGCGACGAAAACTGCGTAACTACAGCTAAATCAAGCTGTTTTAGGAGGTTTTTATGTTCCACACACAGAGGAACCAGGTTTCTCTTTCATGTCTTCCCCAAGATATAACAAGAGCACTGCGTGCGGATGCCATGCAACGCTCGGCGATTCAAGTTCTTGATATTGGTTAAAACTACGAAAAAGGGGCATAGTTCTTCAAAAATGCGTTTCGATTTATTCCCTTGTTCGTATAGATTGCTCTTTTGGTAGAGAACACATATTTCGAGTTTGAAGTGAATTTATCCTATTATAGATCTATCAGACATATTACAAAATATTAACGTCGCCAAAACAGACGCGGACTCAAACGACGTTCTAGCCACAGTAATTACTCGGGTTCGCTCCGAAAATAGCCGAGCTAGAACGTTCTCTGTAGTAGCCCAAAATATTTCTTCGGATGACTTGAATATATCGTTTCAAGCAATAGCACATTGTATCTCGTTGAAACAGGTTGAAATGTTAGCTTATATGTACAAAAGTATTAAAGAAAAGAAACATAATTAATTGTCCGTATCATTATAAACTTATATATCATTATATTGAATGTCAAATGTCACCAAAAGTCCAATTCGAAATACGAGACGTCTATCCTTTTTATTTGTTTGTATTAATGGGGGTAATCGCCGTTTATAACAATTTTTATTTATATCACGGTGAAGTTCACTTATGTATGTCCTTTCTGGATAACACCAGTGTGAGCCTGGGGCTCTGGACTGTCTTGCCTAAGGACATCCCTCCGTAATCAGCGGCTAGGCCAGGATTCGAATCACCAACCCTCCACTTCTCTCAGATTTTGAGAATCTCGCCCTTACCACTTAGCCGCACAGATTTTCCAATCATCGTAAAATAAATGGGTTAAACGTTAAAAAAGCTACATAGAGAAAACGTTACTGACAGTTTCAGTTTTCAATAATACTTACTCTGTAAAGCTCGTACCCAGCTCTCCCGGGTCGTGTTGGTCATGCCAGCCCATGTCCTGATGTAGTATTGACGTAAACAACGCTGAACGCATCTTTAACATTTGACGTTCCATACTGATGTCCCAACATGTGTACTGTTGACGAAATGTAAATATTTTTTTACAGCACGTGTGAACTATCACGTAAATGCGACCATCTGGGAAGTTCGAAAAGTATCGACCCTGGTCAGGCCACGAGAATTGGGAAAGCTGATCGGGTGAATCAAGAATGAATATTCTAGCTTACAAAAGGTTTATTTTCGAAACACTATCTCTGACCAACCTTGATTGGCCCGGGTTTTTTTTTCACGTACTTTTTAGCTTACCAGGTCTCATATGTAAACTATACTACTGAGAATTTGCTAAGGATCACCTTTTCGGTCAATGATCTAATGATCAAAACAAATCGCTTAAAAAAAGATAATTTTTTTAATAAAGATAGGTTTATATTCGGACTTGATGACCCTGTAGCAAAAATGTCGATTCGGCATATATATTGCGTACAAGGATCTCGGAAAAAAGACATACTCTTCCCTAAAACATGTTTCATTTTGCCTTTTATCATCATGTGCGTTGGTACATTCAGCAAACTTGAAATAAAGTTATGATAAATTCTAGATTGATTTCCATTTGCTGTTGGTGAGAAAATTCATTCTAATTGATGACAATACACGTGCAAATAGGGCCCGCATCACCGACCAATATCTCGAACAAGCCATCGGCGTCCGTATACATGTATATGGAATGAACAGCTAGATCCACGGACCTAAATACAATTGAGCATGCTTGGGATATGTTACAGACAGCTGTTTCATCACGCCCCGTGCAACAAGCATCTTTACAGGAGCTGAGACAGGCTCTTCTTAAAGACTGGGATCAAAGTCCCTAGTATAAGATCAGGAGGCTTATCAGCAATGTGCGGAGACGTTGTCAGACGATAAATGACGCACATGGTCATCACACTCGTTATTAAGGTGCATAAAACTATTTTTTTTGGAAATATTCGATTTCTTTATTTTCATGCTATCACCGAAAATGTTGATTTTTTACCATTACGTCCATCGTGTAACCTTAACAATCAAAATAAGACCGTAGCATCCGATCGTTAACGAATAGACAATACCTAAAAATCTCAAGTTCTAGGAAACACGAAAGTACTTCTGTAATTTCCTCAGCATACAAAAAAATCTAACCAGAAAAAAATGATCCTTGGCAAATTTCGAGTAGTATATTATAAATGTGATTTGTATTAGAACAACTAATAACTGGCGCATGTCGCGGTTGTCAACCAAACAACCAATCGACCAATTAAACCATCATTTAGAACTTGAACTCATAAAAATAAGCGATGGCTACAAATATTTTTGTTAATTTCACGACTTGAACGTCGTAACTATAGCTTTTGTTCTAGCTGTACTTACGACGTTTAGGTCGCCAACGAAATATTATATCTTTCTACATTTTGCTGACCATAGTTTTTCAAATAACGCCAAATAATTCTTGGGTTGAAGTCGTAGCTCTGTGCCAGAAATCCGACAGTTAATAAAAGTGTTCAGCTTTGAACGGTCAAAGCATCTTAACCCATTCCCACACAATGACGCCGTCCCCCCCCCCCTTCTCACAGAAAAGGCTTTTGGAAACATTGTGAATAACAAAGGAATTGCTTGTTACAAAGAACTTCTTCATTATTCACAAATGTTTCTACCTGAAAAATAAAGAAAAAATCCAAATTTTCGTAAATTTGAACGACATTAGTTTAGACAGAAATGGGAAATCCTGATATAAACATGTAATACTTTTTAAATATTTGTTCATAAGCTTCGACCAATCACAAACCTAGGCTTCAACAGTCTAAATAGGGGTTTGTTTCCTCAGATATGACCTAGTAATCTAAATTCGATCTTGTGTGACAAAATTTCTTTATTGTGCAATATTTCATTTACACACATACTTGTGTATGTGCACAACAATGGTCTAAAATTTAGACTGAGTAGTAACGTTTTTGTTTTGTTTTATAACTTTTATTCATTGACATTATGGCCTATTCTATGCAAGGCCACTAGTCGAGTAATAGGTTGATAAATTCTCAGGCTGATGTAACAAAATCGGTGCCTTATGACTGTCCTAAAGAATTAGATTTGACCTTATGACAGTGGATTTCCTAAAAAGGTAAAGTTGTCCGAGATATATCAAGGCAACACCCAAATTATGTAGCCTAATATGTTGTTTTGTCAGTTTTCCTCATAAATTCAAATCTAATGTTGTTTTGACGATCTCTTTCATTTTTTTCCTCCAAATTTTACAATTTTCAGATGCTGCAGAAAACAAAGTGACCTCTTAAGTATTTAATTTTTTTGTTGTTTTGTTTTGTTTTGTTTTTCTAAGATATAATTTAGTGACCTAGTCTTTGACACCTGTTCATCAATCAAGGTTCCGTTAAGATTTGGTTAACCCCCGAACAGTCGAACAGCGAACCCTAGTTTCAAGGGGTATATACGTACCTGTATTATAGATGCTATCAAACATGCAATACCTATCAGACAGAAATATAGAACAAGGTCCTTTGTATTTCCGTAAACGTCTGTGTAGTCATCTACGTTAAAGGGCAGGGACATGTTGTAGGCGACCGTCAAGCTAAAGATTAAAGAAAACGAGAAGGAAATTACAATTGTCGAATGTGTTTAACTTCAAAATTAGGCATGTTGAATGGTTTGAAATAAGGCCTGCAATCTGATTTGCTGAAAATTTGTTTCAAACTTCCAGGAAAATAATTTGAGTAATAACCTTTTACTTGACGCAAATAAGTTCCGTGAAGGGTGTTTTTCTCTGACAAATTTATAACGGAAGGTAAATATGTGCGCTAAAAGACGCAAACATGCATAATTCCTGTCCAAAAAAAATCTCTTTAAGCTAATCATCAACAAATCACAACATTCAAGTTAATTGACGGATCGCTAACCAAGCAAACTGACCTCTGACATGCTGAGATATAAAATGGTGTTATTTCTTTAACCTATTCCCATACACTGAAATTTTAGACCGGTCCAAATTGAAAGAAGCTGCAGACGACAATTACAAATTGATGATTTTCCCTTCTTTTTGGATAGAAGATTTTTGAGGATAATGAAGAATGTGCTTGATAAAAGCAATTTCTTCATTTTCAACAATGTTTTCTAAAGCCTTTTTCCATAGGGGCGGAAAAGGTGGGAACGTGTGGGAATGGGTTAAGATGTATAGCCAGTAACATGCACAAAAAAGCGAGAATTTTTTTTGGCTACCTAATCGTCGTAACTACAGCTTGCAGTTACAACGTTTAAGTCCCAAAACCAACAAAATGCTTCACATAAAATGAAGGTCAAAATAATCGATTGCATTGGTCGATTGATTCTTTGATTAACACACACATCGCGATCTTTCGATTGAAAGAAAGAAAATACAAACCGTTGTTGAAATGTATGGGCTAGTTATTGAAAAGGAGCTGCTGTAGTTCTTTAAGCATCATCTAACACATTAATATTTGCCCAGATCCAAAGTAGCTGCATACAGCAATTTTTTACACTATACAAAATCACTCTAATTTTCAATATTTCGGTTAAAAAGCCTTTATCAAGAAAAAGAAAATAAATCTATATCTAGAACATAATTCTACGATCACTCATTATAGCCATTTTGTTTTATCTGCATTTTTGCCGAAATATTGAAAATTAGAGTGATTTTGTATAGTGTTTAAACAGTTCCCTGAGGAACATTATTATGATACAGCAATTTTTTTATTGGTGAAATTCAAAATCTTTGTCTTTTTGGGGGAAGAACAAAACGTTGTGGATAATGAAGAAATCGATTGTTACAAACAATTTCTTCATGAAACACCATGTTATCTAAAGCTTTTTCGGGGGAGGGGGAGGGGGAGGTAGTAAAAAAGCGGGATTTTGTGGGAATGGATCATTATCTTACAATATACGATGTAGGGACAAACGAAGACTTATAACGACCGGTTACTTACTTGTCCGGTATAAGGTCATAATATATAAAGCCGGTGATAACTTGTCCGTAGATCAGAAAGTTGGCCGGGTAACATAGACCATTCACTATAGCCCCAAGTGACCCCAGAAATATCAGGAGTTTGTCTAAGGTATCTGTATATCGAAACTGAAACAGATTACAAGTATATGTATATCAGTGCATTAGTTTGAAATACAGCTCATCTAGCTAATCACTGAATATTTCTTCATATTAACATACATAGACAAAAATCAGACAGCACTTACACGTACACGTAGTCTTATCTTGACTTGCACTACATGGGTGAATTTCAATATCACAAGGGTTTAACTGTAGAAGAGATGACCATAGACCGTTAACCCATTGCCACACGGTGACGCTTTTGGACGCCTCTCAAGAAAGACAACTGAGAAAACATTGTGTAAAATGAAGAAATTGCTTGTAACAAGCAATTTCTTCATTTGACACGATGTTTTCTACCCAGAAAATTGAAAAAATCTAAAATTCATAAACTTTACAATGTCGTCTGCAACTCCTTTCAATTTGGACCAGTCTAAATTTTCCTTGTGTGGTAATGGGTTAAGCAAATCAACGTGGTCGACAGCACGGGGAGCAGTTAGGTATGCTTGTTATAATCTAAAATGACCCAAAAGTCAAATCAGACCTTGACTTTTGAGTCATTCTCGGTTAAATCTGGCATACGTAGCTACTCCCTGTGGTCGACGGCGGTTTACAGATTTCCTCTATCATATATAAAGAACAAATACTTACAATATGTATAAAACTCAAGCTCGATGACTTTGTAGCCGTTTCTTTTGGTTGTTTTGTTTCTCCTGTCATCTCAATATGTTCCACATCTACTGGATCAAAGTGTTTCTTTTCATTACCATTGGTGGATTTCTACAAGTACAAAATAGATTCAGAAAATGAAGAATTGCAATTTCATCATTATCTACAATATCTTCTACCCTAAAAGACAAACAAATACATAAGCTAAAAACTATCATGCACATCTTCTTTTAATTTAGCCCAGTGTAAAATTGTTTTTTTCTGGTAGTGGGTTAATGGATAAGTATTAAAGTTCGGTATAGGATAATACATCGATAGTTATTATTCCCGTTTTTTGGAAATTTTAGACTAGTCCAAATTGAAAGAGTTTGCAGACGACAATGAAAACTGGATGCCATCTGAAATGAAACCATCCTATGTGGTAGAAAATATTGTGGAAAGAGGAGAAATTGCTTGTTACAAGCAATTTCTTCTTTTTCCACAATGTTTTCTCTAGTATAAAATCACAGCAACGCAAAATCCCGTATTTGAACGGGCAAGGGTTAAAAGGATAACATTGAAACATTACAAATACATGAAAAAAATACTGTGATATAAAAGCAGTAGGGCAGGGAAATGTGTCCTACCTCCTTTTTAATTGTCTTTTAAAAACTGAAGTTTTTGTCAAGTTAAAAATCGCAAGGATATCTTAAGAAATCGATGAAAAAATCGTAACCACATCAATAGTCAATCGTTTTCAGTCTTGCATTACAGATTCATATGTAAGGAAGAACAGCTAGTTCAACAGATTACTTCATGATATAAAATGTTTGATTGATTGGATGGGGTTTAACGCCACTTTTAACAGTATTTCAGTCATATTGTGGCGGCTGGAGCACCTAACAATAGATTCCTGGTATTTCTCACACCAGTACTACCACTACATCGTTTCCTAGCCTCCAGCTGCCATCCCACTAAGGTATGCGATTATCCACCCATTGGTGAGAAACAAATGACGGAAAGGGTATATGCCGCCGCCGGGGATCGAACCCATAACATCGCTCAATAGTTTGATGTCTCGGGAGTTAATGTTTTGGTAATATGTAGAACTTGTATTAAGCGACCACTTAGGGGATGGCCATTAAGTGATCGCTGAAGAGAGTGATTGCTTGATACTCTTTTGTGACAAGATTATAATGTGTCGGGTTGTTTGCATACAAAATTTATCTCGGAATTCTCACTCAACCATTCGTTGTTCGAATCAGAATCGATTCAAATAACATAAGACTTGGCTTCGATATACTTTGGCAATTTGTTGAACTTCTCAAGGTTTTTTTTTTTGTGTGTGTGTGTGTGTGTTTTGTTGTTGTTGTTGTTTTTTTTTTTGTTTTTTTGTTTTTTGTTTTATTATTTTTTTGTGTGTGTTTTTTTTTGTGTGTTTTGTTTTGTTTTGTTTTGTTTTTGTTTTTTTCTTCGGGGGGTTGATTATGGTCGCTTGATTAAACTGTCCGCTAAATCGAGGTGGTCGCCTGAACACATTGACTGTATTTTTATGACAATTTTTGGCATAATCAATTCCAAATATAAAATCGCGGTTATCAATAAAAGAAAAATCGATCAATCAAATTACTCATTTAATTAGACCGGGATTGAAGTTTGAACTCCGGCATAGGCCACATTTATGCGAGACATTTTTTGTTGGTTTGGCGAGTTTAACGTCGTAACTACAGCTAAAACAAGCTGTAGTTACGACTTTAAGGTCGCCAACTAACCGTGAAGCAGATTCACGCGTCAGTGTGGTTAGGTTTTAAGTCTCATACCTCTATGAAAAAAATATTATATTGTCTTATTACCTAATATTGTAAAGGCTTACGTTATAGGAAAAGATTCCAAATATGCAAAATTCATGCCCATAGATACAGCCTTTTGACACTACTTTGTGCATTACTAATTCCGAACTCATTATTTTCATGGAGGTATGAATCAAAATTTCAGTCAAACAGAAATGCAAAGATCTTGAAAAATCAAATCATACCCGAAGAAATTTATCCGACAAGGAAAAATGGCTTAATTCGTTCCTGCTATGCTGCACGTTCAATTATTTTGTTTTTATTTCATATGAATATAAGAAGAAAACTTGTTAGTCGGCATCATAAAATGAGGCTTATTAGAATCTTGACCCTAGTTCCTCACCCGATAGGTTCAAATAAAAACTTAGAGAGCTAATTAATAAAGGAATAACATGTTTCAAACTCTTTTTAGTAACTTCGAATAAACTAAAAATGTTTGAATATGTTACCTATAGGTTTCGCTATGCCAACTGTTCTTTAACATGGAAAAGTAGGGGGGTGGGGGCAATAATTTCCCTAGCATAAATGCGTCGATGATATTTAGATACATGAAATGGTTAAAGAGATATTTTCTGCTTTGAAATTATAAAGATTCTATAAGAATTTGCAGACCATTACTGTCAATCACAAATCGATTGACCAATCAAATCATCCATTAAGATCGATAGTGAAGTTTCGATCCCCAACTTTAATATCAAACAGTTTTGTTTTGGTGTGGCTCACCCAACGATTTGTTTTACCTTGGCTTAGAGCAAAAACATAGTATGGCTGTATACAATGTATAGAACCATACTATGTTTTTGCTCTAAGCCGTCGATATATACTACAAAATAATATGGTTTGATACCACAGTCAAATTACCTTTTGGAAGTTAGCAGGCATGGTTTGTGACACGCACCTCTCATAGAAAGTTCCACTTCGATATTAAACGGCGTTTGGTCTTTTTTTGCCAGTTATGGCCAGTTTCATGTGGCAAAAAAATATAAAATGGTTGGTTGGCGACTTAAACGTCGTTACTTCAGCTTAAATAAGCTATAATTACGATGTTTAAGTTGCCATAACCAACAAAAATGATTCTCATAAATGTTTGCCAATGCTGGAGTTCAAAGTTCACTTCCGGTCCAAATAAAAGATTTTTTTGGTCGATTGATTGTTTGATTAATATCCGTGATCGGTCATTTGTTAAGGTCATTTGTTAAGGTCATTTGTTAAGGTCATTTGTTAAGGTCATTTGTTAAGGTCATTTGTTAGGGTTTGGGGGGGGGGGGAAGCGAAGGAACCGAGTTCCCACCTGGTAAAAACTGGATAGCACATTATTCTTATGTCGCGGCCTTGGATAATCCATTGATTGTGAGCTGGGATTAGCTGTCAGTTTAATATTGAGTGGGGTCATAATGTAGTATTTTGTAATACTTTATTCGGCGAAGTTGACCCAATTGTAGTTTTGATCTTCTTTCTCAATGACTGAATAATTCAAAGGCTTACTTCCATGACCATATGAGGAAAAACAGCGTCAGTAATGCACGTGCAAAAATAAAGGTGCCATTTATTCAGCCCGTCTGTCTGTACGATCAAACATTAATCGATTCACATTTTTTGTGAAACATTCCCATAGGTGCGAGTATCTCAAATAAAATTACTTAAGAATACGATTGTCGATCAACCAAGTTCAAGATTTTCAATTTCATTCAATATAAACGGATCGCGTCCAACCCTTTCCTGTTCAAACCCTTGTTTTTACGTCCCTGTAATTTCATAATAGAGAAATATTGTAAAAAAGAAGAAATTGCTTATTTATACATTACTGAATGCTTTTTTTTCCTCTCAAGTTAAATCCACTTTAAATATTCGTCTGAAAACCTTTGAATTTGGACAGGTCTAAAATTTTGCAAAACAGTAAAAACTTAAGGTTAAGACACAAGGTTATGAAATTATGTTTCATTCCAAATGTTAAAGACCCAGGCCTTCTGGATCAAAAGGAGAAGATTGGGGGGAAGGGGGTAACATAATTCCCTTTATTGATAAGACAACCGCCTTATTATAATCGATTTCCTCATGGGACAAGCAACTAAGGAGAAGATGGCGCGTAAAGAAATCCACTTCTTTTCTATATCTATAGGCCTATCACAAACCCCTGCATTACTTCAGCTCAGGGACCCAAAAACCACGACTTAGCATTTTTTTAGAAGACAAAGTTTTATGTCTTTATACCAAAAATCATTACAACAGGATTCATCGGTCATAAGGAGAAGGTTTTTTTCTCTCATATTTTCACTTTGGTTGCCATGGAAACCACATTTTCAAAATAAATGCCAATGACCTTATTGCCAAATGGTTGAACAAGCAAATTCGTTGAATTGATTTACCCCGCCGAAAATGTTTTGTTTGTCAATGGAGTATATCAATCTTAGGATATCACTCTGAATGTATATAGCTTCACCAATCAGGGACAGTAACTCTAAATTTAATAGTCGAACCGGATTACCCCGAGGATATACGCATCTCCTCTTTGTTGTGAAGCTTTCCACAAAGATTCATTGAAATCCAGTCAATGGTTTCCAAGAAATAGCGCGGAAACGAAACTCAGACGGACGGAAGGACTGACAGACGGAAGGACGGACGGAAGGACGGACATAGCAAAAACAATATTCCCCCGATGATTTCATCGGCGGGGGATAATTAGCAAGTTCTTTTTTATCCATCCATGAGAACACACTTTATGCTCAGATGCGCTAGGCGATTGGACGATCTGCCTTGCGGACAAGCAACGGACACAAAGCAAGGACAAGAAATCCGCTTACCGTAGGTCATTGGATCCAAGCCTTAAATACGCAAATTAAACCATATTATTGAAATGAGGGCATACCTGGGATGAATAGGCTGTATTTGTGAATGTATTTTCTTTTTCGTCGGGCTTGTGGTTCAATGCAGGTAGCTTATCAACAATATACGATTTCTTTCCCATGGCTTCTTCTTATTTGATCTGAAAAAAAGTGTAAAATACAGAACCAGGATGATCGGGTATCCTTCACCGGAGTGTCCTTGTGACACACCTGTGTACCTCCAAAATGAGAATCAGTGGGCAGATTTTAACCCTTGTCATCCTTGTGACACACCTGTGTACTTCCAAAATGAGAATCAGTGGGCAGATTTTAACACTTGTCATGCTTGTGACACACCTGTGTACCTCCAAAATGAGAATCAGCGGGCAGATTTTAACCCTTGTCATGCTTGTGACACACCTGTGTACCTCCAAAATGAGAATCAGCGGGCACATTTTAACACTTGTCATGCTTGTGACACACCTCTGTACCTCCAAAATGAGAATCAGCGGGCAGATTTAACCCTTGTCATGCTTGTGACACACCTGTGTACCTCCAAAATGAGAATCAGAGGGCAGATTTTAACCCTTGTCATGCTTGTGACACACCTGTGTACCTCCAAAATGAGAATCAGCGGGCAGATTTTAACCCTTGTCATGTTTGTGAAACACCTGTGTACCTCCAAAATGAGAATCAGCGGGCAGATTTTAACCCTTGTCATGCTTGTGACACACCTGTGTACCTCCAAAATGAGAATCAGTGGGCAGATTTTAACCCTTGTCATGCTTGTGACACACCTGTGTACCTCCAAAATGAGAATCAGTGGGCAGATTTTTACACTTGTCATGCTTGTGACACACCTGTGTACCTCCAAAATGAGAATAAGCGGGCAGATTTTAACCCTTGTCATGCTTGTGACACACCTGTGTACCTCCAAAATGAGAATCAACGGGCAGATTTTAACCCTTGTCATGCTTGTGACACACCTGTGTACCTCCAAAATGAGAATCAGCGGGCAGATTTTAACCCTTGTCATGATTGTGACACGTCTGTGTACCTCCAAAATGAGAATCAGTGGGCAGATTTTAACCCTTGTCATGCTTGTGACACACCTGTGTACCTCCAAAAAGAGAATCAGCGGGCAGATTTTAACCCTTGTCATGATTGTGACACACCTGTGTACCTCCAAAATGAGAATCAGCGGGCAGATTTTAACCCTTGTCATGCTTGTGACACACCTGTGTACCTCCAAAATGAGAATCAGCGGGCAGATTTTAACCCTTGTCATGCTTGTGACACACCTGTGTACCTCCAAAATGAGAATCAGCGGGCAGATTTTAACCCTTGTCATGATTGTGACACACCTGTGTACCTCCAAAATGAGAATCAGCGGGCAGATTTTAACCCTTGTCATGCTTGTGACACACCAGTGTACCTCCAAAATGAGAATCAGCGGGCAGATTTTAACCCTTGTCATGCTTGTGACACACCTGTGTACCTCCAAAATGAGAATCAGCGGGCAGATTTTAACCCTTGTCATGCTTGTGTCACACCTGTGTACCTCCAAAATGAGAATCAGCGGGAAGATTTTAACCCTTGTCATGCATGTGACACACCTGTGTACCTCCAAAATGAGAATCAGCGGGCAGATTTTAACCCTTGTCATGCTTGTGACACACCTGTGTACCTCCAAAATGAGAATCAGCGGGCAGATTTTAACCCTTGTCATGTCTGTGACACACCTGTGTTCCTCCAAAATGAGAATCAGCGGGCAGATTTTAACCCTTGTCATGCTTGTGACACACCTGTGTACCTCCAAAATGAGAATCAGTGGGCAGATTTTAACACTTGTCATGCTTGTGACACACCTGTGTACCTCCAAAATGAGAATCAGCGGGCAGATTTTAACCCTTGTCATGCTTGTGACACACCTGTGTACCTCCAAAATGAGAATCAGCGTGCAGATTTTAACCCTTGTCATGCTTGTGACACACCTGTGTACCTCCAAAATGAGAATCAGCGGGCAGATTTTAACCCTTGTCATGCTTGTGACACACCTGTGTACCTCCAAAATGAGAATCAGCGGGCAGATTTAACCCTTGTCATGCTTGTGACACACTTGTGTACCTCCAAAATGAGAATCAGCGGGCAGATTTTAACCCTTGTCATGATTGTGACACACCTCTGTACCTCCAAAATGAGAATCAGTGGGCAGATTTTAACCCTTGTCATGCTTGTGACACACCTGTGTACCTCCAAAATGAGAATCAGCGGGCAGATTTTAACCCTTGTCATGCTTGTGACACACCTGTGTACCTCCAAAATGAGAGTCAGTGGGCAGATTTTAACCCTTGTCATGCTTGTGACACACCTGTGTTCCTCCAAAATGAGAATCAGTGGGCAGATTTTAACCCTTGTCATGCTTGTGACACACCTGTGTACCTCCAAAATGAGAATCAGCGGGCAGATTTTAACCCTTGTCATGCTTGTGACACACCTGTGTACCTCCAAAATGAGAATCAGTGGGCAGATTATAACCCTTGTCATGCTTGTGACACACCTGTGTACCTCCAAAATGAGAATCAGAGGGCAGATTTTAACCCTTGTCGTGCTTGTGACACACCTGTGTACCTCTAAAATGAGAATCAGCGGGCAGATTTTAACCCTTGTCATGATTGTGACACACCTGTGTACCTCCAAAATGAGAATCAGTGGGCAGATTTTAACCCTTGTCATGCTTGTGACACACCTGTGTACCTCCAAAATGAGAATCAGCGGGCAGATTTTAACCCTTGTCATGATTGTGACACACCTGTGTACCTCCAAAATGAGAATCTGCGGGCAGATTTTAACCCTTGTCATGCCGAATGAAATCCTCTTTAGAACTGCATTAAAATCAAAGGGCTGGCAGTACTGGATGTTATAATTGTGGGTTAATTATTCTTGAAAGTGTATGTTATAAAAAAATCTGGATTTTCCCATTCCCACACAGCAAAATTTTAACCTGGGCCAAATTGAAAGAAGCTGCAGTCGACAATTGAACTATGGTGGAATTCAAAAATATTTCGTCTTCTCGAATAGAAAACATTGTTGATAACGAAGAAATTGCTTGAAACAAGAAATTTCTTCATTTTCAACGATGTTATCAAAGCTTTTTTTCTCGGGGAGCGTAAAAAGGAGGGACTGTGTGGGAATTGGTTAAAAGGGATAAGCAGGAGGTGTAGACTAAGATCAGACTGCACACATGTGCAGTCAGATCTTTGTCTATACCTCCGGCCAAAACAGGATTATTACGGGTCCAGCATGACATGGGTTAAACAGCTTTTGTAGAGGGTCACCAATGGGACCTAAGCCACTAATATATACATGTATATATCCATAATGGTAGGTTACAACAAGACTTTTAAGACTCCCTTCTTTTTCTATGGAGATAGTGATAAACCACGAGCGGCCACAAACCAAATATCAAAGTTCTAGGCTTTCTTGTGACATCTTTAAATGAGGGAGGGGGCGATCTCAACAGCTATAATAGTCACAAATCTCACTAACTAGTCTACTTATGAAATTATTGACATAAGCAACCCCCCCCCCAAAAAAAAAGTATCAAAGTGGGAAAGTTGGCCCTTTTCTACTCTTTTGCATGGGGTAGCAAGGCTGAGATCAAGATATTTTCCTTTCAGATATGATTTATTACGTACGTGTAGGATTGTTCTGAGTCCACGATAGGATACTAGATGAAACACTTTATTTTTCACAATGTCGCAAACAATATCACTTGCAAAATAGTGAACATCAAGCCATCGTGGCTTGTCAAAAGAATATTTCTACAAAACTAATTTTTTGTATCTAAGTAAAAGTGCGCCCTGGCAAAGTATAAATGGCGTTCCACGGGAATAATCTTTATGACTTTTGTAGATGGTCACCAGGTAACGTGACATGCGAAATAGTGAACTTCTATGCATCATTGTTTGTCACAAAAAGAGTTTTTGTTATATTTATTTCTAAGTAAGGTAGAATGCACCAGGGGCGGAGCTGCAATGAAAACCCATGGACTTTCTTTGAAATATTTTTTCCAGAAGGTTACCAGGCAACGGCATATACAAATTACGTTACATCTTGTCGCTACGCTAGAGAAATGTTGTAACTTCGGTTTTGATAAAGCTGTAGTTATGACATTTTTGCTCGTACATCAATGATTTTTCCTCTGTCCAAGAAAGTTAACGTGCAGAGATGAAAACTCATATATGACCCTATTATTTTAACTTTTTCTAGAAGGTTACCACGCAAGGTCTCGTTGAAAATATTAAAGGTCTAGGTCTCATAATTTGTGTAAAGAAGGTTTAATTTTCAAATGTTTTGTTTCGTTTCTATTTAGAAGAAGGTTTTAAAAATAAAATTTCGTACAGGGTCAGAAGGCATTGCGACATGCTCAATAGGGAACCCCTTGGTAAATGGGGGGTAATGCCGCTTTAAACTAGAGGTGCTTGATTGTACTTGCTTATCAAATGGTGTTTACTGGAAATCAATATAAACCGAATCACATTCATCATGTTTGGCAAACTAATCTTGTGAATGAAAACTCTTGATATTCCAAACTTTTTATTGTTTTACAAAAGTCATTTCATTCACAGAGTCAGATGACAAGGGTTTTAACTTTCTTTCAACAAGAGGATCATGATGGTCCTATATCGCTTCCCTGAGTATGATGGTTCATGGCCTTATGATTTATTCAAAATAGCAAAGACATGTGTCTAATTATTTTGGAGAAGATATTTACGGATTTTCTCGTTTAATCTTAGGCCTATTGACGATCCACCAATACGCTAATTTCCTGAATATGGCAATTCTTTGAAGTATTTTGTTGGAGCGTCAATAGACATCAATACATACCAAATATCAAAGCTCTATCCTCACGATTTAGGAGGGAAGATTTTCAAAGATATCCTTCTTTATTCCTATCTACAATGAGAAATTGAACAGAAGAGGGCTAATCTTAAAGGTACGATAATGCTATGAAGTATTAAAGTAAAGGGCCAAAAGACGATGATTTTTCCAAACATCAAAGCTCTAAGCCTTATAGTTTCGGAGAAGAGGATTTTCAAAGATTTCCTTCTTTATTCCTATGTAAAATCAGGGATCGCAGAAGAAATGGCTAATTTTAAGAATACAGTAATTCTTTGAAGTATTTTGGTAGAGGGTCAATAGATGATGATACACACTAAATATCAAAGCTCTAGGCTTTATGGTTTGGGGAAGAAGATTTTCAAAGATTTCCTTCTTTATTCCTTTGTAAAATCAGGGATCGCACAGTAAAGGGTTAATTTTCAGAATATGGTAATTCTTTGGAGTATTTGGTAGAGGGTCAGTAGTTGATGATACATACCAAATATCAAAGCTCTAGGCCTAATAATAAGACAGGAGATGATTTTCAAATATTTCCTTTATAAAATCAGGGATCGAACAGAAAAGAGCTAATCTTCAGAGTACAGTAGTTCTTTGAAGTAATTTGGTAGAGGCTCAATAGGTGATGATATGTACCAAATATCTAAGCTCTAGGCCTTATCGTTTAGGAAGAGAAGATTTTTTAAATAATTGTTTACGGAGGGACAGACGGACGTCGGACATTAACCTATCACAATAGCTCACCTTCAGCACGTTGTGCTCGAGTAAGCTAAAAGATCTACTGTATACCATATATGGACATAATCCATAAACATCAAAGCAAATTTTTTCAACCAACCAAAATTGATTGATGGAATCTAAAAGAGTCACCAGTGAAACAATCCAGTGAAATTTTGTTGAAATCCATCAACTGGTTTCTGTGAAAAAAAAATTCAAAGGTTTCACCATTTACCGATCGTAATAGCTCACATTCAGCACGCTGTGCTCGGGTGAGCTAAAATCATCTGTAAACCATACATGGACATAATCCATGAACATCAAACCAATTGTTCTCAACCAATCAAAATTGATTGATGGAATCTAAAAGAGTCACCAGAGAAACAATCCAGTGAAATTTTGTTGAAATCCATCAACTGGTTTCTGTGAAAAAGATTTAGCCCTGCCCATTTTAGCCATGCTTTTCTTTCGATCAAATTTCTTTGGATAATTCTGATAAAAGGTCACCTAGTGATCATTCCTTTGCAGTTTGGTGCAACCCTCGACTTCTCTCAGATTTAGAGTCTGTCGCTCTGAAGACTCAGCCATGAAGAACCCCCTTCAATAACCGATCGCCAAAATAGATCATGCAGAGCTTGTTGTGCTAAGGGACATAATTGTATATGTCGCAGCGGTATGATTCTGTGTCGCCGCGGTAGGATGTAAATTCTGTCAAAAAATCAAAGCGTTTTAGCCCATACAGCGCGACTGCTGTATGGAACAAATAAAGTCCTATTCAATTTTCGTTATCATTGGTCGAACCCAATTAGCTAAGTGGGTAGCACTCGGTGTTCTCAATCCTTTGGTCGTAAGTTTGGATCCCGGCTCGGTCATCTTTCTTTCCGTCATTTGGCAAAAAGTCATCGCGACAAGCACTATTTGTCTTTCGTCAATGGATGATGGATAATTAGTACGCCTTAACCCATTACCGAACGGCAAAATTTTAGACTGGTCCAATTTGAAAGGAGTTGCAGACGACACTTTAAAGTTTATTGAATTTTAGATTCTTTCAACTTTCTGGATAGGAAACATTGTGTAACATGAAGAAATTGCTTGTTACAAGCAATTTCTTTATTTTACACAATGTTTTCCCAATTGTTCTTCTTGATGGGCGTCCAACAGCGTCACTGTATGGCAATGGGTTAATGAGAAGAGAAACCAGTGGCTCGGATCGAATGTGGTGATCGTCTTCGTGTGAGAAAAGACTGAAAGCCATGGTTGGGTGCCGCCGCGATAAAACTAAATTACTTCTGAATGTGTCGTTAAAGCCTGTCTCACACAGAACACACGGCTTATACGGTTGGCCACCCGTGTAAACCGTACATACAACCGAACCAACCGTGGCCTTATCCGAGTTACACCCGGGCCATTCGAGTGTATCCGTGAAAGCCGTGTATGATTTTTAAAACTTTTGAAAAAATGGCACGGGTGACATGTCCGTGTATGATCGTATTAGCGATCGTACAAGACCGTGAGAGTCCGTGTGAGACCCTACGAGACCGTATATACAACCGCACATGAAGTCCACTCCACGAGTGAGCTCAACCGTGTCAATATTGTATATAAATCGAATCGTGTGAAACTGTTCCCAAGTCCTACATCCAATACCCGGATTAGCATTCGAATGTCACACGATCATCGTACGATTCACACGTGTGTACACACGGTTTTATACGATCGCTATACGACCAATACGGTTCAAATACGAATTATACATGGTCAAGTACGACCATACACGGTCTCTACGTCTGTACAACGCTCATGTATGATCATACAGCACTCGAACACAACAGAAAACACAACTACCTGCTGCCACCTTGAAACAACAGAGTACTTGCTACATAATGCCTCAAAATAAGAAGAAGATCCCCAAAAGAATCCCCACCATGGAAGATTCTCCAAGCGCGAATACAAAAAGGGCCATGCCTTCTTCTTCTCCTTCTGATGGCTTGTTCTTGTCTCCCCTCGCGCCTTCTGGCAAAATAATCTTAATGTCTATCAGTCTTATCATTATTTTTAATTCCCTTATTCTGTCATCTGCCATTTTTCTAACTTCTCTGTTGAAAGGACGAAAATTTATGAAGCCAAGCCATCTAAATGAGTCAAAACATACACGAACGTGTGATAATTCGAGCATAACTCGAACTAAAGTTGGTGGGACCGTATTTTAACCCTGTAAATGTCCAGTTAATCGAGTAAAAGTCGTGTTTAATGGTACTAGGCCGTAACAGATCGTACTAGACTGTACTTCGAACAGTACAACAATCGTATGTAAATCGTTTGCAAATCGTGTTCAAACCGTGACAAACCTTGCTTGACCGAGTATATCCGTGCTTTGTTCGTACATACTCGTACATACTCATACATTCGAGTCTAAATCGTACCAACATCCCACGGTTGGAGCTCGATATTCGTACCAGTCAACCCTTGTATATCCGAGTATACCGTAGTGGAATCGTGTGCCCAACCGTGTTCTGTGTGAGACAGGCTTAAACAAATTACAACCAATAAATCAATTACTTTATCATAAATCAATTAAATAAACAAGCCTACCTTGACACTGTTCTTATTGAGAATAGTTGTCGCTAGATATAAAATTTGGTTAAGAGTATGAAAAGAGGTCCAAATGGCACTGCGCGTTTTAAATTATTCGATTAAACCAAGTTTGTCTTTGAATTTCAGTTTGGTATTTTTCAATATCCTCGTAAGGAAAGCAAAATGTTGTAACTACATCTTTATTCAAGATGTAGTTACGACATTTTGCAAACCCAACGACGATATGTCTTTATATTTGTTCTTATCGATAAAATGGTCAAGTTGGGGTTAGACAAATATTTTAAAATATCTCACATAATGTGTCCTGAAACCAAGCTAAAATAGCATATCTAATCTCTATTACCGCAATCTGTGAAATTTTACATTTAATAAAGTTTGTTTAAACCGAAACATGATACATAAACATATACAGAAATCATGCAATATAAATGCAATAACCGGGACTCGTCGATAGTAAGGGTACTTATCGGAAGTTCGTAAAATATCGACCATGAGCGATAGACCCAAACAGATCAGATTGAAAAGGGTTAAAACCTTCGCTTATTGTCGATTGTTCCAATTTACGCTAATTCTGCCCTACTATTAAGATAATTTTAAAAATGCCATCTCCTTTTTGCCAATGCCCAAACCTAGTTTCATATGATCATTTTCCTAAATTTTCCGACAGTCCACTTTCACTTAACAGCTCACAATTAAGTGACGCCTAGTCCCCACGTATGGCGTGTCATGGGTTCAATCCCCGGCGACAGGACATATCCTTTCCGACATTTATCTCTCACCAAAGGGTTGATAATCGTAAACCTAAGTGGGATAGAAGCTGGAAGGCTAGGAAAGGATGTAATGATAGTGCGAGATATACCAGGAATTCATTGTTAGGTACTCCATTGAGATTTTGAAGACTGTGCGTGCTTTAGACTTACCCAGGATTTTGAAATCTTTACGCATGCAAAAAAGAACATGGCCGCCGAAGACTAAGGGTGCAGGTCAATAAGCCCCACCCAATCTGTTGAGATTGGTACTTGGTGGGATTTACGGTGTCTCCTGGTTATTCCAAAAAGTATACATATATTGAGGTGGACTGATTTATAAAACCTTTTAGAGGCGACAAGTTTCATCCCTGTTCAGCCTGCAGTCTCACCAGGTTCGATACTTCTCGCACTCCAGATCCCTCTTAACTTTAGTGGTCACATTCATATGCACTATCTATTTGTCTTCGATGTCAATCATCTGTTTATTTATTCGCATATTTGTTAAACAGCTAATGGTCTTGACATGTACACGTCGATCGACATTCCCGACATATAAAGGTAGAATGACCACTCCGTAACAAGAAAAACTGTCAAAATTGTCGGAGGTTACGACCCTTCATTTATTCACTTTAACGGGTCGAAACTTACAAGAGATTTCCTTTAGAAATATTGACAAGTAACAAATGTGTAACTGACGGACACCTAGCAACACTCACTACCCTTTAACAAGGCAGTTTGATTGAGGTATCAGTCATTAATTTGCATAGTTTATGGTCAAGGCCAAAGAAGATAAATCAAATTTTCTGAGCCATGGAACTCTAACCAAATTATCAGGGTCATGGAACATAAACCGCTGTCTGCAATTCCTTTTAATTTGGATCAGTCTAGACTTTTGTCGTATGGTAATAGGTTTAATCATTTTAAAACTTTCGATTCCGCTTTCTGAAAAATCCAACAGAACTCGCGCTTTATGTATGGGACAATGAAAACGCAAACTCGTCGTCGCGAGAGCAAACTGTCGCAAGTACAGCTTTGACAAAGCTGCAATTACAACATTTCGCTCGTACACCGACGAAATATCGACAGCATTTCTTTATCGCCAAGGATCAATGTCACCACTAAAAAAGAGAGAGGAAAAATTCAAGACATTTGACAAGTCACTGGATATTGTTCGGTCGGTGATTTAAACATGTTAGGAGGATCATTAATTTTGCCTATATTCGAAGTTTCGACTCTGCTCGGTAAATGAAGACGGCGCATAATTACAATGGTTGATACATTTCTCTGTTGCCGAATTTTTTCGATTCTTGTTAAATTAAGTCACACAGACTTTGGTGTTGCAGGCAATTTCTTCATTTTACACAACGTTTTCCCAATTATTTTTTTCTTGGGATGGGGGGGGGGGCTCCAACGAGAATCGTTGTGTGGGGATGAGTTTATACAGCGTGTGACAGTTCTGGCAGATCAATGTCTAATTTTCACAAAGACGAGCAAATGTTTTAAATAATCTCTCACAGGTTCATTTTCGAAAATAGGTTTCATGCAGACATTTTATCTCGAGTTATCCCTTTTCTGTTTTTCAAAATGTTGAGCTTGTCCAAATACAAAGGGTAATTTTAAAAAGTAACCATCCTACATGATAGAAAAAAATGTGGGAAAAGAAGAAAATTCTTGTTACAAGCTATTTCTTCTTCCTCCACAATGTTTTCTCATGAATAATCAAAGGGAAGTAAAAATTTGGGTTCATGCGGGAACGGGTTAATCTTGCAATGTTCGACAAACAGTCCTCAGAAAACAATTCTTTTGATCTTCCTGGAGGTCTTTGATCTCCTTGAATCTGAACACCTGTACAAAACCCTGTCTAGATACACCCCATTCTGTTACTTAACCCATTCCCACACAATCCTTCATTTTTACGCCCCTCGTGGAAATAGTTCTGCAAAACAATGTGAAAAATGCAGAAATTGCTTGTTACAAGCTATTTCAGCATTTTCCACATCGTATTCTATCAAGAGCGGGAATGACTTTACAAATTTCAACAATTTGAAATTGTCATCTGCAACTTCTTTCAATTTGGACTGGTCTAAAATTTTGTTGTGTTGGAATTGGTTAATATGAAGGATGTGGAAATAGATATAACAAGGTGCCAAATTGTCACAAGATACGCCCGTCACACTGCTTAATATTAACTGGGGGTTTGAATAGAACTGAGGTTATTTTGAATGAATATTTTTTGTCAAAGTATGAAAAATAACAAAGGACAATAACTCAAAATATACGCTAGGTAGAGTAATGGTTCTTGTACACTGCACTGCCACTTGTTGAGCTCTATCCATCCATGAAATTTCATGATTCTAGCTATTATACTTTTAGAGATATACTCCGGACAAGATTCAAGTATGAAAACAACAAAGGGCAATAACTCAAAAATAGGCCAGGTAGAGTTATGGTTCTTGTGCACTGCACTCCCCCTTGGTGAGATCTATACACCCATGAAGTTCCATGATCCTAGCTATAGTTTTCAAAGGACAGTAGGCGTGACAATGTAAAACTGCCTAAAATCGCTCATCTTATGTTATCTTTGTCTATCAGGTAGTCAAAGAATTCATGGTTAATTAATCAATTACATCGAAATAACATTCACGGTCAAGATCAAAAAGAGGTATTTAGCGGCCTGGGATGTTCGAATGGCTCTCTGGCCTTCTAAATACCTCAATTTCGTGCCAAAGCACTCATCTTGAGAAAACAATCAAACAAGAATACACATATACTTTCAATGAGGCATATTTCTAATTTGTTTTGTTATTGTTTGTTTTCTGTTTTTTTTTTTTGGGGGGGGGGGGGGAGCGGGTTGTTGTTGGTGTTTTTTTTTGGGGGGGGTTGTCAGGGATTGCACAAAAAGACTAATTTTAAGAGTACATCAATTCTTAAAATATTTTGGTAGGAGGTCAATAGGCTCTGATACATACAAAATATCAATGCTATAGGCCTTAAGTTCTGGGAAAAGACGATTTTCAAAGATTTCCTTCTTTGTTCCTATGAAAAATCCATATGTGCACAAAAAGGCTAATTTTCAGAGTGCATTTATTCTTCGAAGTATTTTGGAAGAGGGTCAATATGCATTTACGTACCATTTATTAAAGCTCCATATGATTTGGGAGAAGATTTTCAAAGATTCCCTTTATTCCTACGTAAAATCAGGGATTGCACAGAAAAGGGCTGATTTTCAGAGTATGATAATTCTTTGAAGCATTTTAGTAGACTGTCAATAGTTGATGATATATACCAGATATCAAAGCTCTAGGCCTTGTAGTTTTTGTTTTTCTTTATTTTTCATTCTGTTACCATGGCAACCAAAGTTCTCGGATTTTAATTATTTGAAGTATATCCAACAAGGAAATTGTCATAAAGGCCCCTTTTCTTGTGTTTTCCTATGCAACCTTCCCATTTCAGACAAGAATCGTCCTTGTAGAATACCAAGCATTCTGACCAGGTTTAAAGAAGATTGGGCAACAATTGTGGCCACAATAATGCTCTTTAAGGCACCTTTTCCCACGTTCTCCAACATAACAGTTCCATTTTCGATAGGATTCCTCCTTGTGACCTACTTTCATAAAGATTAAAACAAAATTGTGGCCTCTAGAGTGCTTACAAGGAAATTGTTACTAAGACCCCTTTTCCTGTGTTTTCCAAAAGAACCTTCCCTTTTTCCAAAAGGGTTAATCCTTGTGACCAGGAAAACAATCTGACAATGTTTCATGAAGGGTAGACCATAATTGTGGCCCCTAGAGTGCTAACAAGGAAATTGTCATTTAGGAACTTTATCTGTATTTTCCAGCAGAACCTTCAACATTCTAACCATTTTTTCATGAACATTTTGGCCCCAGGAGTGCTAACAAGGCAATTGTCATTTAGGCCTCTCTTCCCATGTTTTCCAATGGAACGTTCCAATTTTGATCGGGTTCATCCCTGTGACCAGACAAACTTTCCGACCACGCATGAAGAGTGAGCCAAAATTATGGCCCCTAGAGTTCAAACAAAAGAAATGACAACTCACAACAGACGATCAATGATCACAAAAGCTCACCTTGGGCTCGATGTTCTCAGGTGAGCTAAAAACACCAGACACATTTCGTGCATTGAAATACAAGTAACTACTTTTAAGATCTTGAACTCTTCCAGCGCTTTTCAAAGGGAATGTCTGTGTTATGCTATTTTAAATTTCATCAATTAATGTTGAAGCTATGCTCAGCACGCACAGTAACAGAAATGCACACACACCAATGCACAAACTCACAGAAGTAACTCTATATGCCATTACATGACTAGGGGTGTAATAATCAACAACAAAAGGCAATAACTAAGCAAGTATGATGTGCATTTATGGTTCTTGTACGCTGCACTCCTCCTTTATGACATTTAGTAATATGTGAAGTTTCATAAATCTGCCTTGAATTCTTTTTAAGTTTAACTGTGGGTAAAAATGTGGTCTACAGGCCAACTGACCAACAAACGTGAAAAAGTATAAATACCCCTCTTTTTTCAAGAGGGGCATTAAAACAGAAAATAATGGAGATTGGGCATGTTTGACAGTATTTCTATTTTTGAAGGGAGACAAATCTTCAATAAGTTTCACCTATTCTAGCAGCATTTACATCCCTTAACCCTTTCCTGTTTGGCAGAATTTTAGAGCCGTCCAAATTCAAAAGTTTTGTAGATGAAAATTTAATGTTGATTCTATTTGAAAAAAAAATAACCATTCAGTATGGTAGAAAATATTATGGAAAAAGAAGAAATTGCTTGTTACAAGGAATTTCTTCTTTGTCCATAATGTTTTCTCAATTATAAATTCCAAGGGACGTGGAAACCAGGGATTGATCGGGGAAGGGTTAAATGATACTCCTCTCTCTATACGAGATGAATTTTTTTACAAAAATTCAACTTTTTATCACAGAATCTGATAAAGGGACACCCAAGGGTCAATACTGATAACATTCTTCAAAATCAATAAAGCTTTATTTTTGGAAGATATCCTTTTAAACCATATATTGAAATCAGCAACACCCATAGAAGCCATGACTTTTATCTGACCACATTTTTTTCAGTGCATCTGACAAGGGGTAACCCAAGGTTAATTTCTGTTAAAATTGGTTAAATTCAAGCCAATAGTTTTTGAGAAGAGGATTTTCAGAGGTTTCTGACAAGAAAAATTCTCAGGCTAATACTGCAACAAGTATGAAAGTAACCTACATGTCATAGGAAAGGGCCTGCACTACGTTAGCAGGTAACTGCTGTTCTTTCTGCCATGTCTGGTTAGCCAAGGTGAAAATGTACTGTAACAACCAGGCTATGGCAATACTTTTGATTTTATCTATATGGTCCTTGTTACATGCAATTTCTTCATTATCCACAATGTTTTCAACAGCCCTTTTTCTCTAGGGGCGTAAAAAGGAGGGATTGCGTGGAAATAGGTTAAGTTTAAAAATAATAATAATATTTTTGTTTAAGTTGATTCCTGATGCTATAGTGATTCAATAAAACATTTCATTGATTGAACCGAAGCGTCTTGCCTAGAAAAAGTTCAATCCATTCAGAACGGAAAAACGATCAGCATTCAATCACATTGAGTCAATCATGATCGTGTAGTGTTCAGCGTTCAATCACATTTAAACCTTATAGACAAATTCACAACGTGCAATATTGTATCTCTACCAATAACAGGGATATTAAAAGTGTCTATACATTGGCAGGTACAACACCAGGGCTATAGCAAATTAGCTTGTCTCTGCAAAACAGCTGAGCTGAAATAAAACAGAGTCACAAATTTACACTTCATTCTGTAATAAAATTAACAAATAACAATACAGATTACAAGCACTTTGATGTTAGTAGGTAAGAGTTCAACATAGCCTCCAAAATAAATTTTAGCCCTTAACCGATTCCAACTAGATAAAATTCTAGACCAGTTCAAATTCAAAGAAGTTGCAGACCACAATGTTAACTTCGTGAAATATTTAAAGTAGCCTGTCTCTTCGAACAGAAAACATTGTGAATAATGAAGAAATTGCTTGTCACAAGCAATTTCTTCATTTTCAACAATGTTTTCCTAAGCTTTCATATTGAGTTGCATTTAAAAGTGTTATTGTTCGGGAATGGATTAACTCAAATTTTTCATTGCAATCAACACCAACTCACTTTCTGACACAGTACCTTAACACATTTCCAAATAACAAAATATTAGACTACTAAAATTGAAAGACATTGCAGATGACAATTTAAAGTTCATGAAAATTTAAAATCTTGTCTTACTAAATGGAAAATATTGTGGAACATGAAGAAATTGCTTATCATAAGCAATTTCTTCATTTTCCATAACGTTTTCCAAAACTTTTTTCTTGAGGGACATCAATAAGCTGAATTTTGTAGCAATTGTTTGAACTGCTTTCGCTCGAATTTTATTCCTATATATAAAATGTATTCTTATATATCTGGAGGTTTGACATCAAATTCTTCATCTGTTTCAATTCCTATTTCTTCCTGAAACAGAAAGAAAAATCTACAAAGCATGCATACAGAAACAGGGGTATAAAATTGTTTTCTTGTCTTCTTGTCCTGCAGGATAAGACTGTCATATAGCTAGTAAGACAATTAATGTTATCAATCTTGATCAGAGTCTGAATCTAAAGCTACTGCTTCAGCTGCCCTGGGTCTAGGGCCTCTTGGACTAGACAATCTATGATCACGTATATGGTGATTTCTACTTTCTAACCACACATCCAAGCTATCTTTTGAATTAAAAAATTCAAAATTAGGACCATTACCTTTAACTCTTATTGAAGAACTAAGTGTGTCCTGTTTCATGACAGTCCGATTCTAAGTTTTTAGACCAATTATTAGACTAAAGCCTCTTTCACATTTCGTTGTTGTAGGCAACACTGTTAACATAACATCAAATATTGGAAGTTAGCAGCTAATATGATGAGTTGCATTATTTGGTGACAAAATACTTTCATATGCCTCTAATAATGTTCTGCCAGTATTTCTTGCAATGGATAACTTGAGATTAAAGCATTGTCATTGATTTACAGCATTTTCTCTTCTGCCAAAAAGGGGTGAGAAAATCTGTATCAATCTCTCAATCTCTTCATCACCGAAAGTCCTAATGGATTCATTCTCTTTGTCAGTCCAACAGTGAAAATCAAAAATCTTTTAAAGAGAAAGTGGCTCTCAACCAATGTGATTTAACCCTTGTCATGCTGAACCCAGAATATTCCGGTTTTAGCAGGAGGTATAGACAAAGATCAGACTGCACACAAGTGCAGTCTGATCTTAGTCTACACCTGTCTTTTTGAAACCAAAATTGTTTATGAAAATAATTTTCAAAAGAAGTATTGACAAGGGAACAATAAGTACTGCCTGTGTTTTCAGCCTTTTAATTTTTTTATAACAATTTGAAAAGGATTTTATTCAGCATGATAAGGGTTAAAAACCTTTGTTCCAAAAAAAAAAAAAAAAACAATTAGTTTTCTGGCTAGTATACCACATGATAAGTCTACTAACTCTAAGGATCTCTTACCCATGTCTACAAGTCAAATCAACACTGTCTGCTAATCTAGTTTTGATCTTTCAATCTTCCCCTGTGAATCTTACATACACAATTTCTTGTTCTAGTATACTTTTATCAGTAGAACCACCACTTAAAGAGCTTAAAAACCCTGCATTTCTAAAAATTCTCAGCTTTCTTTGTGTAATACCTCTCCAATACTAGAAATAAAATTTTACAAGACTCTCTGTTTGGATAGCTTGTTACCATGTTAAGCCCATTTTCTCTTGTAAAGCACACAAAGTTTGAAATTTTGGAAACAATTCTCCTTCAACGGCAATAAAAAATTTAACAATAGCTTATTCAAGCTGTAGTTATGATGTTAATGTCCCACAGTAAATTCTAATTTACGTCCAAATCATATATTTTGTACAATAACAGAGTTTGATATCCCAGTCATACTATCTTGCCATAGAGCTTAGAGGGTTTGGACAGAAATCTGTCAATGGATCACAGGCATGTCAGCCATGTAGGATTTCAAAATTCACTTTTAGTCTCAACCATTTATTTGGTAGATTGACTCTTTGATGTCTGCCATGTCAGATTTCAAAATTCACATCCGGTTACAATGATTTGATTTGTAGATTTAATCTTTGATATTGGCCATGTTGGTTTTCAAAATTCACTTCCGGTCTTAATAATTTAATTGGTCATCAAATTCTTTGATTAACAGCCGCAATCTGTCTATTCTAAAGACTTTTGATGAAAAAGTAGTGAGAGGCGCATATGTTTGAAGTTACAGGGAAATGTTCAGTTGACAGACAGATCGACCTACAGACTAACACAGGTGTAACCAATGTACCAACCTCTTTCAAGGGGGTATAAAAATGTTCACTCTTGCTTTCAAATTTGCTATTTCAATTGCATAGAAACTCTTGTACTTGTACTCTTAACCCATTCCCACACAAAAATCCTTTTTGACAGTGTTTTCTACCAAAAAGGACTAATATCTTTAACTTCCATCTGCTCAAAATTGTTTTCTGCAATTTCTTTAAATTTGGGCCATTCCAAAATTTTGTCATCTGGTAATTGGTTAACAAAGTTTTTTCCCTTTTACTTATGGCACTTCATAAAATACATTTACTAAACAAGAGGGCCGTTAGCCCTGGGGCGCTCACCTGAAATAAAAGCTCTTTTTCTTTCAACAGTCTAATTTCATGTTAAGGTTAGGATTATGAAACAAGTGGGCCACACTTACATATAGAGACTATTAACCTGGGGATCCAAAAGTCTAAATTACCAATTCCAAGGTTTAAGTGCTGATTTGAAAGAAAGAAAAAACTTTTTCCTCCCTCTGGATCCATGGGTTATAATTTCAGAAATAAGAAAGAAGTCTGTGAACTGATGCTTCATGCCTATACCCCCCCCCCCCCACTGCTCCGCCCCTGGAGACCCGAGGATCATGATTTTAGCTATTTTGTAAGAGATCAATATACTGATATTTCATGCAAAATATTAAGGCTCTCAACCTTCGGGGTCAGGAGGAGAAGATTCTTTAAGATTATTTTAAAATTTCACTTTTGTTGCCATGGCAACCAGAGTTTTTTAACGGATTTCAATTATTTTAGCTATTTTAATGGGGACCACCTAAGCAACATTTCTGCCAAATTTGGTCCAAATCTGCCCAGTGGTTTGGAAGGAGATGTCATTTAAAAAATTGTTCTTTATTTCTATATAAACCCTTACCCCCTGGGGCTCCACCCCTGGGGACCCAAGGGTCATGATTTTAGCTATTCTGAAAGTGGTCAATATACTGATGCTTCATGCAAAATATCAAGGCTCTACACCTTCTGGGTCAGGAGGAGAAGATTTTTAAAGATTATTCTAAAATTTCACTTTTGTTGCCATGGCAACCAGAATTTTTAGAGGATTTCAATTCTTTTAGCTTTTTTTGAAGGGGACCACCTAAGCAACATTTCTCCCACATTTGGTTCAAATCGGCCAAGTGGTTTGGGAGGAGATGTCATTTAAAAAATCGTTCTATATTTCTATATAAACCCCACCCCCCTGGGGCTCTGCCCCTGGGGACCCGAAGATCATGATTTTAGCTTTTTTGAAAGAGGTCAATATACTGATGCTTTACGCAAAATTTCAAGGCTCTACGCCATTTGGGTCAGGAGGAGAAGATTTTTAAAGATTATTTTAAAATTTCACTTTTGTTGCCATGGCAACCAGAATTTTTCATGGATTTCAATTCTTTTAGCTATTTTTGAAGGGGACCACCTAAGAAACATTTCTGCTAAATTTGGTGCAAATTGGCCCAGTGGTGTGGGAGGAGATGTCATTTAAAGAATTTGATAACGGACGATGCATTTCGCAGACGACGGACGAAAGGGGATCACAATAGCTCACTTGAGCACTACGTGCTCAGGTGAGCTAAAAAGATGTATCTCACAAAAACTTTCAGAATACTTACATGCAACTGTTTCTTTGGATGAGGGTAGCCTTCTAATACTGCATTTAGGATATCATTTGTCTGCAATTAATTTTAAAACACAGTGCTACATCTTATGACATGGAAATTTACATTCACCTACCACACAATTAAAAGTTTTGTTTACTCCGGAAAAACATAGTTGGAAAAACATTGTTGGAAAAGGGGAAATTGCTTGTAGAAAGCTTTTCTTTCCTCACAATGTTTTCTATCCTAATTGACAATTATTTTTCAGTATCATTGCACTTTGCATTATGATTTGCAACTTCTTTCAATTTAGAAAAGTGTTTACTCTTCATATGATTCCTTACTTTATCATGGTTCATACCTGTACAGAACAATTGAAGAAAGAGATTTTTTGTTGTTTTTTTCATAGGGACTCAGACTCAATTTAAGTACTGACAATACTTTTATCTTATTCCCAAACGATAAAGCTTTTAGACACACCTCAAGTGTAAAACAATTAGGAAAATATTGTGTTAAATGAAGAAATTGCTTAAACCAAGTAATTTCTTCATTTTCCACAATGTTTTCTACCGAGAAAATTGAAAAAAAAAAATAAATGCTGTCTGATAATAGGTTAAAGAACCATTATTTGTTTCAAGACAGTAAACTCATTGGTAACTTAAATCTACAACAAATAAATAATAACAGACTTTTTATGAGGAAAATAAGTGTGAAAAATGTCTTTCAGGAGAAAGAAACAAAATTCCAAAACGGAATCTTTTTTATCTCCCAAAGATAAAAATCCCTTGTGTCTTAAATTCACTTATGTAACAAGCAATTTCTTCAATTTTCACAATGTTTTCAACCCAAAAGTTGAAATAAGAGCACCACCCATGGGTTCCAACGATCGGCTGCAGGTGCTGGATAATGCAAAAATTCTAAGTCGAAAAAGGGGCATAACTCTGACAAAAACACTTTAAGAGTTATAGCCCTTGATAGTCTAGATAGATCTTGTGATGGTCAATACACATGCTAAGTTTCACAAGGATATCTTCAATAATAACAGAGATATGACCAAGGTTAAAGTTTGTCATGCCAACTCAAACGTGCACAACGCCGAGGTGATCACAATACCTCAGGTTTTCTCCGAAAACAGCCGAGCTAAAAATCCATAATTCCATTCACTTTGAATTGTCGACTGCAACTTCTTTCAATTTTGGCAAGTCTAAATTTTGCCGTCTGGTAATGGGTTAATCTATATAATCAGAATCATTGAATATATAAAACTGACTTACTATTCTCTTTCTTTTCCTCCAAGCTTGCACAAAAATTTTCCTATCCCTATACACCTAAAAATCAATTGAATTACTATAACTTTAATCCATTCCCACACAATCCTGCTATTTTACCTCACACAAAAAATGAAAAATACGTAAAAGTCAAAAACTAATTGTTTCCAGTAATGTCTTCATTTTCCACAATGCTTTCTAACCCCAAAAGACAAAGGGTTATAAAATTTCATTTACTATAAATTCTCGTATGCAACTTCTTTGAATTTGGACCAGTCTAAAGTTTGGTTGTCTAGTAATGGGTTGATCATGCAATGTCTGTTAAAAAGATCAGCTCATGCTATTGTCCAATAGAAAAAACTTCCTAATTTCTCAAAACTTCGAAATAGCTATTGTTTCTGTTTAACTGTATAAATATTAAGTAAAAGCGTTATTTAAACAAGAGGCCCATGAGGGCCTGTGACGCTCTACTGGTTATCAAGTTTTCTGTTAAAGAAATCTGATATTTAAGGAAGTTAATTACTCAAAGAAGATATTTAAGGAAGTTAATTACTCAAAGAAGAATGCATAAAGAAAAAAAACAGGACTTTATCCCCTTTATTATTTTGAGCAACAATCCTCAAGGCCCCTTTTCCTGAGTTTCATGATGGATCCACTCCATTTCTAAAAGAAAGTTACCTTATGACCCTACAATCATCCTGTGAAATTTTCATCAGAATCTTACAATTATTGTGGACTTTATCACATAAACAGGATTGTTTTGAATGAAAATCAATAAGGCCTCTTTTCCTGTGTTTTCTGATGGATCTATTTCATTCAAAACGGAACTTTCCTTACAACCCGACAATTGTCCTGTGAAACTTAAAAGACAATTTGATAATGATTGTGATCTTCATCACATACACAAGAATGTTTTGAATGATAATCTGTTAGGCCCCTTTTCCTGAGTTTCTAATGCCACAATTATTCCATGCATCTTTGAAGAGAATCTGATAAAACTTTTGACTTTATTGTGTTAACCAATTTATTGAAATCAAGTTCTCATAAGGTCCCTTTTCCTGTGATATTTTACTGTTGGTTTTATCATTCTGTGAAAGTTAAAAGTGAATCTGATAAAATATTGGGACTTCATGATGTTTACTAGAATATTTAAAAAAAATCATATGGCCCCTTTTTCCATGATACTTGAAGGATTGTACCCAGTTCTGAAAAGAACCATTTAAGTGATTGTACAATCATTCTGTGAAATTGAATCCGGTGTAATCAAGGGACATCATTGAGTTAACCAGAATATTTAAGAAAGTTTTTCATAAGGCCCCTTTTTATGTGACGCTTGCCATAATCAGATCCACTGTCAAAATCAACAATTGGAATTTATTGTGTTAATGAGTTTATAATGAAATCTTCATAGGTCCCCTTTTCTCATGATACTTAACAGAACAAACAAAATTTCAAAAGGAACAATTCTAATGAAGGTACAATCATTCTTAAAAAGTTAAAGAGAACCAATGAAAACAGAGGACTGAATTGTGTCAAAATTTTTTTTATAAATTTTCATTAGGCCCCTTTTTCCGTGAAACTTAACAAATCAGACCCAATGTACAGAGGAACAATCCTAATGATAGTTTGAACAAGATGATAAAAACTGAGGACTTTATTGTAACAATGATGTTTTGTAATGAAATTTTTATAAGGTCCCTTTTCTTGTGTAACTTAACAAACCATACCTAATCTACAAAGGAACAATCCAAATGATGGAACAATCATTCTGTTAAATTTGAAGAGATTCTGATAGAGACTGAGGACATTCTTGTGTTTATGAGGATTTGGTAATAATTTTTCATGCAGCCCCTTTTTTCTTATGATAATAGACAGATCAGGCCCAATTTGGAAAGAAACAATCCTAATGATGGTACAAACATTCTGTGAAAGTTTGAACAGAATCCGATGAAAACTGCAGACTTTATCTTGGTGTGAAGATTTTAAAATTAAATTTTCATTAGGCTCCTTTTCCTGTGATACTTGAAAGATCAGGTCTCATGTCACCATCAACAATCGTAATTATGGCACAATGATTCTGTGAAGGTTTGAAGAAAATCCAATGATAGCTCTTGACTTGGTTACAAGGATTATAGATAAAATTCGCAAAAGGACCCTTTTCCCATGATACTAGACAGATCACGCCTAATTTGAAAAGAAAGAATCGTCATGATGGAATAATCATTCTGTGAAAGTTTAAACAGAATCTAATGAAAACTGTTGACTTTGTACAAGGATTTTAAAAATTAAATTTCATAATGCTCCTTTTCCTGTGATACTTGACGGATCAGGTCTAATGCAAACATCAACAATCATTATTATTATACAATTATTCTGTGAATAATTGAAGAAAATCCAATGAAAGCTCTGAATTCGGTAACAAGGATTTATAAATGAAATTTCCATAAGGCCCCTTTACCTGTGTTTCTTGACAGTTCAAACCCTGTTATGAAAAGAATGTTCGTTATGACCTTACAATCATTCTGTGAAATGTTCAACAAAATCTGATCAAAGCTGTGGGCTTCATTGTGTTAACAGGGTTTTATGAGTATAAAGACCCTCCCATGAAATCTGCGGACTTACAAGCATTAATTAAGATTTTTTTAATTGAATTTTCCAAAGGCCCCTTTTCCTATGTTTCTAAATGGATCAGACCCAGTTTGAAAGGTACAATCCTTATGATGGTACAATCATTATGTGAAAGTTTGAAGTCAATCAGCTGGAATCTAGGGCCACGATGTGTTACCTAAGATTTTTTTATTAAATTTTCATAGGGCCCCTTTTCCCATGAAACTTGATGGATCAAACCTACTTCCAAAAGGAACAATCTATTTAATGTAATAATCATTCTGTGAACGTTTGAAGAGAATTTGTTGAAAACTGTGGACTCTATTGTGTTTACAAGGACTTTTTTATTCCAAATTTGATCGGGCCCCTTTTTCCCTTGGTCCTTGACTGATCATACCAAATTTTGAAAGGAACAATTCTTATGATGGTACAATCATTCTGTGAAAGTTTGAATTCAATCAGATGAAAACTGTGGACTCTAGAGTGCTAACAAAGATCTTTGAATTAAATTTTCGTAAGGCCCCTTTTCCTGTGTTTCTTGACGGATCATACCCAATCACAAAAGGAACTATCCTTATGATAGTACTATCGTGCTGTGAAAGTTTGAAGAGAATCCAAAGAAAACTGTTGTTCAGGATTTCTGAAAAGATTTTCCATTAAATTTTCATAAGGCCCCTTTTCCCCTGTTTTGTGATGGATCTGACCCAATTCCAAAAGGAACAATCCTTATGATTGTACAATCATTCTGTGAAATTTGAATACAATCTGATGAAAACTGAGGACTCTAGAGTGTTAACAAGGATTTTTTAATTTAATTTTAATAAGCCCGCTTTTCCCGTGTTCCTTGACGGATCATACCCATTTTCGTAAGGAACGATCCTTATGATGGTACAGTTATTCTTTGTAAGTTTGAAGAGAATCCGATGATTTTTTTGTTTTGAATGGGGTTTTATGCTGCTTTCAACAATCTTTCAATTATATCGTGGCAGCTGGAGCACCTAACAATGGATACCTGGTATTTCTCACACCAGTACCACTATCACATCCTTTCCTAGCCTCCAGCTGCTATCCCCCAAAAGTCTATGATTATCGACCCATTGGTGAGAGAAAAATAGTCGAAAATGATGAGTGCCGCTGTCTGGGATCGAACCAAGGACCTATAGATTCACAGTCTGACGCACTACCAACTGGGCTATGTGGGCAGCAGAATCCGATGAAAACTGTGGACTCTAGAGTGTTAACGAGGATTTTTAATGGAATTTTTAATTAAATTTTCATAAGGGCCCTTTTCCCATGTTTCTTGACGAATCATACCCAATTTCAACGATCTTTATGGTGGCACAATCATTCTGTGAAAGTTTGAAGAGAATCCGATGTGGACTCTAGAGTGTTAATGAGGATTTTCGTTGAATTTTTTAATGAAATTTTCATAAGGCCCTTTTCCCACGTTTCTAGATGGATCTGACCGTTGGGTACCCCACTATTCCGAATTATGACCACTCAATTCAATACCAACTATAGCGGATACACTACTTTGAACCCCACTAAAAAGACCAGTAACTTCACACCTTGAGACCGACCACCCGAAATTCACACTTGATAAGAGCGACACTAATTGGGTACTAAGGCATTGTCGTTACAATATTGGATATTTGATTATGTGATATCGAACCCATATTATGATAGGCATTATTTCTATTTAATACATTAAAGTAGCCGATCACTTTTAGAAATTATGGCTCGTATTATTTTTAATTGTTATTTGAATCACTCACTGGTTTTATCTAGAGTAATAAAGTCGAAAGAGAAAAAGTATCCGAGAAGTTACAATTAGTTTGTTTACAGCGTTCAGAAAGTTAATTAGCAATTAAATTTTGATTTAAACTCAATGGATGTTTGGTATTCACAATATAGAAGATATGACATCAACAGTTTGACACCTTGAACCTGCACTTACGTATGAATAATCTGAGGTCAGACTTCTGAATCAGATCAAAATGGAGAAGAGAGAAAATAGAACTTATCAAAGATTGTAAATTTAAAAATGACTTAAGATTCTGCTGTAATACATGTTCTTATAGTTCTTTTTTTAGATGTATATTATTAATATAGTCAAATAACGAAGATAAAATAAGCATACATTACTTGACAACAAACCACCAAACCTCGGTAATACGACCACCCGGCTATTGCGACCACTTTCAGAAAGTAACGCAAGTGGTCGTATTAGAGGGGTTTTACTGTAATCATAATCTTAAAAGTTGTCCTCTTTGCTAAACACTGGAGGTCAGTTGTTGTTTCTCACTAGTTGCCCATCTTGCTTGCACATGTCTTTTCCCTAGTTTTTCCCGAGTTTTTAAAGATACCACAAAAATCAATACTTTTTCCCGACTTGGAAAGAGTTTCATAAAAATTCCCGACTTTTTCCAGTTTTGCTGATAGTGTAGGAACCCTTAACACCCCAATGATTGAAGTTTGGGTGTCTGATTCATTCCTTACTGCACTATGGTGGCAGCCCTGATGTACTCACAGACACAACACCACAGTAATACCCCCCATTGGTCATTGTCAGTAAGATTCATGTAAAGTTTAATTGAAATTGGCCCACTGGATTGGGAGGAGACAATTTTTAAACATTTCAAAATCACAATAAGCCCTGGCCTGCCACACCCATATTTGGGAGTCAATCAAAATTTCTCAAACTTGTTCTAAGAAGGGTAAACAAAGGAATATTCATGCCTAGTTTAGTTGAAATTGGCCAAATGGTTACTGAGGAGAATATGTTTAAGGATTTCATAGTCTAAAACTGCCCCACCCTGCCACACCCATATTTGGGGTCAATCAAAATTTCGCGAACAACTTTTAAAAAAAGATCACCCAAGGAACATTCATGCCATGCTTGGTTGAAATTGGCCCAATGGTTACTTAGGAGAAGACGTTTAAAGATTTCAAAGTCAAAAACTGCCCGGCCTGCCACTCCCATATTTGGGGGTCAATCAAAATTTGAAAAACAATTTATCAGAAGGGTCACCAAAAATACTGGCCCGCCCTGCCACAACCATATTTGGAGGTCAATCAAAATCAAGGAAGTTTTGATTAGAAAAATTAATACTAGAAAGTAGTCAGGGTATAACATATCGAACCCACCAAATATTTGACCTTGAGTTGTTACATTGACCTTGGAGCTATGCAAAAAATCTTTCATTTGGCACACCTACTAATGATAGAGAATAATTGTGACACATTATTTTGAAATCCATACATTCATCTCGGAGATATGTTCTGGAAAAATTCCGACTGATAGACATACTAACGCACATACTCCAACTTGTTATCTTGACAACTATGTCTCACTCACTACAAGTGAGTTCGACAAAAATTGTAGAATTCCAAATGATAATTACCAAAACATTACATACCTTCTCTTTCTCTTCTGGCGATACTACATTACCCTCCTCTTTCAGTAACTTTAATTTATTTTTGTATTGAGCACACTAAAAAAGAAAATATAATCTGTATTACTGTAAAAGGCTATACAGTTAATTTTGTATTAAGCCACCACTCATGGGACGACCAAAATGTGGTCGCTTATGAAAGATGTTGCTTAACCCTTGTCATGCTGAGCCCGGAATGTTCCGGCTTAGGCAGGATATATAGACAAAGATCAGCTTGCACATAAGTGCAGTCTGATCTTGGTCTACACCTCCTGCTTGTACTTTTCCTGCCAGAGAAGTTACGTAATTGATTGTCAAAAGAAGTATTGATTGTTTAACACCAAGTACTTTCAGTGTTCTCAGCCCTTTGATTTTAATGCAATTCCGTAAGGGATTTTATACAGCAAGACTAGGGTTAAAAGACATTTCTGTGAAATATATGAAGGATTGATTTGATTGCACAGAACTGTAACAGAATTCTTGCTAAATCCTTTGTTGTTGGTCTCACTGAGAATGAGTTCTAATAATAAAGAATTTATTCATGATATGCCTTTAATATATACGACCACTTCTTATGTGAGCTTTTGATTTTGAAAAGGGGATTTTGATTGTAGTCACTTAATGCAAGTGGTAACATTATAGAGGTGGGCTTGAGCAAGATTGGCTGTACTTGCAAGAGGAAAAAAGATATGTTTGTGAAACACAAATGCCAGAGCAACAACACATTTTCTCAGACCTTTACTTATCTAGACTTTGACAGAAGCAGATTTGTCTCCTAATCAAAAACCCTTTAATCACGTTGTATGGATATTTGGACTTAAATCATTTTTATATACAATTTTGAATAGAAAATTTCAAGTTTTTAGCTATTAGATAATATTTAATGGCCTCGATTTAAAGGTTTATCTTCACCTGGAGCATAACTAATACTTAAAGGGGGGGTATCTTTAAAACCAGGGAAGAAAACTTTCTATATGCCCAAAAAGTCACCCAAATGGGCATTTAATACAAACACAATATTGTCTTCAGGGAAATTTGACAAGCAAAATGGCTTTTTTTCTGAGTATCCAGCAAGGGTGAACTGAGCATTATTTATAGAAGATATCTAGATATGGACACCATATGACCTCATTTGCCTATGACTAAATTCAATGGAAGAATAGAAAGCTACAATGGCTAAAATCAACATCAAGATCATCTTTAATAGATTATCCAATTATAAGATGACAAAATTTAGGACTGGTCCAAATTGAAAGAAGTTACAGATGACAAATGATGAAATTTCTAAAATCTCCATCCTTTTGAGTAGAAAACATTGTGGATAACCACATTTCGATAATGTTTTTAGAGCTTTTTGCTTCTGGGCCTCAAAAAGCTTCAATGTGTGGGATAGTGTTAAAGAAATTCCGTATTTCATAATGATGATGGATCTCTGAATTTGTGACCTGCATTAAGAACATGTTAGCAAACTCTACCAAAACTAGTCATTGTAGCAAGGCGGACTAATACCCCCCACAGTGCTTGTCCATATACACGTGCTATCCGCCAAAGGACCGTAACCAAAATTGGCTTTTCAATTAAAGGGCCATGAATCAGTCAAAATTCAATGGACCATAACCAAAATAGGATGTTCACATGTCTGACTTATAACCAGTATGCACATCTCTGCTTGATACTGATTATATCAGTGAAGTTTGAATCAAATCCGTCCAATGGATGCCCAGAAATTGAGCGGACACAAAAAGCTACAGACAGACGGACTGACCGACGGACGGACCGACAAGCTGACTCCTATAAATACCCTCCAAACATAGTTTTGGGGGTATAAAAAGAAACATGAAAATGATACTTTCAGAATGTCAAGTTTCAAGGATAAGTTCCAACACCACTTTTTTCAGGATAAGCTTGAAAGATTAACCTTTGCCTTGACCATGTGACCCTAAATAAATGTTAATTGGTGTAAGCTACCTACATAGAAATGATTAGGGGTGAAACAATGCAATAAAAAGTGTATTGCAATATATTGCAATATGATCAATCCGTATACCCTTTCTTTACAAGGAAAATTATGAGTTAACCACTTATTGTCACTGTAAAGGTAATACTTACTCAAAGTGAATTTAAAGAAAAGTGGAAAACAAAGAATTCTCCTTTAAACTCTTCAATTATTTCAAATTCATGAAGTTAATAAATACTGGTGAATAAATCTGACCCTAGGGTGACTGACAATGAGTTTTTCCTTCCTAAATGACTGGGGCAAAAATTGATATAAGAGTTACTTTCCTTGATAGTAAAAGTTATTCATGTAGTGGTGTGCAATTGAGCATATATTCCATATATTCCAATTATTTCATATTTGTCTTAGTACAGGTTGGAACCTAGCCTGACTCTGTATCAGGCAATATCAAATTAGCATTTTAATTTATGTAGTCAAAATTAGTCCCCTTAAAATAGGAATAGTGAAATGCATAAATTCTTTAATGCTTTTGAATAGATTATCGTGACTCCTTTGTGGAATACCACTTAACAATTTCACTGATTAAACCAGTGATTTGCTTGTTTGAACAGGATTTAATTCCACTTTTAACAGTATTTGAGTCATATTGCGGCCACTGGAGCACCTAAAAATGGATTCCTACCATTATCTTTCCCATCCTTCAGCCATTCATCCCAATTAGGTTTATAAATTACAATCCATTGGTGAGATAAATGTCAGAAAAGAATTTACTGCGACTTAGGGCATAAACCAGTAAAATCATCACAAGGATAACTTCACTGTTTAGATGAGTTTGGACCTACTTTCATTCATTTAGTGCTACAGAAAGTAATCTTAATATGACCAGAGATGACATTAATGATCATCATATTGCTTTATCACTTTAGAGATGTTCAAGCTAACATTTTGTCCTTTGTTGAGTTATTGTTTGTTTTAACTGAAAAATTGACAAATCTTTCATTGGTGAACAACAAAAGCTATACACTGCAACTCCAGTAAAGCACTATCAGTTATAGCCCTAAATCCATTATAACCCAGGGTCCACCTAGTTTTGATGGAAATCGCCATTATTGGTTGTTGTAGCCATTGTTCCCGAAGGTATTCTGACTGGAAAATGATCATACTACATTACACGTTCTTCATTTTTGAAATATCTTCAATGATCAGCTACAAATTGTTCATTGAGTGAAAAATAAATGCTTTATGTTCATTGAGTGAAAAATAAATGCTTTATTTTCATGAGTGGTTGCCACAAGTTATCATATAAGTTTTGTTGTTCATGAAATGAAAGATTGAAAATGCTAGAACATAAGGACAAAAAATTCATTTTTTTCTCAGGAAATCTAAAAAAAAAAATACATCCCGCAAGTGAATGGCCTGAGGAACACATCATGTGTTTTTTGCCCTTCTGATCTGACTTTCAGAAGTTAGCAATGACCCTAAGCAGGGCTACATCTATTAAAATAGTAAGTTTATCCTTTTGATAACTGAGTTCTAGGGGTATTTTTGTGAAATAATGATTTCTCAGACCACCAAGACGTCAAGATAATCCACAAGGAAATATAACAGGAACTCTTTCATCCCATTCCCAGAAGGCAAAATATTAGACTGGTCCAAATTGAAGGAAGCTGCAGAAAACAATTTGAAATTCATGAAATTTTAGATTTTCAACTTTCTGAGTAAAAACATTGTGGAAAATAAAGAAATTATTTCAAATCAACATTTTATACAAAGTGTTCCCAATTGTTTCTTGACGGATATCTATAACAATATTTTGCGGGAAAAGGTTAAATGTTTGCATGATGAATTCCTTAGATGGCCCTTTACTGCATGACAGGCTAAACATGTCAGCACACATACATGCTACTGCTTGACTTTTTTTCTTCCAAATATTTTCTATAGCTGTCCCTAACTAATACAATTACTATACATCAATATTTCTCAAAGAGTTTACACTCTACAATACAAACCTTTGTAGAAATGTCGGCAAGCTGTGCTTTGGCTTCTTCTGTTGATATACAACTGTTAAAATTCCTCAAAACTGAAAAAGTATAATGAGTAGTTATTATACAAAACTTTAGACTGATCCAAATTCAAAGAAGTTACAGATTCCAAATTCAAATAGAGATAATTTTAAATATTTCTGTCATCTTGGGTAGAAAATACTGATATATTGAATTGGAATATTGTAATATCCTGGTGGCCAGAGCACCTAACCATGGATCCCTGGTATTTCTTACACCAGTGCTACCACAATATCCTTTCCAAGCCTACAGCTGGTCATCCCCTTTAGATTTACGGTTATTCATCAATTTGTGGGAGACAATGTCGGAAAGGATATTGGCTGCAGCCAAGGTAGAACCCATGACCCAATGATGAGGAGTCCTACGCTGGGCTATGGCTGTGTCAAAAGCATTTTTCAAAATGAAGAAATTGCTTGTGACAAGCAAATTCATCATTTTCAACTTTAATTTTCTTAAGTCTTTTCTTTAGGGATGACAAAAAGAGGGACAGTGTGGGAATGCTTTGATATCAATTTACCAAGTCAAATAGCAAAGAGAAGAAATATGATATCTTATACCAGTTAAAATTTTGTAAATCAAAAAAATCAAATTAACTTTGACATTTAGACTGAGATATCAATTGATGGTAGATTTTTTATTTAGGAACATTAAACAAGAGGGCAATGGGTCATAAAGCGCTCACTGAGTCAATGACTGCAAAGTGAACATTCCCAAGAGGCTAATTTTGCTGAAAGAGTGCCACATTTCTTATTTTTTTTTACAAGAAATCGACCAAAATTCCAGCCTCACTAAGAGTCAAGTGGGAGAATTATTCTGACCAAATACCATGTTATTTGAGCCAAAAATGTTGCCTCTAGAGCAAAAACTTGTAGGCAATTCTTTTTTTGACCGAATGACCTACTTTTTGACCCCATGTGACCAAAATTTGAACTTCACTGAATACACTGATAAACCATTTAGACAAACATTCTGACCAGATATTAACCCTTGTCATGCTGAACCCAGAATATTCTGGTTTGGCAGGAGGTGTAGACTAAGATCAGACTGCACTTATGTGCAGGCTGATCTTAGTCTACACCTCCTGCTTGTACTTTTCCTGCCAGAGTTGTTTATGAAGTTTATTTTCAAAAGAAATATTGATTTTTGAACAACAAGTTCTCTCCATGCTTTCAGCCCTTTGATTTGACAGCAGTTCAGTAAGATAATCTATACAGCATGACAAGGGTTAAGTCATTTGAGCCAAACATGTGGCCTTGAGAAGGCAATATATGCATTTCCTGGATATGACCTTATGTACTAGTTTTTGACCCATGTGACCCGAATTTAAACTTTGCTGAGAGACCACAGATTCAATCATTCTGACCATATATCAAGTAATTTATGCCAATTTATTGATTGATCACTTGCTTTGTTTACAGCAAAAACCTTGATAATAAGTTTTAAACTCTTAACTGCAACTAGTTTTTTCACAAATATTAAAATTTTAAAACAAATAGTATCTTTAATTGAAGCTTCCTGTTCTTCACAACAAAATGTTGACCATTTGTTACTGCAATTCCACTGTACTGAGATTTGATTAAACTCATGATCAAACGATTAATATTTGAAGAATAGCAGTATCAATTGTTTTCCTTACATCACAAGCAATTTCTTCATTTTCCACAATATTTTTTACCCTACTGAATGGTTATTTTTCAAAATAAATCCACTTTAATTTTTTGTCTGCAAAACCTTTTATTTTGGACAGGTCTAATCTTTGGCAAAACAGGAAAGGGTGAAGTAGAAGTGCTTGAGTGCCTGAATTGGTCAACCAGCCTGAATTTAATTATGATACTGGTAATTTATTTTTCTAAGGAAACTCAATTTTGTCAACTCATTTTAGAACAAGCAACTATTTTGATGCAGTCAACTTTCTTTTCTGCACCAAAATTTAACCCTTGTCATACTGCATAAATTACCTTTCTGAATTTCTGTCAAATCAAAGGGCTGAAAGCACCGATCAAACTTGTTGTTCAAAAGTCAATATTATTTTTAGAAATCAACTTCATTAGCAACTCTGGCAGGAAAAGTACAAGCAGGAGGTATAGACTAAGATCAGCCTGCACGTAAGTGCAGGCTGATCTTAGTCTACACCCTCTGCCAAAACCGGAATATTTCGGGTTCAGCATGACAAGGGTTAATATTTGAAGAATAGCAGTATCAATTGTTTTCCTTACATCACAGTTTGATCTCTTCCTGAGATGGGTCCAACTCTATAAATTAATATTTTCAAACCAATTAATTTTTTTCAAGAATTCTAGTAAAAGATCACCAAAAGATCTTTCTATTTATTGCTTGAAATCCATCTTCCAGTTTCCAAGAAAAATGGAAAATAGCCCTGACCATTTAAGTCAGGTCTTTAATCTGATCAAATCCCCAAAAGGAATTTGATAAAGATTCATCAAAGGAACATTCTAGTGCCATCTGGTTGAAATCCATCACCTTGTTTCTGAGATGAGGATTTTCAAAGTTTTCACTACATAACATGGAATAACATATAATTCTTTTTTTTTTTAAATAAGTGGCAATTCTTGTTTATTTGTAACTAATAGATAAAGGATAATAGTATGCTTTGCATGAAAATCACTGATTTTTCAAACTTTCATGAAAAAATGCAGTTGATGTTCACCATACAAAACGCTAATCCTACTTACACTTAAACAGTCCTTCATATTTCTTAACACATAACAGGGATAAGATTTGAAATTAAATGGTTAAATCTCAAGAAAACATATTGCATGTGCATGACAGTGGAAGATTTAGACATCAAATGCAACTTTTGTCCTATATAATAACAATTCAATTGAACAAAATTTAAGAAATTCAGGTTAATCAAATTCAAATTGAGGTTGATTTTTTTTTTCTCTGGTCTAACAGTAAAAACTAGAACTCTTGCCTGTAAGTGCTGATGAATACCCCCCACAGCCAACTCTTTCTAAACGAGGCCAAATTGTAACCATTGAAATGTTGGCCATTCTTGATTTATCAAGTGGACAAATTTTTTTTACAAATTTTAAGTCAATGAGGGGCAATGACTGTGTTAAAGAATAGGGATTTTGTTCACATTGAAGATGGACATTATGGATTTCTTGCAACGTCGAACATGGCGTTGATGTTCTGGAATAAACATGTGACCACTTTTATTTTCTTAATCTGCCAACCTGTTCAGGAATTATGATTTATTCTCTATATAGTGTATATAAGAAAATAAATCAAAGGGGCATAACTCCTGAACCAGTTGATAATCATAATGAAAAGTGCAGGTGCACAAGTTCCAATTGCAAGGAAGATTATTGTAAAGTTTCAGCAAAATTGGTCTGAAAATGTGGGAGGAGATGAAGACACAAAATCATGTTCACGGACCAACGGACAGTCTGATTGCAGTATACCCCCCCCCATAAATTCGTTGTGGGGGTATTATTATCAAGAAGTTTACCAAAAATCTGGGGTGTGGAAAACCCATCCCCTATCTGTCCATTACATTTTTCAAGCCCACATGGGCTTTTCTACTTGCAGAAAATAACGTTTTTTAAGTACACTTGTATTGTGATAAGAATATACATGTACCAAAACAAATCTTCGAATGGTTCCAAATAGACCTTAAAGATAGCTTGTTATATACAGGAAAAAGTTAATTATTATTGAAAGATAGAAATATTGTTTCAACAATTTCTTTAAATCTATCTCTTCACTTTATGCAGACATATTCATTTAAAATTCTTGACATGTAGAAAATCAGGTCTAACTAGTGAAGAAAATCTGTATTTCCAAACCACTGGAAATTCTCTAAAGTATACAGAAAGCTATTCAAAAATCAAGAGGGCCAAATTGCCCTTAATTGCTCACCTGAGAATAATTTGAACTAAGCCATTCCTGCCACGCAGTTAATTTTTAAAGAATAGTTCCATGATTTCTATAAGCCTGACAAGACCGGCTCTGCCACTCCCACATTTTTCAAAAATCAAAATTTCACAAATTAGTTTTGAAAAGGGTCATGTAGGGAAAATTTTCGCGAAATTTGGTCCAAATAAGCGAATGGTTTAGGAGTTTGGAAAAGGGTCACCCATAGAACATTCCTGCAAAGTTTAGATGAAATTGGCCAAATGATTTTTAAGGAGGAGTAGATTTTAAAGAAAATTTCATGATTTCTCTAAGTCAGATAAGCCTGGCCCTGCCACACCCACATTTTTCAAAAATCAAAATTTCACTAACAAGTGTTGAGAATGCTCACATAAGGAACATTCCTATAAAAATTTGGCCCTAATAGGCCCAGTGGCTTAGGAGGAAAAGATCTTTAAGGAATAATTTCGAGGTTTCTCTAAGTCTGATAAGCCTGGGCAAGCCACATCAACTTTTTTTCCAAAAATCAAAATTTCACCAAGAACTTTTTGAAAGGATCACTTAAGGAATATTCCTGCAAAATTTGATCCAAATCCTTCAAATGGTTCAGGACGAGAAGATTTTAAAAGAATTAAAAATCAAAATTCCACGAACAATTTTGAAAAGGGTCACCCAAGGAATATTCCTGCAAAGTTTGGTTGAAATAGGCTACGTGGTTACAGAGAAGAAGATCTTAAGAATCGTTGACGACTTCCGAGGCATTACGCACAACAGAAACAATGTGATCACAAAAGCTCACCTTGTTCACAGGTGAGCTAAAAAGTAAGTTAAATGATCAATTATTCCAGAGAAAGCAACAAACCTGACTCTAATCGTTTCACTTCCTCCATGTTTATCTTGAGGTTTTCACTTAATTCTGCTATGTTCCTGTCCATTGCCTTAATTTCAGTATCATCAACCTTCATAAGAATATAGAACAATGATTTGTCAAGGCTCTATTTTTGCACAGATGTTGCTAAAAAATCATATATGTTGCAAAAAATGCACTACAATCCACAAAAAGTGCCTTAAAACAGATATAAATTGTGTTGGATGTTTAATGTTGATCTCAAATGACACATACTTTATCTTTCTGATTATCTAAATTTTCCTCTTATGTCCAATTAACCAATTACCATTTTAGACTACTCAAAAGATTATAATTTTAGGTTGATGAAATCTTTGCCTTTAGGAATAGAAAACATTACTTCAACAACTTTTTTCTAGAAGCGAAAAAATTGGAATTGTGTAGGAATTGGTTAAAAGCATATCTTTCAACCTTATAGAATTGATTGAATTGATTGAATGGGGTTTAACGCCGCTTTTAACAGTATTTCAGTCATATCGCGGCGGCTGGAGCACCTAACAATGGATTCCTGGTATTTCTCACACCAGTACTACCACTACATCCTTTCCTAGCCTCCAGCTGCTATCTCACTTAGGTTTACGATTATCCACCCATTGGTGAGAGACAATTGTCGGAAAGAATATTTGCCGCCGCCGGGGATCGAACCCATGACACCCATGATTGAAGATTAGGAGTCTTGCGCGCTACCGACTGCGCTATGGCGGCGGCCAAAAATTGGAATTGTGTAGGAATTGGTTAAAAGCATATCTTTCAACCTTATAGAAGAAAGCAACCCAAATCAATTGACATGAAGTTTTTTTAACCTAGAAAATCAACTACACCAAACATTACCAAAATCTAAACAATAGTGCCATAGTCACAATAAACACTGCCACATTAAAGTCCCTTTTCTGCGATGCAGCCTAGAATGGTAAAAACCTGGTAGTGTGCACAAGAAGGTGTCTAGGAACATTCTGTAAAAATTACATGTAAATCTGTACAGAAATGGAGGAGTTGCATTAACAATAAATTTTGCATTAAGCCCCCTTTTTCATTGATGCAGCCTAAAATGGTAAAACCCTTACAATATGCCTAGGGTTTAAGTGACAAGGAATATTCTGTGAAAATTTCATTCAAATTCGTCCATAAATATAGGCAATGTGTTGACAAGATATGAACTGGCGGACGTAGAGATTGACAGTCGGACAGACAGAGAAGATGTTACCAGTATACATCCACCTTCAGCGGCAAATAAAAACTAAAATGAAAAGAGAGCAGAATACCAACTCTCTCAATAGTTTGGTTTGGTTTGCTCACCTGAGACAAAGGATCAATTACTTTCAATAGTAAAGATTAAGGTTTAGTTTGGGATTTTGATACAAAGTCTAACAATTCATAAATGGTCCTGGGGCCTTAAGACAAAGAAGTCAAGATTTTAGCATAGATCAAAGATTATAAGTTTATAAACAGATTCTTCATGGCATAATATTAAGGCTCCAGGCTCTCTTGGTCAGGTGAGAAGATTTTCAAAGTTGTATTTCAATTTTAGTTTCTATTGCAAGCAGAGTTTTTACCAGAATTACCGTGAATTCTTTTCGCCAATTAGAAAAAGGACAAACCTAAGACAAATGTGGTTCAAATTGGACCCTTAATTTTGGAGGCTATGTTGTTTCAAGAAATAGTTGATAGAGATCTGACAGCTAACAATGATGCATGGATGTCCAATATAGGGTTATCATAATAGCTCACTTGAACACTTTGTGCTATGGAAGCTTAAAAGGATAAATTTCACTACGAATTCAGGGTTTTCCCTTGACTTTCAAAACAGGGGGTCATTTTGCCACATTATGACCCCTATAAAATAAGATAAAGAAGGCAGTCTAGATATTTTGGGGGTCATTTCTGAAAAATGGGGGTCCAAATTCAAAGAAGGAGAGGGTCAGGGAAACCCCTGCAAATTTGTTTTGTGTGTTTTGGAGAAGAATAGGTTTCTGAAGTTCCTATTCCATTATGGTTAGGCAAATTGCTTTACTGAGCAACAGCCATTCAAAGTTGATGACAAATCGTTAATCAGTGTATGAATTTTTTATGTTACTAATAGTAAAACCATTTCATATTTTGGAGGAAGCTCACCAATAAATATATCATACTTTGTTTAGTAAATGCTCCCTTGAGCAATGCAGAATTTACCATTTATTAGCAGAAATAGGGCATTTGGGTGTGCTGTATTTTTTCTCCTTTTTACTGACAGCAATGCAAACACAGACAGGCAGCTCTTATTTTGTAATAAATTTTCTTGGTAACAATTATGTTCAATAAAAGGACATTTCTATTTTGATATCATTTAATTTAGGGATCTTTTCCTCTAAACATTTCAATGATTTTTTTTTCATAGGAAATCAACTTCAAAATAAGATTTTTTGAAATACTTCAGTGGGGAGGAAGCAATTATTGGGAAGAGAATAGTTTAAGAAATAATAGAGCAGTATGCTGTATGAAAAGTCAGAAGCATTACCTAAAGTACTTAAAATTACAACAAACCTCAGGAAACTGTGACTGGTCTGCTACATACACTTTTTGTTTACCATAAACTTTCTCCTTTATTTTTCCCGATTCTGATAGACTCTCACATGCTTTAACTATAGCCTGTAACAAAATAAATCGGGGCTGTCTCCAAAATTAGTAGATAAATTCTTGAAAATAATTTTAAGTGTAAAGGGCTTATATCTAGCTATTCACAAATATATTACTTATTAAAATTAGGCAGCTGAACTTCAAAACTTAGGGGCTATTTTTCTATAAATAACAAAGCAAACCCTACCAGTAAATGAGTTTGAGGCAATGTTTATGTCAGTTGTATACCAAACTTTGAGCACTGTAAAATTTGTTTTCTTAAAATTTGACCTTGAAAAAATCTAAGGTAAAACACAGTATAATTTGTACAAACACTATTTCCTTGATAGTTTTATTTTTCTAATCAGAAGTTTTGGTGGTGAATATATTCCAAGTTGCAAGAACAGAGCAGAACTTCTGATTGAGGGTAATCCTGCATAATTTCAAAAGATGGCTTGTTGATTCAAGGCCAGGGTTTCAGCAAAGGTAATAAATAATCATAAAACAAATTGTCACGATAATAATAATAACCAGAAGTGTATCACATACACAAACATATGATCCCCTTATGTGCTTGTCACACAACCTTCAGTTTTGAGCCCATGACACTAGTACTCAAGGGGAATGACTGGGCCAAGTTATTTTGAAATCCATCAATTCATGTAGAAGACACAGTCCAGATTAGAATTGGACCCTCAAAACAACTCACCTAACAACACACACACATACAGACAGAGATAACTCTACATGCCAGTCTGACAGGCATAGATAAAAAAAATTGTAAAAAACATTGTGGATAATGAAGAAATTGCTTGTAACAAACAATTTCTTCATTGTCCACGATGTTTTCCAAAGCTGTTTTTGATGGGTCTAAAAGGGTTATAGTCTAGGAATGCCATTTGGGTAAACATTTAATCTTGATCCCTGAAAAAATTTATAGCTTTTGACTGTCTATCAAAAAAATTAATAGACCATTCCAATCAGTAAGAACTAATAAGAAAATAATGATGTAAAGCTGGTTGTTCTAAATCTGCCCTCCTCCACTTTTCTGTCTCATATACTGAGTTTTATGTAAATGTATAAAACCCCAAAATAAAAATCTGACTGGAAACAATGGTGTATGTTGAACTACAAACATTTACCCCCATCATGTTGGTTTGATGACAAAAATATTGTACTACAGCATATTCAAGCTGTGGTTACAATGTTTAGGTATGGTAAGGTCACCTACCAATAATTTGCTTTGCTGTAATTTATGCAATCTAACATTGTTTGATATCTCATTTGATTTGACTTCTCTGAGGTCAGTGGGTGTGACCAGCTGTCAATCAAATAACCAGTCGACTAATGAAATCATTCATTGAGAACAGATAAGAGTTCTGATCTCCAACATTGGCCGCCATTTTTGTTAATCTTTTTTGTTGGTTTGGCGACCTAAAAGTCGTCACTTCAGCTTATTCAAGCTGTAGTTACAACGTTTAGGTTGCCATCCAACCATTTCACTTTCTGTATATGCTACTGGTCATAAATTTCTCAAAGAACATTAAAAATCAAAGCTGAATTTCCTGTCAGAGTTAATGGAAGGGGCCTAAGGAGTCAACGGGCGGGGCCAGCGAATGATCAATTGTAGGTCCATCATAATACCAGGGCCCAAAGAATCCACTCGTCTGCTCGTATTTACGAGTAGGAAATCCCGGAGGACAAGTGAACATTCGAAGACGGTCGTCCACCTGGACAAGTGAAAAATAAATTTCAGGATTAATACAGATAGAAATTCCCCCCAAACTGCATTTGTGTAAATTCGGAGATAAAAATTCGAAACTATTGCAACAATATAAACAATCATGTACTTTGATTTTCGACTGTTTCAGGTTTTTGCATGATATTACCCAGCACCTGAACACCGTAAAATTAATTGATCATGAAATTAAGAAAATTACCATGAAATATATATAACAACAAATTTCACACATTTTGATTATTTTTTTTTTGTATTTTGTCCCATAAACTCATGTTCTTTGATACAGGAAAAGGGCTGCAATATTGTAAATAATATATTTTTTTCAGTTGTCCTGTTCATTTAACCGGTATTCAGGGCCCAGAATTAACAGTTATTCTGATGTCCTAAATTTTGTGTTTTTGTTTTGTCTGTGCTCTAAAGTTCTCAAGTACTAAATACCAAATATAATCATTATTTCACAAGTGTGCTTTTTAAAAGATCTCTATGCTTATTTTAGGAAGAGTGATAGTCAATGCAGGACAAGTAACTTTTTCATGTTACTTGCCCTGAAGGACAAGTGCAATTTTTGGAACTCTTTGGACCCTGAATACATGTGTTCCCTCTATGTGATCCTCTGACTTTGGCTTACTGTTTTTCCAAACTCCTTGTGTAAGTTGTTACAGATGTCTATAGCACTGTAAGGTCTATTCTGTTTGTTTAAATAGTCAAGAACTGCACCTGAAAATAAATATTTTTTTTTTCTAATTTAGAACCTTTTGAGTGGCTGGCGAGAGTTTAGTCTCCTACAAGCAAATATCTAGCAACCCATTTCCACACAGTGAAATTAAAGACAGGTCCAATTATCATTTTTTTAAAATCATTGTCTTTCTGGGTATAAAATAATGTGGAAAATGCAGACAAGCATTTCTTCATTTTCCACATTATTTTTCTGAAATATTTTCTTGGGGGGGGGGGGGCATAAAAGGGAGGGATTGCGTAGGAATGGGTTAAGTATTGCATCTGCTTTAGTATGGCTCATAATGCCACATACTTTGTTTAGTCATGTATATATCAGGGTGCCCACTCACGTACTGCAGTTCGTAATTCACGTACAATAACGTCGGTTCACATACAAATCACCAAGACATGAACGTACAGAAAAATAGATGAAGGTAGAAATGAAAATACATTGAAAAATTATTAGCATACAGAATGAGAAACTCTAAGTGCATATTTTTCCTAAAAACCCACAAAATTGCAAGCAAAGTAGAACAAAATCGCATCGGGAGCAAGTGATTTTCCTTTCATTCGATGGGAACCATCGCTTCTTTCCGGTCTTTTTTCCTCTATATAGAGAAAAGGGGAACCAGCAGCTGTAAAATGATGTTTAATGCGGATCTTAATGGCCTGACCAGTTTTGTTTTAAAATAAGTCCAAAGTTGCGCTATTTTTTCAAACAAAACGCAAGATATTTACATGGTTTTGGCAAGAAACTGACAAGAATTTGTACTATAGAATTCGATATTGAAATGAGTTTCTCTCATGAATTCTGTTGTACATGGTAGTGAGGTGTAACAAAATGGAGCCGTTTATTTAATGTTATAGTTTTGTTTTAGCTATGTAATTTGCTGTCTGCAAAATGTCACAACAAAACCTATTCTATTTCTTTCACAAATGGTGGCTTTTGAACAGTAATAAGGCCAGCAGGGTTGGCGCTGCCGATCGCCATTTGTCACCAAATGCTACAAAAATAAAATTCCTGCGCAAGATTTTTCATTTGGCGAAAGTTCATGGCGCCAAAAAAAGTGAAAAGTTTTTTTATACATACTTTTACTTTAACTAATCTCCGAAAATAAAGGCCAAGGGCTAAGTGTGTATATTTGCTAAAGGCTTGTATATCGGGTCAGTTATGTCATCAAGTCTGACACAAGACCGACACCTTGCCAAATTGAATTACAGTTCTGATTACAAATCAGATTAATGAAGCGCACTCATTGGTTGGTGGGTCGTATTGATTTTGTGTTGAGGGCGTGACAAAAGTTTTAGGGATGACTAGATCAAACTTCTTAGATGATGGTTATCAGTGAATGCATCAGAAGACCTTACTTATCACGCATAAATTGGCTCACTTTAACAAAAATGTAATTAAACTGGCCACCATTTGCCTTTTCTTGATGATTACAAATGCCGTATTCATGCATATTTTCGTATATTTCTGCTGACAGTTTCAGTCAGTTTCTGATCTCAGCATAGCTACCGCGAATCCTTGCTAAATCACTGAAACAGCATTCATTGGTTATAAGAAGGATATTCTGATGAGCTGTTGATAGTAAAAGTGGTAGTTTGTCACAATTTGACAGAAATTTCAAGAGTTCTACTGTCCTAAAAGCAGACGAACCATTTCTTTTTGTTCATTTGCACCCAAGAATGTTCATCCTTAAACCGATTTTTATTAGGTCACCTGACCGAATGGTCATGGTGACCTATTGCAATCATCGTTTGTCCGTCGTCGTGCGTCGTCCGTCGTGCGTCGTCCGTTAACTTTTAAACATTTTCATCTTCTTCTCAAGAACAACTGGGCTGATTTCAACCAAACTTGGTAGAAAGCATCATTGGGGGATGCCAATTCAAGTTTGTGAAAATGGGGGTTCTGGGGGTCATAGGGGCCCAAATAGGGGCCAAAAAGGGGTAATTTTTGGTACCTCTTTAAAAATCTTCTTCTAATAAACTGTTAATGCCAGAGCTTAAATATTTTGTGTGCATGACAAGTAGGACAGGTGTATTATAAATTGTGAAATTCATGCCCCTGGGGTCATGTATGGGGCCACACCCAGAGGTCAAAGTTCATCATGTTAAAAAATTCACATTTTCATCTTCTTCTGATGAAGTACAAAGCCAATTTCAATCAAACTTGGTGAAAAGCATCATTTGGTAATGGTTATTCCGATTTGTGAAAATAAAAAGGCTGGGGGGTCAGGGGGCCCTAAAATGGGGACCAAAAGGGGGTAATTTTTGGTAACTTTTAAATATTTCATCTTCTTCTCAAGAACTACTGGGCGGATTTCAACCAAACTTAGTAGAAAGCATCATTTGGGGGTGCCAATTCAAGTTTGTGAAAATAGGGGTTCTGGGGGTCATAGGGGCCCAAATAGGGGCCAAAAAGGGGTAATTTTTGGTACCTCTTTAAAAATCTTCTTCTAATAAACCGTTAATGCCAGAGCTTAAATATTCTGTGTGCATGACAACTAGGACAGGTATATTATAAATTGTGAAATTCATGTCCCTGGGGTCATGTATGGGGCCACAACTAGAGGTCAAAGTTCATCATGTTAAAAAATTCACATTTTCACCTTCTTCTGATGAAGTACAAAGCCAATTTCAAACTAACTTGGTGAAAAGCATCATTGGGTACTGATTATACAGATTTGTGAAAATTAAAAGGCTGGAGGTCAGGGGTTCCTAAAATGGGGACCAAAAGGGGGTCATTTTTGGTAACTTTTAAATATTTCATCTTCTTCTCAAGAACTACTGGGCGGATTTCAACCAAACCTTTTTCTAATTCTTTCAAACAAAATCACTTGTCTTGGTGCTCTTTTACTCAGGTGACCGTTAAGGCCCACTGGGCCTCTTGTTTAAAATACAGATGCCTATGTTATTCTATTATCAATTCAGGCATATTGTATAAGGCTTATTACTATTTCCTTCTATCTATTCATCAAAGTCTTGATTTTCTAATTGAAGTACTGAAAGCACTGATTGAAGATGAGTAAACTCATTGTAGGTGTATGACTTAGCTACATTCATTCAAGACTAAATTAAGAATGAATTACCATGTTTACAACCTCTTTAATATGTATATTGTTTATTTTACAACATATAAGTTAAGAAAATAAATGTGCAGTTAAGAAATGTTCGACTTTGGCACCGACTCCTTCTCGATTTGGCCCCAACTTTTTCTTTTTTTCCAATTGATATTTCTTGTACCAAAATTGTTTCAATACCAGAGTTTGAGCTGACAATGAGCTGACATGACTGGTATGGCCGGCTCCAAAATGCCTTCCAAACCCTCTAATTAATCTGTTAGAGTTGTTTAGCCATGGCTCTCACATCCCATTCAGCCCTTCCAAAATCCAATAATTAAGAAAAAGCAAAAAATCAGCTTTTCTATGCTTCGCTCCAAATTTATCTGAAACTGGCAGATGACATGTGGCATTTATTAACTGATTATTAACAAAGTAGATATAACTATAACATTGTCATTTGGTAAAGGGTTCAGATTTGTATGGTGTACCCTTATCTCTGAAAATAAAGGGTACACTGTACCCTCAGATTTTTCTTGTATCCCCATTTCAAAACCTAAGGAGTACATGTACCCCCAAAATGAAAACTTAATGGGCATGCTGTATATATTTTATATTATCCAAGGGTCTCAACACCCCGGGTCTTAAGGATTATTGTTAATGTATGGTAGCCCCTTTATATTCAAAGTTAACATTTACTCCTTATATAACCCATTTTTACACAAATATTGCTTTTTGACGCCACCAAGAAAAAGCTTACAGAGACATTGTAAACAATTGTCACAAGCAAGCTCTTGAATATCCACAATATTTTCCAACTCAAAAGAAAAAAAGGAATTTCAATAACTTGAAATTGTTGTGATGTCTGCAATTTCAATTTGGAGCTGTCTGTAATTTTTTCATGTGGTAATGAGTTAAACTGTTTTTTTCTCATAGATTTTCAAAAGGGTCTAAAACCACAGGGATTTGTCACAATTGATTTTTAGGGTTTTTTAGGAAAAAAACGGTTTTTCATATTGATCAACCGGAAACAAGTTTTCTCTCATTTCTGCTCATTTCCACACATGCTCATAAACTTGAAGTGAAAATCTATGTGAAAGCCTCCATCTTGTTTTATCACTGATGAAGAAAAAAACTTACCTGCTGAACGCCAACAGCCCCCTTTTAGTCATGAATATCCAGGAAAATGGTTTAGAACTTTGACTTAATATATCCATATTAAATTGTCTAATGAATTGTCAAAAAGAGAAAAATATTTCCTCGTGTTTCAAGATAGAATCTAGGCCAGTGGTTAGTGGGGTTAGCGAATACGTGTAAACTGTCTGTTAGTTTTTTGACCTGGCAGGGCCGAGCAAATTTACACCACCCCGTATACACAGTTTATTTAACAAGTTACAACCCTGTTATAGTCGCAATTCAAGCGCCTATTTAACCCCATTGAATAAAACACCTTTACCTCAAATTTGACTAAATCTTTGAAACGAACATGTAGTACTTCAATTGTAATAATAATTTGCTCAACGAAAATAGAATTGAATGTTAGCTTTGATTTCTTTACCTTTTATCATTTAACCTTTTACCATATAACCCCAAATTTTCACGCACTGATGAAATGACATTAAAGAAAACGCTGTGATTAAATAAAAAACATTAGCAATTTTGGGAAACAGTAAGGGGTCATGATTAATTGGTTTTAACGCAACTTTTAATAGTATTTCAGTTTTATCGTGCGGCTGTAGATCCTAATCATTGATTCCTGGTAGTTCACACACCATTACTACCACTACATCTTTATCGAGCCTCCAGCTGCCCCTCTTACTAAGGAGTACGATTTACTTACTCAAATTGATGATACATGCTGGCATTATTGAGCCCGGTTACTGATGAGCCAGCAAAACCACTCTCAGGACTTTCAGTCCTTTGATTTAATACTATATCAATGCTCTCAATAAGGAGACGTATATTACGTCCAGAAAATCAGAAAAAACGTCCAGAAAATCAGACCCGACGTAAATTAACATCCGAGATTCTAGGAAAACATCCTGATTTCATGACTCAGACGTTTTCTGAAGTTACAATTTAAAGGGTTTGACAATAAAAGAATGTCTATTCTGGCCATACCCTCGGGGTAAAATTGAATCCACAAGGAGTTTATCAAAATGTCTCCGTGACGACCGATGGAGATAGAGCATACTCGATTATAGTCGGTTCGGTAACCGAGCCGTCGCAGCATCTTAGACCATTTCTTTGGAAGTCACTTGATTAATAACATGCCGGGCTAAATCAAGCAGGCCCATGGAAGCCGCTCGGTCGAATTTATGTCAAACTAATTTCAGGGCCGGAATTCACCCGAAATGTCATGTTCCGTCTTCAAGTTCGCGGCGAATACAGAACGGTGCGTCAAGTTTGCATTCTAAATACATATATGACGCGTGGGATTCTATTTAGTAACTTGACATGTCGTCCGTCCTAGAAACATCAAAGTTACTTGATTGATCTAGCTAGAGTTCGGTCCCTTTTTAATGGCGTCACACGTGTTGTCTGTAAACATCAACTAGCAGAAACGAAACAGGGAATTTCTTAAAAGATGCAACTCTGTTATTAGTTCATTTTATTTTGTACTGATACTTTTATTTACGTGTTATTCATTGCGTATGCACTTGGATTTCTATGATGTGACCGGATACGGTCTCGGAATAATCCAGTCTCGATTTTTTTCGTACCCAAAACGTTTCAAACAGTGTTTCTGACATTCTAGTAATCAGAATTTTTCAAATCCTGAGAGATTTGCAAATAATAATTACCAAATTTATCCACCCAAATTTGGAAAATAATAGTGTTCAAGGGGTGGGAATATTGTGGGCAAAGGGGAATTTTTTATAAGAGACAAATTTCTCAAGAGCACTTCTTTTACCACATTGTTTTCTCTAGTTCAACTCAATGAGACATGAATTTTAGGGACTATAAGTAAAGGATGGAAAAGAATTTACTGTAGGCTTTATGCGTTATTTTTTCATTTCATCTTTTTCATTTTTTTGGAGGGAGGGGGGTATGGTCGAGGGTGAAAAAAATCCTTGATTTTGTGAAAACTTCCTGAAATTGAAACTTGGAATTTCAAAAATTCCTGAAATTGGTCCTTATTGAGAGCACTGCTATATACATAAATATAGACAAGGGGTTGAACTTGACAAAAAGTATGAAAATACCTGGTACGAATGAAGTCCCCTTTCTGATGCCGATTTCTGTCATTTTGTGTTGAATGATGTATTAATGTGAAGGAAAATGAATAATCTACATGATAAACATTTTAGAACTACGGTGATATGAATATTGAAATACAAACTGGATAATCGGGAGAATCCATCGTAATTTTGTTCGATGGACAAAACTGTGCACAGTTGCATATGGGGTTTCACTCACTTTACAAGGCTAAATTTCACCGTAAAATCTAACATTAACCTGTTTCACACCACTTGCATATAGAATTTTCATTTGATAACAAAAAATGCGTAAAATATCAATAATCTAGGGTACACAGCTGAATATTATAAAGATTGTTGAAAGGTACGTATCTTAAGTCACAATTACGTCACAGTTTCCATTCATGTGAAAGAAGACATTTGATTGGTGGAAAATCGATTTGACATAAACCCCGAAACAGCGCAACGGTAAATGTCAAAAGAAACTGGCTGTAAGACAAAGGTAAAGAGGTCAATGTGCACAGTTTTATCCAACTAAGAAAAATGACATTGATTTACTCGACAATCCTGTCTGTAATTCACGTTTGACATCACTTTTGCTCAAAATCGTTGTTTTACCATGTAGATTATTCATTTACGTTTACATTTGATTGTTGTTTACCATTAAATCTCCAAACTGGACATCAGAACGGCAACTTCACTTGTACAAGTTATGGTCTTACAAGTTCAATCCCTTGTCTATATTTATGTATATAGTATTGATTTAATTAAATTTTATATACAAAAGTGGGGGGTATTTCCATCATATTAGGAAACAGAATAATTGTGCATTATTTACTTCCATGATCAGGGTTTTCCATGACGCAAAATTTGTGCGTCATTGTCGCAATTTCAAAACAAATGACCCGTGAAAATTTTACCTGTGCGTCATAAATGACACAAGTTTTAAAACCTAATTCTTTATGAATAGAATCGTCGGTACAGGCCAAAATGTTGAAATAAATCCTTTAGAAATCTGAGTTACGACAATCAATAAAATTAGCGACTGTCGGTAATTTGGGTTTCCAACATTTATTTATAGCAATATCCTGTTCTATTTTTAGTTGACAGATAAAATATGTAGACGGGTTATAGTGATTTTTATCAAATTCAGACTCTGTTTCCGGTGATAAAACATATCGTTTACCCGACTACTAGAAAATGTAAAAATGTCACATCAAACAAAGATGTCGAAATTCCTCTCGTCTGCATCGGGCAGTCATGGCAATCAGACTACCAAAGAGAGCACTGGTAGTGAGTCTGATGATGAAACCGTCTTCGAAAAAGACCCGGAGGTCTTTCTGTCAGAAATAGTTAAAAACCTTCAGTTGGCTTAAATTCGCCAATGGTGAAATGCTGTGTGACCCGTGTATTAAAATGAAAAAAAAAAAAAACTTATCCTTTCACTACTGGCTGTACGAACTTTCTTCTGTCATGTCTCCTTTGTTATTTTTTAAATTCTTGTAGTCTCCAGCAGTCTTTCAGATTTGACCCCCTAGATTGGAGAAAAGACCCCCAGTTCTGAAGGCATAGGGGTCACAATGACCCCCAAATTCTCATGCCAATGGAAAACCCTGCATGATAAAAGCTATTTGTTAAATGAGTACGTACTAGGAAGGGTACGAATAACTGATATTTTTGTAGTTAGTAACTCAGGTCATCTCGATAAGCTTTGGTGGGCATTTATCTCTAAAACGAACATAACTTTTCATGGAATAAAATTAAGATTATTAAACTTTACGAACCATTCGCATCTTTAGATTTACTCATTTTATCGTTTGTCATACGGCGGGAGGTTGTTGTTATACTGCATTTCTAGTCTGAGGGACACTAGACTGAAAGCTTGTCCTATTTCCTCTCCTGTCCGATATCTATTATATTGTTGTTAGGCTAGGACAGGCTCGTCGGTGAACTGCATATCAAGTAAAAACAGCCAGAAGAAAGATTCTCTATCATTAATTTTATATGTATCATCTGACCTCAAGCTTTACTGGCAATTGAAAGTTTTGATCAACCAAAAGAAATATAAGTTAGTTTTAACTCGCTGGGGTGGTGACTCCCCTAAATAATATAGTTAAGCATGCTTCTTATAACTCTTTATCGTTTCTTTTGTTGTTGTTGTTGTTTTCAAAATTTTAGACTTTACCAAATCAAAAGGGTTAGCAGACGACATTATAAAGGAAGTAAACCTAGAATTTAAAAAAACTAGCCACCCTATATGATAGAAAAATATTGTGCGAAAAGAAGAAATGGCTTGGTACAAGCTATTTCTTCTTTTTCCACAATGTTTTCTCAAGTATAATATCACAAGGGCGTAAAAATAATGTACCATGAAATGTACCAAACTTCTACAAAATTAATCCACATCATTAACCCGATAAACATTAGGACAAAGTTTCATTAAAATCTAGCCAAGGATGTAGTCCGGAGAGTGTAAACAAAATAAGTTGTCATTAATACGAAATTTCCCATTCACTTATTCTCATTTTCTAGCAGGATTTGCTTTCATGATCAGAAAAAGATTCTGACCAAGTTTCATCACGATATCGCGATAGAGCCTAGTTTGTGCCCCCTAGGAAGAAAACAAAGAAATCGACATTACGCACCTCTTCCTCGTGTTTTCCATTGGGACGCTCTCAGGTTTCAAATTCATAAAAAATTAGCAAAATTTGTGGGCACTAGAGGGTTTATAAAGGAATAACCATTTATACTAATTTTCTCGAGTGTTCACTTGGAATGTTCCCTATTTCAACCTGATGAGCATTCTTATCAAGTTTCATCATGACTGACCCAAATGTGGAGCTACTAGAATGAAAACAAAGAAATTATCACTAACGCCCTTTACTCGCTTTTTCCATTAGAATGTTCTCTATTTTAGTGGCATGCATCTTATTTCCTGATAAATACTATGGTCAAGTTTCATTGAAACTGAGCCCGCAAATTTGTAGCCCCAAAAGGGAGGCAGACGGATTGTCATTTAGGCCCCCTTAGCAGTGTTTTTCATATGGGAAGTTCGCATTTTCGATGCGGTTCATCTTTATGACATAAAAAACATTCTGGCCAAGTTTCATCAAAATTGACCCGTAATAGTAGCCCATATAGAATGTTCACGAAGAAATTGTCTTTAAGTCATTTCTCTCGTGTTTTCCAATAGAATTTTCTCACTTTCAATTGGGTTCGTCTCTATGACCTTACAAATATTCTGACCAAGTTTCATAAAGAAGTAGCCAAATTTGTGGCCCCTATAGTGTTAACAAAGAAATCGTAGATTCGGGCCCTTTTCCCCGTCTTTCCCAATGGAAATGATAGACGGAGAGAAATGAGGCAGACAGTGAAATATATAGGGAGAGACTTAATTATCACCATGAATCGTAGCGAAAATGTATGATGTTGGTTAGCGAACGAATTGATCCTCGCTTAGCTTTGTGCTGCAACTACTCACTGTACCTGTCGGGAAGCGAAAAGATAAACAAGAACAAACAAAACAGGGTTTAGTAAAAAAACAAAAGAAAAAGAAAGTATAATATTTGTGAAAGCTTCGATTGTATAACTCCATGCACATATTGTGTATATAAGTAAAATCTTTCGAGCCCTGGTAATTTACTTCTAATATGATAAACATGCTTTAACGACCGATTCTATCAAAAAGGAAAAGGTTCAATTCTTACTATGTGAACACATTCTCGAATTATTTTTCCTAACTGCTGAAGTAAGTCCTTGAAGAAACGTAATGTCGGGAGACACCGTCTATATGTTTAAATTTATCAGTCAAAAGTGCAGTGTTATAATTAAATGTTATTCTAGATCAATTTCACACCACTGGCTGTAACCGTATGGCCTATATAGGGTAATAGCATTTTTATAGGAGCGTTTGGTGGACGAAATTTGGCATAAGCGTAGGTCGATTACTGGAATTATACCCAATGTTCTTTTTTTAAAGGGAAGATTTTTTTTAAAGGGAAGATAGAGAATTATAGTTTTTAGTCTGAAAATGTGAATTGATCGCGTCGTTTTCTAGGGCAAACTTATCGTGTTTCAATTTTTAAATAGTGTTTTAATAAAGTCTATTATCTCTATCATCTATTATACCCACTGTCACATCACATAGTCTCATTCTGTAATGTCGTCCACCGACCAGGGTTGAAGGGTGTGTCCACGCACGTGCGCAGAAAACAAAAGGATACTGTTTTGTTTTTAAACCGATGATATCTCACAATTTAAGTAATGAAGGTTCCGCGGCACACGTAAACAGAATCAAACAAATCCCTCTATTATAGGCCTACATGCGCTAACTTGCAGACGTGAATTCCCGATAGTAGGAGTATCAATCTGATTAAAATCAGATCCACCATAATGGCCTATGCCGTAAGCTACGTCCCTGCGTGTGAAGATGACCTTTGATGATTGGACTTCAGATCTACATGACGTAGAGATAGCGTAGTGGTTTCGTAGAGATGTTTTTAATGATATTGTAGGAGTATCGAACCAAATTTACGCACAAAAGACCAACGTTATGCAGTGACTTTATTCATTTCAGACTTGAGGTGAATACATATTTGTATTCATTGAGGTATGAACCTAAAATCTTACTCACACTGAATGAATACGCATACATAAGTTCATACCTCATTGAAAAAAATCTTCATCTTTTATTATTTGATATCATCAAGAATAACAAAGCATTTATTTTATTTGTGTAAAATTTCATGGATCTACTTTTGGCGCAACCATACAGATTAGTTGCTTACTAAAAATTTCGTTCATGGAAGTATGATATGAAAAACTCAGCCAATAAAAAGGCTTGAATCTTGATAGACGAAACTATAATTAAATTATTACTCGGTCGACAAATCAGTGGCACTTTCACCTGTAAATGATACCATGCGAAAATCCATATCTCCAGGCCTCGCCCACTGACTCACTAGGCCCCTCCCACTAAATCCAACAGGAAGTCCCGCTTCGGCCTTTCACGGCGTTATTTTGCAAAATTTATGGCTAGTAGCATGTAACAAAAAGTAGAATGGTTGGTTGGCGACCTTGAATAAGCTGTAGTTATGACACTAAAGTCACCAAACCATCAAAAATGGTTACATAAAGAGACACCCAATGTCGGAGTTGAAAGCACAGGTCAGGCTGAATAAATGATTCGATTGGTCGCATGGTTCCTTGATTCGAAGCCGCAATTGGTCAATTATTGTCCGGCCAAAGGTGAGCCCCGGTACACACGAGAAGCGTTAACAAGACGTATGTTAGAGAAATAATTGTAGCCGTTCCCTTTAAAATAGTCTATGTACCAACCGTACAAGTTGTTGAAGTTAAACCATTTTGCCCCCTTTTTAGGGACAAACACAAGCAAACGTATTATAACTAAATATTGATACAATCACTGATACATACTGTTCGTCTACAATTGAAATGACGGATCGCCCACCCACTGACCTCCGTCAGGAAGTTATCGAACGTAGAATCTATGGTAAAAAACATCTAACTAAATATAAAAAGGTTGATTGACGACCTAAACTACGTAACAAGTCGCAAACCCAATAAAAGTAATTAAGTTTTCATAAATACCGGAGTTCAAGTTTTACTTCAGGTCTAAATAAATGATTCTATTGGCAAATCATTTTTTACTTAGACAGCGGCGATTCGCTATTTTTTATGAAATGTTGGACAAAATGACTCGACCCACATACCGTCTTTGAATGAAAACGGTGAGTGCACTCGTTTTTATTTCCTGTCTTGCCCTTGTACAGAACATGGAGCCGATTATATTGAACTCTTCTTTTCAACCAGGATAAAAATCGTCAAACTTCCTTTTGAACAGAATAATCCGGGACAATGTCTGCTCTATAAATGTGAAATCAAACAATGTTTGGAAACAATACATAAAAGAAGCCAAATAAATTGGCATTTTACTGTGTCTTTGGTGTTTGGGATCGCCCTCTTTCATCTGAATGATGGCGAAGATTTGTCTGTTGCTTTTGTTACAAATATTTACTTTATATCAAGCAAACCAAGAAGAATGAGAAAGTATATACATATGGACCCACAACATGCACTAGATAAAGTAGTTTTGATTAATAAGTATTTTGTAACTCTTAAATTAAGTCCTTATTACAATACAATGGACCACGTGACCAGATACAGACGGCTAGGAAAGGTCCTTTGCTCCAGCTCAAGAACCTTCTCCGGGCTATCGCCATATCCTGATCAGAGTACACCAGAGTTAGAGTTCCAGATTACGTCATGGACAAGGCAAGTGGCCATTCAGCATGCATGAAATCACTTTAACCCATTTTCATACAGGCACTCCTTTTTTCGCCCTTCGAGAAGGAAGCTTTGGATTACATTGTCGAAAATGAAGAAATTGCTTGTATCAACCAAACGTTAAACTTACCTGACGAAAGTTTTACAGTGTTTTACTGTAACATGCGTGAAGCAACTTGCTGACAATCGACAATAAAACTGGAAATCCATCTACTTTCATTGGACCCCTTTTTAATCATTACAACAGCGACTGAGAAACCTATGGCCAATTAAGGATTGCTTGCCACGCCCACTGACCTCTGACTGTAGTAAATGGCGTTATTGTGTAAAATATGTAGGCACGAACTTAAGATGAATGCAAATCGTTGGTAAGCGACCTATACGTCGTAACTACAGCTTTAACCCTTGTCATGTTGAACCCGGAATATTCCGGTTTTGGCAGGGAGGTGTAGACCAAGATTAGCCTGCACATAAGTGCAGTCTGTTCTTGGTCTACACCCCCTGATTGTACTTTTCCTGCCAGAGTTGTTTATGAAATTGATTTCAAACAGAAATGTTGATTTTTTAACAAAAAGTATCACTGCTTTCAACCCTTTGATTTTACACCAATTCAGTAAGGTAATTTATACAGCATGACAATGGTTAATAAGGAATGGTTACGGCGTTTGAGTTGCATAACTAACAAAAATTCTTCGATAAATGCTAGGGTTCAATACTCACTTGTGATCTTAATGAATGGTTTGATTGGTTAATCGAAAATTTTGATTGACACTCACGATTGGTTAATTCTGTCATCACTATAAAACGAAATTGGTCAGATAAGCTAGATAAGCCAACTGGGAATTGGTTGGACTATGAGACAGTATTTCATGACTGCATGCACGTGCTTTATACCAAGCTTGAACTGACAGATGACGCGATAAATATCCAAGAATCCTACTACGAAATCTGCTTGAAGACGGTTATAGGGGCTGAAAGTGCAATTTTTTATGGTCTCGACAAATTCAAAGATAGATCGAAGAGAAAGGTCAATAATAGACGGGTTAAAAATGATTCGGTTAACAACAGCTGCGACTCGATCAACCATGTTTATCAAAATACAGTTGACTGGAAATGTAAATCTCCAACAGATCTGGAAGAATCGTTGGCTGACATGCATTATTCAGACCTTATAAACTGTATTTTTAGGCTATGTGGAGTTCAGTCTATCTGACAATTGACCGACGCCGGCCCCGCCTACTGACTCCGCTGGCCCTACCCACTAACTCTGACAGTAATGGCCTATTCAATATTTAACCATTTCCTGTTCAATCCCTGCTTTTTGCGTCCTTGTGATTTTATGATTGAGAAACCATTGTGGAAAAAGAAGAAATTGCTTGTAACAAGCAATTTCTACTTTTTCTACAATATTTTCTACTCCACTAAATGGTTATTTTTCAAATTAAATCCACTGCAAAACCTTTTGATTTTGGACAGGTCAAAAATTTGGCAAAACGGGAAAGGGTAAACACCGATATTTTGCAAAATTTACTGCCGTCAACATCCCACAAAATGTGAAAAAGTTGGTTTGCGACCAAACTTTCGTAACTATAGCTTGATTTCAAGCCGTGTTCTAAGAAAGAACCATCTTTAAGAATGTTCTAACTCAGTTGAAAGGCAGGCCTGTTTATTTCTACTCCATGCCAGAGATAAATCAGATCGCCACTTTTACACTTCGCAAAATAATTGATTCGCATTTTAGGTCAGCGATTTCGGAGAATACCAGAGCTATTATCAGAGCCGTTTGGTCGCCGTTTGGTCGTCGTCTGCGTCGTTGTCGTGCAAAACTTTGACATGTTTTAATACCATTGGTATAACTGAATGCACTTATTTGAAACTTTGAATATACACTCACTATCAAAATAGAAATCTATATTACAAAGAGCAACTAAATGCAGTTTATGAATTATGCCCCGTTTTCGTCTCACATTTTTTAACCACTATTCAACACCCAACTGCCGAGAGTTAGGCACCCACCAGTGCTCTGATTCCCTCTGCTTCTTCTTAACGTCACTAGTGCATAAGAGGCCCATTTTCCCGCTAAATGATTTTTTCCGTCTCAATATTTCGAGGGGTTAGAGCAAAAACATAGTATGGGTCTATACTATATTCCGTTAATTTCGATGTTTATCCGTGCAAATTAAATTTAATGATGTACTTGTCGTTAGCTAGACTCAAGGTCAACAATGAAGTTTAGATTACATGTGTTTTCTGAAAATAAAACAAACAAACAAAACAAAAGAAAGAATTAAATAGTGACAAGTCAAAACTGAAAAATACAGCGGATTGAATGTCAGTAGAGTTATTTCTGCCTTTTAAAAAAATCCTCCCAATGAATTTCTTTTTATTATTAGATCTAAGCATTATCTTTCTACTCGCAAAAGAATCATGGTACTTTTACACGCAAATAGGGGAAAGAGTATCATGTTACCCTACCTAACTCGAAAAAAAGAGTTAAGAGTATTTTCATTGTATATTTTCTTATGCTGGTTTCCAGATCATGATGCTCTAATGGATAACCATGTTTCGTGTCTATCTAACGATATTTTTATCTTTTAATTCGGGCATTTGCTTTATTTTGTGAATTAAAGGAGTTCAACTGAACACACCCTCTGCCCAATTAGCTCGTGTTTCGATCTATGTAAAAGTCGAATTATTTCTTGATTGTATTATTGTCGTTAAGCTGCTCTCACTTAGATTCTTATTCACCTAAGAAACAACACATAGAATCTGTGGTTATGTACACCCATTTGCAACAGAGAGCATTTCTTTGAACAAAATCCCTCGGTTGCAGGGAAATACTTCGGCCTATCTATAAATTTACGCGAAGGATTTAAAAGAAAAATAATCATAGTGTAATCTGACAAATTTACCTTTATTATTGCTATGCTGTCAAGTAAAAAAGGGGGTGGGAATAAAAGGCGTATAAAGTCTAAAACTCTAATATCGCCTAATATCGTCCCTAATACGCCAATAACCAGAAAGTCTCGTGTCCTATTAAGGATTCAACATTATTGTATCGCTTCTATAAGCCCGTTCGAATAATGTAATCCATTAAATTTATTACTTCCGGTAAAGGTCCGTGGTATCTCGCCTTCCTGACCTTAAATTTGCATTAACCTGTCCTGCGATACTTATATCATTCCATTTTGTGTTGCACAAAAACAATGACATCTTTTTAAAGAAAAGATAGTGCAACATAAAATGAAAAAAAGATTGTGTGAAATGGAGATATTTCCTTAAACAATCAATTTCTCATTTCCTCAAAGTGTTTTCCACAAAAGGATTCTTTAGGATCGAAAATACGAGATGGAGCGGTAGGGGGTTGAATCAGTTTTACATATTTAATAAGCTTGAATTGAAGATTGGAATGGGAATGAAACTCTAGCATTTTTCAGTGCAAACATTTACTATTATTACATTTCATAGCGCAGTCGGTAGCGCGTAAGACTCCTGATCTTCAATCGTGAGAGTCACGGGTTCGATTCACGGCGGCGGCACATATCCTTCCCGACATTTGTCTCTCACCAATGAGTGGATAATCGTAAACCTAAGTGGGATAGCAGCTGGGGGCTAGGAAAGGATGTAGTGGCAGTACTAGTGTGAGAAATACCAGGAATCCATTGTTAGATGCTCCAGCCGCCGCGATATGATGGAAATACTGTTAAAAGCGGCGTTAAACCCCATTCAACTAATCTATCTACATTTCGTAAAGTTTTGTGGGATTTATAGATTCAGAAGCGAATTGATGCTATACGTGTAAAGTTTTTCCTAATATGATTTATCAGTAATTATTAGGTGATTTTTAAGTGTTATCTTATCTTTTTATTATATACCTTGCACTGAAATTTTGGGATTTCTCAGTGTAATAATTTTGATATCGTCACTGGAGTGATGATAACACTTTTCAGTTTCACTCTCTGTCGTAATTTAGGAACTACTTTTTTTCCAACCCAGTGACATTATACAAAGTCTATAAGAGTTTAAAAATGGCGACTGCGTTTTTTCAGCGCCTAACAACGCATACTCGTGAAATATTTTTTTTCATATCTGGAATAACCAGTTGATTACTCTCTATATCTTATTATTTATTTCTTTATCATACAGATAAAAAAGTTACATATGAATTTAACCATTCCCCCCCCCCCCCTTTTATTTTGTTTTTGTTTTTGTTTTTTTTTTTTATCTTAGACTAGTCCAAAATGAGAGAGGTCGCAGAAAAAAATAAAATTGGATGCAATCCGAAATAAAACCATCCTATATGGTAAAAATATTGAAAAAGAAGAAATTGCTTGTAACAAGAATCGATTTCTTTCTTTTCACAATGTTTTCTCAATTATAAAATCACAGCCACGTAAAATCCCGGATTTGTACAGGAAAGGGATGCATCGCTGTCGCGCAGATACGCTTGGAGACCAGAGTAACGGAAATGGTAAAGTAACAGCAAAAGACCGACAGCTATATTCCAAACAGACATCGCTTAGTCATAACGGAATGATAAACAACAAACTACAAAAGTATATCATTTCTTATTAATGAAAATTAAATACAAATGATAATTACAGAGATCAGTGTCTTTGGCTTATCATAGCAATGTTTTACCTCGTCTGTAGATCTTCGCGTTCGGTCAAAACCAGCTCGATCAAATTTATTATTGTCCAAGCGCGTTTGTCAATCAAATAACCAGACGACCAATGAAATCATACATTTAGAGAAGAAATGAGTTTTGAACTTCAGTATTAGCCGCCATTTTGTTGCAAACATAAACGTCGTAAATACTGCTTATTCAAGCTGTAGTTACGACGTTTATGTCTCCAACTAACAATTCTACTTTTTCGTTACGTGCTGTTGGTCATAAATTCATAAATAATGTCTTTCAAAATCAAAGCGGGACTTCCTGGTGGAGTAAGTGGGAGGGGCCAGCAATTTAGCATTTTTTTCAAAGGGAAAAGCAATGTATACCATCGAAAGTTATTTTAAACATTTTCCTTTGTGAGCGATTTTGACATCGCAACTGCTCATTACTCCAATCTGTAGTTACAATGTTTAGACAAACTTCAGTGTTTGAGTCCAGTTGCTTGGCTTGTGATCTGACGATGGATCGCCGCGGCTGACAATCAAACAATCGATCGACCGATCAAATCATTTTATTCTGCCCGAGCTTTGAACTCCAGCATTGGCCAAAATTTTGGTGAAACATAACAACTACAACTTATTCAAGCTGTATTGATCTTATGTTCCTATGTTTATTTATGTATATTAAAAATACACGGAGGCATTTTGATTATATGTATATTATAACATGAAATATATCGTATACCTACAAATTTTCCTTGAAAATACACTCAATACATGCGGAAAAATCCCATTGGACAGAAAAGCGTATCGAACTATGTAGTAAGTGGAATATTTTGTTCTAACAATAGTACAAAATCTCGTGTTGGATTCTCGCCAAATAAATTCGATATTTCTCTCGTCCTTCGGCCTCGTCAAATATCGAAACTTTCTTACTCAGCCCGAATCCCATACAACATTTTGCATCGCAACATTAACACAATATTACCTATTCCTTATGCCTATTGCAATGGTATTTAGAAAAGGGTTGACCAGTTAAACCACTCAATTAGTCCGGAGATATAACGCTAATCTCTGACCTTTACGTGATAACTTTTCGTAAGTTTGCGACCAAACCGACATAGAGCTCTACACCTTATTCGTTGACAAAGTAGCTGTCTTTTATTTTTGGTCGAAGAGTCTAATATATGTTACCTCTCTAAACCTATTTTCTAAAAATTTAAAAAGATTTTGTGGAGCAATGAAAAAACTGCACAAAGAAATGATGAATCTCGACTTTTCTAAAATGTCCGGAGGAACGGGAAAAAAGAGTCAAGTAATTAAAGAATTAGGGTCAGGAAGGTCTAATGTCAAAAAGCCCGGTCCAAAAGGACCCACTTTAAAAACTGACGAAAAAAGGCACACATATACAGGAATGCTGGCGTTATTGCAAGTCAATACAATTATATTTAACTCAAATCTCTGAAGCGATATGTATCAAGAATATATTTTACAAAGTCCTTTGTTGAAATAATTCCTTATCAGACTAACGTGGAAGGTTTTATTCACATTTCTTTACAAATACATTGTTATCCCTATACAATGCTATGATGACAAGAAATCATTTTGGGGAAAGGGGAAAATAGATCTACTTTTCAGAAGAAAACATAATAATTATATTTGATTCTTTAGTATAATAATTACATTTATGCAAACGTAATTTCAGATCTGCTTCTAAAATTTCATAAATTTGCAATGATATATATAAAATGATATGACAGCTAGACAATGTTTCAAAATCTCGAATTTTCTAAATTCGACCAATTGAAAAAAAGACAAAAACAAAAAACGAGAGAGAATTGTGAATCAATGTGAAAGTTAAGTCCACATTTTATTGAATATTCGCGTTGTGTTAACAGACTGTCTATCTGTTACTGAATGACGTCGGTAGTTCCTGATTTGGATAATTCTTTTATTTTTCATCTTCCTTGGACTCTATGGGCGTGTATGGTGGATCACTGGTTATCTGTGATGACATTCGACTCTTCCTTCTATACAGGCTCTCGTGCTTCCACTTCTGCACCTCCTGATGCCTCTTTCTTTTGAAGAAACCACACTATAAGAGAACATTCGATCACAATATTGATTGTCGTGTATAGCGAATAATTATTTAAAAAATGTGGAATGTACACAAACAAAAATCATAAAATCTAAAGGTTGGGTCCTTAGAGAATTATTCTTGAGTTAATCTGGCTTGATATAAATAAACAAATGAAATCTAATCGGATCTATTTTGTCAAACAAAAAAAGGACTTCAAATAGCAGTCTGTCTGAAAGTCCACCTATCCGTGTATATGAATAAGATGTTGGTTAAATGGAAAAAAGAAGTTGTACAATCTACCGCTACTAGCCATTTGCTTTTTGATCATTCTTAGACAGGAAAAAATTTCCTGTTCCAGTGATTCTATGTAATCGACTTTGTATTTCAACAAATACAAGGAGACTTCAAGAGAGAAAAAAATCAAATTGCTGTCTGAGAGACAAACTATCTTTCTGTAAACTATCATTTCACTTTCTGGATTAATTGATCAATCGCGACTGTCAATCAGAGAATCAATTCACTAATCAAATTATTCATTTAAACCGGAAATGAACTTGATTTCCACCATTGGCTGACATTTAATTCAATTATTATTTTACCTGGCGACTTAAACAGCGTAACTAGAGCTTATTCAAGTTGTTGTTACGATGTTACGGTGTTTAGATCGCCAACTAACTACATGTTGTATTTCACCTTATGGTGACATGTTACTGGCTACACTGACTATAAATTTTGCAAAATAATGGCGTTTAATTACGAAGTAGAAACTGCCTGTCAGAGTCAGTGGGCGTAGCCACTGAAGTCAGGGGGCGGGACCAGCGGTCCTTTTTGCCTCTGTGAAAAAATTTCATAGTTGGCGGACCTCAGAACAGGAAATTGTGATAAGCTTTTTATTGTCATAAATACATTTTTTTAATGGTCGCGATTCTGCGTAAACACAATTACACTCATAAAAACTCTACTTTTGTAAGTATTTTATTGTTATCATACAATTTTGCCGGTAGTTCTATGGCGATATTTTGTTTTATTTGAGAACTAGTATTCCTCGAGCGTCTTTCTTCATGAACAAAAGAATTCAGTGAAACCACTATACAGGTCACTATCATGGCCCGATTTTTTTTTTTTTTTTTTTTTATACAAAGTTTGATGGATACAAGAATGACCCCTATCAGTTATGACATTTCTATGCAATATCAAGGAGACTTATTGACTATATCCTTGCTACTACTCTATGGGTGACATAGTCTTGATACCCACGGGGAAGATTTCTATTTGATACGCCGACAGCTAATGTCAAGAGAAAGTGACCTTCGTTGCAATTCCTTGTTACTCTTCTTAAGATCAAAATTTTATCTTAACCTTTCTCAAAATTGATAAAAAGTTTTATTAGAAACAATGAGAAACATCTCCATTGAACTTGACATTCCGGATAATATTAAGGGGAAAGGGAGCCTTAAAACTTGTCATGCTGAACCCGGAATATCCCGGTTTTAGCAAGAGGTATAGACAAAGATCAGACTGCACATACGTACAGTCTGATCTTAGTCTACACCTCCTGTCCGCCCTTTTTAAACCAGATTTGTTTAGGAAATTAATTTTCTAAAGAAGCATTGACAACTGAACAACAAGAACTACCAGCGCTTTCAGCCGTTTGATTTTTTATACAATTTCGTTACTACTGGTATACAGGTCACAATTTAAGCTCAATCTTTCTTAAACTACTAAAATGTTTGTACAGTTTTGAGGAAGAATTCCAATAGATATGCTGACATTCCATCAAATATGCATCCTCACGAGTGAAGGGATATCGAGATCATCCTATTCTTAAATATCGCGGCCCCAGGTACAACAAGATGTCAAATATGAAGTAAAGGTGCCTTAGTGGCAGAACCAATGTTTCTGCTCATCATTTTTATCTTTAATTTATGATACTATAAATATGTTAGTTTAACCCATTACCACACAACAAAATTTTAGACTGGTCCACAATTAAACAAGGACAACACTTTTAGATGATCAAACACTCAATCTATTTGTTTCAAGGGATATGAAAATTGCTGATAATGAAAAAAATGCTTTTGAAGCACATTCTCCATTTTCGACAATGTTTTCTACGCTTTTTTTTAGAGGGGCGTGGCTGTGTGAGAATGGATTAAAGGGCTGGCGTCATTGAAAAGTTGTTATAAGTCACCCGAGAACTCGTGTTTGATACTTGAGCTGGTCGGGGATTAATTTTGTTGAAATAATCGGATCGGCAATGTGAACCTACATTATATCAGAGCTCCAGATCAGGCGGAGAGATTATGTGTAAGTTGTAGTCCAAACTGTATCCTTTTGAATGAATGGGGGTTAAACGCCACTTTTTACAGTATTTCAGTTATATCGCTGCGTCTGGAGTACCTAACCACTGACTCCTGGTATTTTTTACACCAGTACTACCACAACATCCTTTTCAAGCCTATAGCTGCTCATTCCACTTAGTTTTACGATTATCTACCTATTGGTGGTAGACAGATGTCAGAAAGGATAATCTCCGCGGCCGGGTATCGAGCACGGGACCCAATGATTAGGTGTCCTACGCACTACCACTATGCTTTAGGAATTCGTTGGAATTGTCTAGACGTGATGATTCCAATGAGAACGATCAAGATAGGATTTGGTTGACAAAATGATATTTTGTATATAGAAATTGAAATCATCAAATCCCCCCTATCTGAACCAGATATACTTACCTTCCACAGTATTACAATAACTAATACAAGTAACAGTACAGCACCGAGTATACTACCAATAATGATCCATATATTTATCTCTTCCACTAGTGTCGCCTGCTCTACAACAAAAACCGTGACTTTCTGAAATACAGGAGAAATATTATACATATAAGGGCAAAATCTGATGTTAAATCCTAATTCACAGTCTATATATAAATTAAGTTATGCAATCTCGATTCACTTTTTGTATGTAACAATATTATTCAATAAATTGATGAGAGACAAACGTCGGAAAAGCAAGTCGTGACGAAGAATCAGAGCTCCATCAATTCTACGAAAATAATCTCGGATGTACATCGTAGGACTATTTTTAAAATTCAACGTGACAAACTTCAAAAATCGCGCTATCCTTGATGGAAAGCGTGTCAAAAATGAATCACATAAAGGTTCTGTAAGAACTCTGTTTTTTCTTCTAAGGAAACTTGATAACAGAGAAAACAGGGAAACACATAAGACAATAAAATAGAAATTTAAGCTTTTCAGTCATTCTTTGGACTTCAGGAACCATCCGGCTTTACCCAATTGTGTACCACGTTTTCTTACACTGTTTCCGGCTAACAAAATTCATTGATTTGTTGCATAAAACTCTGCCTGTTACAGATAAAGACGGTTTCTGAATAGTTAGCTAGCAAAGCGTCAGCTTTGATAGCTTAAGTTATCAGACGAAAATGTTGAGGTCTTCTCGAAGTTCAACGAGTGCAAGCTTAACCACTAAAACCATTGAATGAATACGCCATAAAAGTAGTTCTTATATTTTTCAGGAATACTGCGAATGCTATTCAAATTATAGAGAACGTTATTCAACCCATTACCACTCGATTCCGCTTTTAAAGCATCTTAAGAAAAAACTTTGATAAAGATTGTAGACAATGAAGAAATTGCTTATAACTAGCAATTTCTTCATTGTCCACAACGTTTTCAACCAAAAAAGGGAAATATTTTCTAAATTCAACCAACTTGAAATTGTCGTCTGCAACTTCTTTCAATTAGAACCAGTCTAAGATTTTCTCATGTTGTAATGAATTAACTCCGGGGTTACTTTAACCTCCTTTATTTATCACGATAACCTACAACCTAACCTGATTGCTAGCTTACAGTACTTTCAGTACTTTGATTGTACTTATTCTGTAATATTATCGGCTACCCCTTTGAATACGAACAAGCCTAAAATTTTAAAGATCAGTAAAGGATTATCTCCCAGACGCTTCTTATGATAAGAAATCCATTATCAGAAAAACGATTTAGCGATGGACAAAATATGATTTACTGACCTACCACTCTCTACAATTCCTCACAATTTGTATACATTCTCCTGGTGACAATTGCATCGACATTTCTTGCGACAAGCAAATTCTAAATCGGCATCTTTTTCAATTTGAACCAGTTTAATATTTCGTCGACTTGTAGTAGGTTGAATGATTGTTACCTTTGCAGAAACTGTTTCCTCCCACGGTACAACCTTACCAACAAACCAAATAGCTGGATCTGTTACTGTGGCTTCTGTTGTATAGTGTACCTCCAGTTTTCCCTTAAAAAGTTGTAAAATTGAAAGAAGTCTTAGACTATTCACCAATCAGCCATACGTCGGTGTGCCAGCAAAATGTCGTAACTGCAGCTTTAATAAAGCTGTAGTTACGACATTTTGCTCGCGCACCAACGCATTGTTTTTTGTTTTTTTTTTAAACGAATAGCTATCACGAATATCCTTGTCTTACACATGCTTAGAATCCTTTTCTAAGTGGCTCATCCGAGCGAGGTTTTATTTTCTTATTTTTTTAGTTTTTTTCTCGGATCAAAGTCTTCGGAGATTTATGTGTGAAACAGAGTCCGTAATTCTATTTTTTCTTTGAGACGAGCTTATCATAACCTCGTATTGAACAAAAAAAAAGTTATTAGCCTCGTCAAGACTCGCGTAAGATCAGCTCTTCGCAAAGGAATCTCACGGTGGACTCTACTTTTGTTCATTTCTTCAGGTCGAGTGACATATCAAATTTTCTTCTCGGTGTGATTCCTTTATAGTATTCTTTTTATCATATACCAACAAATTTTGACTGTAAAAGATGAAAAGAAGCCCACGAGATTTGCCTAAATTTAACATTTTTTTTAAAATCATAATAAGCTTATTCTTGGCAATCAATGGATGTTTTTTTTTTTTTTTTTTTATAAGAATAGGATGATATTTAGTATTTCCACACAGGTGAAAAACACGCTTCAAATGATGACATTGTATGCAAATCATAGCGCAAATTATGTCGTATTATCCCGCTGATTTTAAAGCTGTCGGTTTGTTAATAATTATGCGTTTTCAACCCGAAAGCTTGCGCTCTAAAGCATACGCTAAAAATGAGATATTTCTCAAACCAGTATTACCAGAAAATCTCAAATTAGCCTCAGGCGGCGCAGCCTCTTTGGATATTATAAAGTCACTAGTCAAATTACATTATGAAATAACTGTTACGGTATAATATTTCATTTTACCTGTTACATATTTTCATGATTAATATGTTTTAATTTTGTTGTCATTGACAAGAGAAACCATCGAAATGATTATGATTAAGCATGTAAACAATTAGAATAATTGCGACCAGTAAAGCGAAAAAAGATACTCTTGGACATGAGAAAATTATCGATCCTGATGGTTTTGCAAGCTGACCAGGATCATTCCTTTGCGGTAAAGCCCATTTTCTCAACCCATTCCCACAAAAATCATCTGGGAAAACATTGTGAGAGAAGAAGAAGTTGCTTTTGACAAGCTATTTCTTCGCTTTCCACCGTTTTTTCTACCCAGAAAGTTGAAGAATGCAATACTTTAAAAGCTCTTAGTTGTTGGCTGCAACATCTTTCAATTTGGACTGTCTAAACTTTTGCCATCTGGCAATGTGGTAAAGCAAACTAATAATGAAACCTGATTCCATTTTCTTTTCTGCCAAACCAGATTGACCCCTCCTGGGTCAGATCATCTTTAAATTGGCAGGGTTATGAAATCTTGGACATTCCCTATTTACGTGACTGTTCATTATTTCAGTTACCTCTTCCTTTGCAAGAGCATTCTCATTCACTTCTATTTGTATTTCTATCTCTGGTTTGTCCGAAGTTTCGAAATCTTCAATTTTACACTCGATTATTTCGCACTGGTAGGTGGGATCATCGCAACTCTGAAAAAAAACTTGTCTGGTTTAAAATTTTAATTCAATATAAGTTACAATTATTAAGATTCAAGGGTTTTGATTGGCTGAATTTTTCTTTTCATAATCCAATGAAAATAATTTTGAGCACATATCTTTTTTGTATGTTTGCGCACAAAGTAGATCCTTATTTTTTCTCATAACTAGTAAATTTTGCTTTTGTTTGCTTGATAACATAAATTATAAGAAACGAAGAGAATCCTTTTTGTTTTCATTCAGGTATGAACCTATAAATCTAATCACACGTATTTATGAGTCCGCTTCTTGTATTCATACAGTGAAATTACGTTTTTAGTTTCGTACCTCAGTGAAAACAAGATATTCTCTCTATTTCTTCATTGACACCAACAAATAAATTTACGTGCATGCATTTACATAACAATTTTTATTGAAAAAGACTTATAAAGAAATGGCTCGGATCTATATGCTGAATGTGAGAAAATAAGATACTTTTAGGCGGTAAAAATACAGACAGATAATTTCATAAAACCTTTATGCAAAGATGTCAAGACTCTCAGTAAAACATTTAGACGGTAAAATTGATCTTACTATTATGGTCTTCGTTGAACTCCTTTCTGTGTTATCTTTCTGCTCACTCATCGAAGCGTTGGTTGCCTCTCTCTTTTTACGATCTGTAAAGATAATTAATAAACGGGGAAAATAAAAATCAAATGCTCTTGTTATTTGGTTAAAAGTGCTCGAACTCGCCTTTTTGTCGATCGGCCTATTTCACAGTTTCTTATCGAAACCCCACATGATTCTTTTTACACCCTTAAACTTTTCTTGTTTTACAAACTTTCAGACCTGTCTAAACTCAAAGGTTTGCAGACGAAAATATAAAGTGATCTAATTAGAAAAATAACCATAACTTAGGGTAGAAATTGTTTTGTTTTTTTTTCACAATATTTTCTACCCTACTTAATGTTTATTTTCAAATTAAATCCACTTTGAATTTTCGTCTGCAAAACTTTTTAATTGGACAGGTCTAAAAATTTGAAAAACAGAAAAGGGTTAATTATCAGATAGCCGGATAAGAAAAACGGGAACTAAAACTCTATAGTAAATGAAATAGAAAATTGTGAGACACTCAACCTTAAACCTTTCCATCGCGGGTTCCATCCTAAGGCTTATCAAATTAACAATTCTATTGGCTTTCGAATAAGACATAATGTCGTGGGCCCCTGTGACGCTATTACATGTATATGTATATATCGGGATATCGGGTACGACCCCCCCTCCCCACAAAAAAAAATGATTATCAAAATCATAATAGTAGTGCTTTGTTACTAGTTTTGTCCTGTACATGCATTATTCTACAGACGAACGAGGTCGAATTCTTTCGAGTACTCAAGTATTTGATCGGAAGGGTAACCGATTACTCCATCGAAAATTCTGGCGTAGATCAATCTTATACATCTAATTATCGTAGTTACCTAGTGTATGAGCCCAGAAGCCGATAAGTTGTTACGGGGTAAGTACAAGGATAAGGAGTGAAACTAACGGAAGCCCCTCCTCCGGTGCTTTAAAGCACGGTCATATGGGATCCCGGTTTAACGTCTTCACCCAAAGACAATTAGTTTGTCGGATGAGCCTTACAATTTAAAGCCAATCAAATGGAGTGAAGGTCTCACCTAGTCAATCAAAATATACCAGGAATCCTGGCATGTAAAAGAACAACTGCTTTTGTTGTTGTTGTTGTTGTTTTCTAGCCAATAGAATATTAGTTTAACCAATTCACCTTTTCTACCTTCCTGAAGACTTATGATCATGGAAAAGTTTGTTGGAAAAGGAGTGACGATTTTTGATGAATTACTTGCGGAAAACATTGTAACAAGCATTTTTCCTTTTCTGTTGTTTACCCCCATTTTGGCACTTATTTTTCCTATTTTAACAAAGTTTTAAAATCGTTTGCAATTTATTTCAATTTGAACTAGTCTTAATTTTTGTCGAATGTTAATGGGTTAAAAAGTTAATGTATGTTTACATAAAATAAATAATCGACTTCGCATTCTAACGATACCCTTATTTGGGCTTGTTGTTTATTATCAGTCGTCTTGACAACACATAAATGCTACAATATACCCACTTGGTTCCGGGGGTTCTATAGTGAACCTGGTGGTTGTTGGTACGGTAGCTGTCGGAGATTTTGTAGTTTGTAATTGGCTGTCCTTGCCTGGTATATAGCATATCTCACTAGGGTAGCCCTGAAATCAAATAAACCTGTTCGAGGCAATTCCAATAATTTCAAATAACTATACACCGCAGAAATGGAGCAACCTGGATATTTAGTCACACTGTGTATTTAAAATATTATTATAGCAATTTTTAGCTAGATTCAGTCTACAGAAAGCACACGAAAAAGACTTTGACCAGACTTCGTAGACGCACATACTGAACTGTGTGGCTTTATTTAGCGCACTATGTGGAATTGTTGGAAATGGCGGCAAAGGATACGTGTAGCTAAATCTTAACCAATTTCCACACAATGACGCTTTTTGACGCACCTCAAGAAATACAATTGGGAAAACGTTATGTAAAATGAAGAAATTGCTTTGACCAATCAATTTCTTCATTTTACCCAATGTTTTCAACCCAGAAATTGTTGTCTGCAACTCTTTTCAATTTGGACTAGTCTACAATGTTGCAGTCTGATAATTGGTTAGAACATTCAAATAGGAGAACTGTACTTTCGTGTTCAGCTTTGCAGTTTCTGGAGAATTCTGAGGTGCTATCAAAATTAACGGATCGCTGCTTCCCCCCCCCCCCCCTCTGAGCTCCAACAGAAAATCCCACGACGATAAAACGACGATATATTGCCAAATTTATTGCAAATAACATGTAAGAAAATAGTGGGTGGTTGGCGACCTAAACGTCTTAACTACAGCTTGAATGTACAAACAAAAATATAAATGTCGGTCCCGATGCATTTCCCGAAAGCCAAGTGGTATACGCGCTTGACTCATGATCTTAGGGTCAAGGGTTCGAAGCCTAGCGTCAGCGGGGTTGGTTTATTGGCAAGACCCTTAATAGCCTGAAACCATCGAGCTAATAATTAGGAAGTAGTGGGTTTAAGCGACTGCCTCTTTCGGGGACGTGAAAACTTCTTGATTGTGAATCTTCGAAATCGACCCCATAAGCTTTCTTCGCAATCGAAATAAAATAAATTCGCATATACTAATAGTTAACCAATTTCGGAGTTCAAGGTTCATTTCCAGTCTAAGTGAATAATTTGATTGATAGTTTGATTCTTTCATTGACTGCGATTAGCTTTATATCATCGCATATGTTTTCCTGCTATAAAATCGAGAATTTTTCTCACATCATTGGCGCTAAAAATTTTTTTCCTCTAATTGTTATTTCTCCCTTGGACTTAAGCTGTTTGTCAACCATGAACTAGCCAACAAAAGCGTTGCGGTGTCATCAGTTAGTTTACAAGCTGTGTATAAAGGAAAGGTCTCCATTCTGAAACAAGAGGGCACTCACCTTGGGCACTCACTTGAGATAAAGGCTCTTTTTCTATCAGCAGTCTAATTTCATGTTAAGGTTTGGATTATGATACAAGTGGACCATACTTTATACATATATAGGCTATTTACCTGGGGATCCCAAAGTCTTAATGACAAATTCCAAGACTTTAGGACTATTTTGAAAGGAGGAAAAAACCTCTGGATCCATGGGCAATAATTTCACAAATAAGAAAGAAGTTAATGAACTGCTGCTTCATTCAAAATATCAAGTCTACGCTTGTGAGTCAGGAGGAGAAGATTTTTGAAGCGTATTTTAAAATTTCACTTTTGTTGCCATGTTAAGAAGAATTCTAAGCGGATTTCATTTCTTTTTCCTCATTTTAAAGGTGTCCACATAAGAAATTTTTCTACCAAATTTTATTCAAATTTGCCCATGGTTTTGGAGAAGATGTTATTTAAAAAAAAACATTCTTTACTTTTAAATACCCCCGGGGCGGTCCGAGGTTCATAATTTTAGCTACTTTGAAAAAGGTCAAAATACTGATTTTAATGCGAAGTATCAAGGCTATACGCCGTTTGGGTCAGGAGAAGATTTTTAAAGGTCATTTTAAAATTTCACATTTGTTGCCATGGCAACCTTAATTTTCAACGCATTTAAATTGTTTTAGCTACTTTTAAAGTGGACCATCTAAGGAACATTTCTGTTACAATGGGAGGAGATGTTGTTTAAAGATATTGTTGACGGACGACAGACGACGCACGGCGGACGGACGCCGGACAAAATGTGATCACCATAGCTGACCCTTGAGCACTTCGTGCTCAGGTGAGCTTCAATATCAGACATGCAGAGCGTTGGTGTGCAAGTATTTCTGAACTGAAAGTTATCAAAACTAATTCTCAAGATCTAGGATAGATGCTTTATTTCAACAGAACATAATTCAACTTTGAGTTTCGTCTATATATAGCGGGCGTTCTGATTGAAAAAAAAGAATTACCCCAATGAACAATTCTTTGATCTCCATGAGACTTTCAGCACGCAGCTATTTTATGCTTCTGCACAAAATAATACCATAAACAGAAGTACCAAATTATGTGATTTTTTTGCTTTTTTCGCTCGACGCTATTAAATTATAAGAGATGAGGAGAATATCTTTGTTTTCGTGGAGGTTTGATTCGAAAAACCTAATAACACTTATGTATGAATCCGTTTCGCGAATTCATACAGATTGATTAGTTTCTTCGGCTCATACCTCCACGAAAACAAAAAATATTCTCTTAATCTCTTAAATATGATGATAATGCAAAAATACATAGTTAAACAGTAAGTAGAAGTTTGCTGCCAAACTTACTTTAATTGTAGCAATGACTGTATCTCCCTTCAGAATTGGAACTGATATGTTCACATAGGTCTTTGGCAAGAAGCTTGGACCGTTATTTCTGATGTAGTAAATGTGTTGAAGATCAAACACTCGACTACTGCTTGGATCACCCTTAAATCTAAACTGGTCGGATACAGAGGTACTGTGGAAATAATAAACCATGAAGTAAGAGGTACAAATCATGTTCAAACAGAATTGTGTATTTTAAAAAAAACTTCTGTCGACTGAATGAACATTGTAATTTGTTTCAACGATTAATCAACACAAACAAACAGAAAAAAGTCATCCTTACTCTCAAAATAAAATCACATATTTGACCCGTCAAGCGAAAAATGTACCTCCCAGACGGTGCAAGGAGTATTGATCTGGTCAAACTGCGTGAAATGCACAGGATATTGGGGGTACCCAGAGGTCTGTTTTTCTTGAAGGTCACATATATTAAATTTGTTTCATTTTAAAATCGACGGATTGCGGAAATTTGCAGACGGCACTGACCGAGATCGATATGGTGTAAAGTAATGATATGATTCATATTCTCGTGACGGGTCATTGATTCCAAACCCCGTCATGTTGAATAAATTTATCAATATAATTGCATAACAGTCAAAGGGATAAAAGCACTGGGAGCACTTATAGCAGGTTGAAATTTATTTTGAATATTTTTCTTATAACTAGCTCTGGCCTAAGCAGGACAAGCAGGTGGTTTAGACAAAGATCAGACCGCACATAATATTATGTGCAGGCTGGTCTTTGTCCATACCACCTTCCATAACAGGAATATTTCCTTCAGTATGACAAGGGTAAATAATTTTCTTTAATTGTTTTCCGTTTAATTATCGAGATTTCTCGGTGGTCCTCACTTCATGATTTTCAACTAAAAACAGTGAAATTATCAAAATGATGAACTCATTTAGCCAGCTTTGCTCCTTATCGAGATATTGAACGTCATCAAAGCTGGACCAAAATACTGATGACGTCATCATGTTACCATGTGATTAACGTACGTATTTTTGAGAGATTTTGAGCGAGTTTACTTCAATAATTAGTATTTTTTTATATTAGAGAATTAAAGGATTGTGTGTATTTGTGTAAAATGGACTAATCTTTCAATGGAGTGAACAACAAAAGCTGTAGTTTACTCAGGCATGGGTCCAATCGATTTTACACTTAACTCTCTATAACCTCTACATTGGCTCTTGTCAAATCAATTTTTTAAGCAATTATTTCTGACAAACTCACTTTTCGTAGATTTCCACCTCATATTTCAGTCTCACAGGTATTCGTCTTTCGAAGATATCATTTTCTGGATTGATGTCTTCATATGCTTGAAAAGCCTGCACCCGAATCTGAAAAACATGTGCATTCAGTTACTACTGTTTTAAAAGAATTAGATCAAATAGCTCATTCATTGACTAGTATTTTTTATAACTAGATTATATGTGCATTCAGTTACTACTGTTTTAAAAGAATTAGATTATACAGCTCATTCATTGACTAGTATTTTTTATAACTAGATTATATAGCTCATCCATTGACTAGTATTTTGAAGAATTAGGTCAAATAGCTCATTCATTGACTAGTATTTTGAAAAATTAGGTCAAATAGCTCATTCATTGACTAGTTTTTTTTAAAAAAAATTAGGTCAAATAGCTCATTCATTGACTAGTATTTTGAAAAATTAGGTCAAATAGCTCGTTCAGCTACTAGTATTATGAAAAAAAAATAGATTATATAGCTCAACGCAGAGGGCGACCTAGATTATTCTGTATAGTCTTAGAATTTTGTCTGCCATTATTTTACGACTGACTGTACAAATCAACAACAACAAAGATATTACAAGCCCTATGAGAACTTTCAACTACTTTGACACACGACTAATTTTATTCACTTTTTATTGAACCTTCAATACTATAAAGTATTGCTTTCTATTAATTAAAGAATATTTCGATTAATAATTGTGATACTGTTCTAAGTGTCTCTACATTGTACAATAATTTAATTGTTAGTTTCGTCTATCAAAAACGAGCGATCTGATTGGTCGAAAAATTTAATTCATATCTCCATGAACAAAATTTTGAGTACGCAGCCATTTTGAATGCTTCCGCACAAAATTGTTCACTACAAAAAGGTATCAAAATTTGTTAAGTTGTTGCATTTTTCGCTCGATGCTATTAAATTATAATAAATGAAGATAATATTTTTTGTTTTCATGGAGGTATGGACCGAAAAACCTAATCACACAATGTATGAATCCGCTTCGCAACTTAACCCTCAAGTTGCTAGTGGTCTTATTAGAAAGGGTACGGTTCCCCTGTAATTTTAGCTCATTAAATCTAATTTAATTTACCTATATACTTAAACCTTTACTGTTTCCGAAATTTTTGACTTGTCCAAATTCAGAGGGGTAGCAGACGGTATTGTAAAGTGAGTGAAATCAAAAGAATTAATCATCCTGAATGGTAGGAAATATTGTGGGAGAAGAAGAAATTGCTTGATACAAGAAATTTCTTATTTTTCCACAATTTTTTCTCAAGTAAAATATCGCTGGAACGTAAATATCAAAATTATTTACTTACATCTATAAATTCTTTCATGGTGTCAATCATGCTTCCTGTAAGCAACGTCTCTCGTGATATATCGAAGTGAGCTGAAACCTTGAAATTTTCGTTTTGTCTCATTTTGATACTGTCGGCCGAACAGTTAAACAAGGTCACACCATCCAATTTATTCGATTTACATGTAGCTCCTATTATACCGCCACTAGATCTGTAAAACGAGAAACATGGTAAGTTTAGACTAAATGTAAAATTGAACCATCGCTGCCCCCCCCCCCCCCCTGACTCTGCTGACCATCCAAACGATGGGAAGTCCTATTCTACTGCAATATTAAACAGGATCATTTTGCAAAAATTATACCCAGAACCATGTAACAAATATTTAAATGTTTGGCTTGGGACCTAAAAATTGTAATTATAACTGAAATAACCAGCAAAAGTCCTTCACATAAATGTCGGCTAATGTTAGAGAATGTTTCGATTGGTCGATTGATTCTTTGATTGACAGTTGCAATGGTCAATAACTTTACGGCGAAACAAAATTAGCCTATCTCTAATGTGTAAAATGTTTAAAAAAAACAACTTTATCAAATCCTTTTTTTCTTTTTATTTGCCACAATAAAAAGTTTAATGACTAACTTATCACTTACACCGTCCTCAACTTTTTTTGGAAAATGATGAGTCGGAAAATTTGCCATAAGATAATCTGTTCAATAGGTAGTTTAGGGCTATTTAGGTATTGTCAAAGGACCCCCGCTAGGACATGTCCTTTGGCAGACACGAAATACTCGTATTGACTGCCTAGTCCTCCTTGGATATACTGTAGCTCGTCCTTAGAGAAAATTAAGCCCTATGTAAAAGACATTCGTAACATTAAACAAACTATAGGCCATCGATACCATTATTTAATTCAAAATTGATTTATTACGTTCGGATAAAAAATGAAAAGATTATTAGTATACTTGCCTATGCCATTTCAAGTCCGCATTAACTTCTTTAGTAAAGTTAGCCCTGTATGAAAAGTTCACTAGGTTTGTGATTTCTGTTTCTACCTGTGACAAAAAAGGAAAGGATTCAATTGATGGATCGCTAGCCACTCCCACTGAGCTCCAACAGGAAGTTCGAATTAGATATAAAACAGCGTTGTTGTTTCAAAATATAATGTTAACCCTTGTCATGCTGAACCAGGAATATTCCGGTTTTGGCAGGAGGTGTAGACCAAGATCAGCCTGCACATAAGTGCAGTCTGATCTTGGTCTTCACCTCCTGTTTGTAATTTTCCTGTCAGAATCGTTTATAAAATCGATTTCTAAAAGAAATATTGATTTTTGAACAACAAGTTCTATCAGGGCTTTCAGCCCTTTGATTTTACTGCAATTCAGTAAGGTAATTTATACAGCATGACAAGGGTTAACAGTAAATAACATGTAATAAAAATGAGAAATGCTTGGTTGGTAACCTAAACGTCGTAACAAGCATTTTCTCCTTTTCTCACAAAGTTTTCTAACCTATATGACACCTTTTCCCAATTTTAGCATAATTTGAAATGCCTTCTGCAACTTCTTTCAATTTGGACCAGTCTCAAGTGTTGTCCTCCGGTACTTGGTTAATGAGTTGGTGACGAAAAAGTTGACATACCATCCTATGTGGTAGAAAATATTGTGGGAAAAGGGGAAAACCCTAGTCACAAGCAATTTCTCCTTTTTCCACAATGCTTTCTCAAATATAATATCAGAGTGACGTAAAATCCCGGGTTTGTTCAGGAAAGGGTTAAAAACGACAAGCATAGTTAATTCGGCTTAATTCCCATACACTGTCCTACCTGCAGTAAATCAGCCAGATCTACATAAATTGGTGTATCTTCTGTTACCGTCACAGCATTGCTACCAACACGACCACCTATCAAACTCATCTCGACTGACGTGTCAAGGTCAGAGGAACATTTCTCCGCACTCTCACATTTAATATCAAACTCAATCTGAAAAATTCAGAGAAAATCGTGCATTTGTGTACAAATATGACACATCGTTCTGGTCAAACATTTGTACGAATCTTCTAAAAAGGTAATGATCTTTGTTGAGAATTGAGCAGATTGTTTCATCTTTAATTGACCATTTTTCCGAAGAGGGAAAATAAATAGACCAAACCATTTAGGTAATTTTCGTTGAGTTTGAAACATATTTACCCATTCCCACACAATGACACTTTTTGACGCCAGTCAAGATAAACAATTGGGAAAACATTGTGAAAAAAAGAAGTTTCCTACTGCAAGAAACTTCATTTTACACAATCTTTTCCAACCAGAAATTTGAAAAAATCTAAGTTTCAAAAACTTTAAACTGTCATCTGCTACTCCTTTCAAATCGGACCAGTCTAAAATTTAATACCTTGCTTGTAACAAGCAATTTCTTCATTTTCAACAATGTTTTTTAAAATATTTTTCTGGGGGGGCGTCCATAGGCGCCATGGTAACGGAATTGGTTGAGGACCAACTTTCTGAAGAGGCATGGAGATTTCCTCAAGTTCTGCATAATTATATGACGACTATATCTAACAGAAAAGCTTTTAAATGAAATATTCTTTAAACAACAATAATCATATAAGAATCAAAGAACTGACGGTACTGATGATGGGCGTCTGTGATGGCATAATAGAGTGATATGCCCGTTTCGGTGTACAAAATGGCGATTTTCATATAGATAATCTCTTAAAGCATACATTCTCGCCTAGTCTGGTTTGTTTAATAGGTACATGAAATACAGGATGTTTCTATTCTAGAGTCCTGAGCACGATCACAAGTTTGGGAAAAATGTCCTTGTTACACACGGCATTTGTCTTTCACCAATGGAAATATAAGTAATTTGCCTAGCAGCTACACATGTAATGGCCCAAGTTTATTGTTGCAGTTGTACATGTTACTGGTGTGAAAAATGACAGGAACCATGGTTGGGTGCACCTACCAACCGCGGTCTTACTTAAATATTACTGGTAATTCACTTAATCGCAGTCTAACTAGCTTTCAAGAACACTTTTTGTACTTTTTCGAGATTATCCATTTCCGAAGACATTCAACAAAAAATTAAGTTATCATTTAAGAAACTTGGAAAATATCAGATAAGGAATATTCATTGAGAGTTATTATCTGTAAGAAACAAATGAGAGGTTTTGTATATCTTTTAAACCTACCGAGATCCAGTAGAAGCTTGACCCATTCCCATGCAAACACGGTTTTATACGCCCATGAAGAATTGCATTAAAGAATATGTTTTGAGGAAAGGAGAAATAGCTTGTTTCACAGTGTTTTCTACCCTATCTGAGCCTTAGTTTTAAATCTCAAAGCGATTTGAATTGTCGTCGGTAACTAGTCCAAAATGTTGTCGTTTAGTACTGGATTGAGAGGGCTCATTCAAAATAGAAATTAACATCTTTAAATATATGTAACTCTATGGCTTATCACTCCCGCGGCATACAGCTGGAATGCTGAGTTTTCAAAATAGAAGTTTATCATTGAAAGCGGGTTATTGGCAGGTGTTTTCGTATTAAAGTTGAGTTCTTACGCGTGCTAGGAATCATACAGAATCCTCGTATTATGTCTTTATCAAAATTTACAGTTGTTTCGGGGAGACAGGTTTTGAAAAATAATAAATCGAACCTAAACGGCACTAATTCTCTTTTAACATAGTAACATCCTTCTGGATTTTCAAAACTGGGTAACACTGATGGACGCCTACGGTGTCCACCAAAAATGGTGCCAACACATTTCAGAAACAGAAAACAAAGAATGATGCTTTATCCGATATTTTGTATCGTCCCTTTTTTACACACACCATATTATAAATTTCGTTGATTTTTACATTTATAAGTTGAATAATCTGTATCTTGAACACTCGCTGGAGTTTGTAATAAACCGTCTGTCAAATCGGCGAAATAATCTTAATCCTTTCCTGTACAAACCCGGGATTTCCCGAGACTATGATATTATACACGAGAAAACATTGCGGAAAAAAGAAGCAATTGCTTGAAACACACAATTTCTCCTTTTCCCACAATATTTTTTACCATGCAGGCTGGTTTCATTTCGAATTGCATCAAGTCTTAAGTGTCGTCTGTAACCCCATTCAATTTGGACCAGTCTAAAATTGAAAAAAAAAAGAAAAAAAAAACAGGAAAGGTTTTAACGATCGTCATTTGTAATTTTGATTAGAATACGGGGTCAGTACGGAGGTCATATGGGTTTGTTAAAGTTAAAGTTCATACATGAAAAAATAATATAGTAACTTACATCTGCTGTGATTGGTTTTCCGGATTCTTCGTGTAGTATAGGATCAAGTAAATTGAAATCGTCAGCGTGATTTTCAATTAGTTCATATTTGCCTTCGACACGAATCTTCTTCCATACATCTCTTGGTTCTGTTTTGTTTTTATATTTCTACAATAAAATCATTTCAAAAAAACATATTTTAAAACGAGAGTTCATGTATTGCTCCACAGGCCAGAATATACTGATTAATTAAACGGAGTTTTCAGGAATTCAATTAAAACTGAATCTTATTTGACATATCTGGCAAATAAATCTAGTCACTGAAATCTTTGAAATAGTTCTAGAGAAACATTTCAAACTGTTCATGGTTTTAAAAAAGTCAAGTCAAGTTATTAACAAAATTTTCATTGTATACCGTAGGTAGACAATCCATTATTTGAATGAATCTGATAAAGAGTTACAAAAGGATTTTTTCTATGTAACTTAGTTCAAATAAATCTACTGGTTTCTGAATAAAATATTTTCAAAGCTTTAATCAAATATGGAAATTAGCCCCGTCCATTAAAGCCATGTTTATCATCCGATCAAAATCCTTTGAAGGAATTTGATAAAAGGTTACCCAAGGATCATTTCTGTGAATTTTATTTTACTTCTGTTCAGTACTCACTGAGGAGATTTTTATAGCAAAAGTTTACGAAAAAAAGGACCAACTGACTGACGGACGGACGCCCTAGGAGAGAAAGTTTTAAAAGTTTGACGATCAGCTTGACTTACATTATAAAGAGGATTTAGATTTAAAAACAGTTTGACAGAATTTTGACAGAGATCTTATATAATCTGCAAATTCTGTTTGCAAACAGAATATGTTTCTTAGGTCGACCAGCCGCCATTAAAAAAAGTGTTTATATCGCCGGAGAGGCACCTTAGGGAAAATAGTGTATATGACTTTAAATTAGATGTTTATCAACAAATCAATTTGAGACAATTTTCTTTGAAGTATGATAATTCTTTCATGTTCGGCGGTTAACAAAGCAAATGGTTCTTGAAAGTAAAACAAAGGTATGGCAAAGACAACGGAGTATATTAAATAAGTGGTAATTGTATTATAAGTTTCTTAAACGTAATCGATTCGACATTTCATTAAAATGAATTTGAAATTCTACATCATGAACATACATTGTTCTATTAATTATTAGAAATGATTGTTTTATGACATTTTGTAAAACACTATGACCCACTTTGTAAAAAACGTCATCATATTATACATTATGACGCCCAACGGTAAGGAAAACGCACCACCTTTGCTGTCAGCACATTTTGCATAATTCTTACACTAGTGTAATATCACCCTTGTACAATCAAACATACTGAGTTTCGTTCGCTTCAGAGATTTTATCTCAGAAATTAGTTTCCTTAGTTTTCTGGAACTTCTTATCTATACACTTAGAGATTCTTTCCCATAAAACAGTTTTTCCTAAATTTTCTCTCTCCTATCAAACTACTGTCTTGGCACAACGGAAGATTTAAATATTACAAATTCATGTTTATATATTTTTTGTCCATGTTGTACTGTTATGTACTAGGATGTAAAATAAAAATTCTGTTCTGTTCTGTTCTACGCCGTCATATTTTAGATGTAGGTAAATATAGAATAAGTATATTTACTTACCAGGACATCCAAAATATACGTTCTAGTATTTGAAGATTTGGCGTCAATAGTGAAATTCTCATTCAGTGTACTCTGACTGTTGTTTCTGAAAACCACCCGACTGATACCACCCTCGCTGTCTTTAAACGAGGTGTCGGCATCCAAAGTCCAGAAAATGGCTGAAATCATTGTGTTAACTACATGTAGTATACTTTCAAGCTTTAAACAGTATTTCAGTTATATCTTGGCGGCTGGTGTACCTAACTATGACGTCCTGGAGTTTCTAACACAAGCATGACCTTAAAATTCGATCTGAGCCATCAGCTGCTGATCCTGTTTAGGTGCACAACTTGTCTTTCCAAATCGTGAAAATAAATGACACATATCACAATTACATTAGTCTAATGTCGGAAAGAATAATAGACGCCGGGGTTCGACCCGGGGAGTTCAACTGAGCTAAGAAGACTAATGCGGGAGAGGACTAATGTTTGTAACTGGGTGACAGCCTATTTGGAACTGATGTAGCTATTAAGTAGGGTACCAGTTAGCTGTAAAAGAATTCGTTTGGCGCCAAGCAGTAGTGAGAATAAGATCTAATAGCATAATCGACTCGAAGCATCTCTTTACACAAGACAATAACTGGTCCAATCAGTGATGAAGACCTTTTCGCAAAGCCTTTGCTTTCATGCTTCGTATTGTTGAAACGATAGCGAAAAGAAACTTTGGTATGAATGGCTTTGTATATTTTTGATGTCAAATGATTAAAGAGTTTACAGGTGGTTTTATGCAGATCGTTTGTTTGTTATTTTTTTCAGTGTAACGAAAGCCGCCTGGCAGGTATTGTATGAATGAGGTATAACGCCACTTTTAATAGTACTTCAGTTATATCGCGACGTCTGAAGCCACTAACCATGGATTCCTGGTATTTCTCACGCCAGTACTACCACTACATCCTCCCCTGAGCTTCCAACAATTCATTCCACTTTTACGATTATCCAAACGTCGGAAAGGATATTTTCCATGACCAGGGATCGAACCCCGGACCTCATTATTGAGAATTTGTCGCGCCACCAACTGCGTTATCGTGGAGGCCCTGGAAAGCAAGTCACAAATTATTTTACATGACTTCCGCAAGGGGGGGGGGGGGGTATTTTACAACATATTCCCAGAAAAACTTGTCTAAATGACATATCTTGGGTAAACTTTAGAAACCAAGTGCTATAGTTTCTGGGTAGTCAATTGGCGAATCATTCATTTAGACCGGAAGAAAAATTTGAATCCGACTTTTATGTGAAGCATATTGCTCGTTGTGCGAGTTAAACATCGTAACTACTGCTTTTCTGTTTCTTTCATGCTGCAGTTACGACTTTTGTGTCTCAAAACAGCATTTGTACCTTTCTGTTACATGTAACTGGCCACAAACTTTGAAAAAAAAGACTTTTCAGGCTGAATGAAATCATCAAGAACAATTGTAATAAAATCAAAGGACTGAAAGGACAGAAGACACTTATTTTGGGTTGTGCTGGGTTAAAGGGACAAGCAGGATGTCGAAACAAATATCAGACTGCACAAATGTGCAGTCTGATATTTGTCCAGACCTCCTGCCAAAAACAGGAATGTTCCGGGTTCAGCATGACAAGGGATAATATCGACGTAGAAATTTCTATCGGAGCTCTGTGAGCGAGGCCGGTGATCCTTCACTTTTACCAAAGAGGTCACATTTGAATAATAACCTTACCTGCTTCCTGCAGGTCCTTAGAGTTTCCCATAGGTCCTTCCAGATCAAATGTTACTTGAAGAGTAAAACAGAGCATTCCTCCTCTTGAACACGGTAAACTTTCTGGTAGTAAAGGTATTGGGTTTGGTGTGAGGATAAAATCTCCGGAAATCTTCACAATTGGTCTAGTACGAAACATCAATGCTTTATCAGAGACCTGAGCGCCAACCAACAAGTCTGAAGTACCAGTGAAAAAACAAATTAGTACTACTAGGGATTGTGCTAACATTTGAAATGGTTGAGTCATTGATTAAGGCATAAAAAAACGCTGTGTTTCCGCTAACCCGACCGACCTTGTTTTTGACCCCCGACTCTGCTGTTTTTACCGGCAAAATGAAAGTCGAAAGAAGAAGCGCATCAAAATCACATAATTCAAAACTAAAAAATAACGATTTACCTACCTACCCTGTATTTTCCGCAATAAAAATTTAGAAGAAAAAAAGATTCGCCTACCTACCTGACCTCTTTTTTTCTAGCCCGTTAGCGGAAACACAGCTATTTTTTAAGCCTAAACAGATTTGGAAGCGGTAAAAACAACAAAAAAGCGAAATACGGGTAGAAATTTAAAGGTTTAATTGTCAACTGACGTTTTCTTGTAAAAAATGTACAGTGAGTAGTTAACCTATTCCCACACAATCTCCCACACACACACACACACACTTTTTACGCCCCTCAAGAAATAGGCTGTGGAAAATATTGTGGAAAATGAAGAAATTGCTTGTCTAGGATTATAGATACCTTGCCTTATTTGATGTTGTATAATAGGCACTCTGTGATTTTGAATAAAACGATATAAATCAAATACCTGCGATTTAGAGTCAAATTCCATTCTTCGAGCCTCCAGCTGCTCACCCAACCTAGGTTTACGATTATCCACCCATTTGTGGGAGACAACTATCAGAAAGGATATTCGGCGCGACCGGGGATCGAACACGAGACCCCGTGACTAGGAATCCTGTGCGCTACCACTGCGCTATGGCCGAGGCCACAAATGGACAACCTACTTGTTAAATAAATACCGATGTCGAAAAACCTATATATTGTCGGAGGGAGACCAAAATATGGAGCATTAAGGTGTAGCTATGGAAATTGGGTCGCCTACCTACGACAAGCATGAGGTATTGAATCTAGGACACTTAACGATAATTTATAAAACTATAAAGTAATCGTGCGTGACTATATTTTAACCTGTGAGAGACATTTGCAATCATTTCACCCATTGAGGAGCCGAAACGAATCGAATAGTGTATGTAGATTATAAAGTCGTCGAACCCACATAATGCCAAAATACAGCTTTTTTAGCTCACCGACAATTTGCTGGTTGCTTGTTGTCTAAAGGAACTTTGAGTCAGAAGCTATCTACAGAGCGAAGCTTCGGTTAAGGCTCTGCAGATGCACATACTGGTCTAAGTCTTTACCTGACGTGCATTTGAACTTGCTGAAAAGATTACCAACAAACCCATTTCCATACCTGGATATCCATTATCGTCTATATCTTCATCACCATATAAACTCCAACCAAATCCCCGTAGTCCAGAGTCAACACCTGTACCTAAGACAGACAGGGATGCCATAGTTAGAAGAATGATTTAACCTAAACGCTATTTTGAATAACAAAACGTTTGTGACTACTAAAGACAAAAATCAGCAAATTAGCACATACCCAATCACTCTACAAATCGCGCAGTCTGATCTGACCATGCGCGTAAGTAGGTCCCGACAATAGGTTGGATATTGTAAGGGTGTCAATGTCATACAAAGTTTGAGATTTTGTTTGTTTGATTTTGTTTTGTTTCGAAAAATAAAAATTCATTAACTCGTTATTTTAGAAAATATCTTAGTTATTAAGTAAAGCTATCAACGTCAAATGGAATCCCCATGCGAATCTTCGTTGAATACCTTTAATATTCCGAATTAGGTCGAAAGGTAACGAAAATAGTCAAACGATTGTCCTCATAAGGAGTTTCCGAGCAAATGTAATTTAAAGGACCCATTTATCTACTCTTTTTTGTCTTTATGAAAAGGGTATAACAATGTGCTGAAAAATATTTCAGATATATCAAACCGACGGTAACTTATTCATTTGCTTCAAGCATATCGCCAGAACTGAGATCCACGTAACCAGCTTAATAAATTTCAATTATTTAATTTGAGTTTATCTATTTAGATTCAATCGCTTTTTTTTGTTGTTGTTGTTGTTGTTGTTGTTGTTTTTTTTGGGGGGCAGATTTTGTTCTTTAATTCAATTCAATGATTAAGACTTTGAGCATGCAACCAATTTGTATGCTTGCGCCAAAGGTAGATCAATAAAATTCTGTATGAATCCACTTGAGTCAAAAGACTCTTTGAAGCTAACCCAGGGAGTCACGTTTCAATCGATCTATTTATCTTGCAATCAATACTCCTTAGATAGAAGCATATTTCATCCAAATGTTTCACTTTGTATAAGAGTGTTACTATTCGCGTTATTCATAACGATGGAATGAAGTGTAACCGGGGCCTTGAACACAAACAATCGGAGGTTACTTGGACAGAATTGTGGAGATAAAGCCAAAATGTTCCTTCTTCAACCTATCCAAAAATAAAATATGGCGAGTACACTTTCCACAAACCCTACGCGATTTCTTACTATTATGTCCAAACAGTCAACCCAGCATTTCAATATTTACTGATTTACTAAGCCATCTAGTTCTGTTCAAAGAATTAGAGCAATAATCAATCGCGACTGTCAACCAAAGAATCAGTCGACCAATTATATCATTTAGTCTGGAAGTTAACCTAGAACTCTGACATTGGTGGCCATATTTCTAACGCGTTTTTGTTGGTTTGGCGACGTCTACATTCTGCCTCATATTGACTATTGATGTACAATCTGGGGTAATTGTGGGTCATTACTGTTAGACAGACTGTATAAATTTCAAAAAAGAGCTGCAAAGATCATACTAGAAAAAGAAATTGATTCTCTCAGTGAGGAACTCTTCAATGAACCTAACTGGTTAATAATTCATGATCGCATAATATTGAAAAAAGCTTTTTTTATGTTCAAAGAAGTGTAAAGCTTCCCACTTATATTTCCAACCTTTTTACTAAACCAACAAATAGAAGTTTAAGATCAAACACAAATTCAGCTCTGAATGCTCTAAAGCCAAGAATCGAATTTTAAACGAAATCAATAGCATACTCTGGTCCAAAGATCTGGAATCAGATTCCTCTTTGTGTAAGAAACTCAGAAACTGTTCATAAATTCAAAGCATCCTATCTAAATTGGTTGAACTCTGGTGGGAAAAACTCATTGAATATCAATACCTTAACTTGACTTGTACAGTTATTGTTTCACATGTATTAACCCTTACCAGAGGATAAAATTTAGACTGGTCCAAACTGAAAGAAGTTGCAGAAAGCAGTTCAAATTGTGCCAAATAGGGTAGTAAACATTATGAGAAAAGGAAAATCTGCTTGTTATAAGTGACTGTCCTGTTCATACAAAGTTTTTCATGATTGTATTTCTTCAGGGCATCAGAGAGCAACATTATGTTGTCATGGATTAAAACTCATCATTAATACTGATCAGTATAAGTGTAAAACTTCAAGATATTGTTTTACTACAGCAACAAACCAAAGTCCTGAACTTCACATAATCATGTTTTTACATTTAAATGTTTTTTTCATATCATTGATGTCTTTTTTCTGATTTTATTGTCACATGTTAAATCTCTGTACATACTTTAGAGGCCCACAGGGAAGACTGGGTAATCCAAACTGTGCTGTCTCGTTAAATAAAGTCTGTATTATTATTATTATTACCTAAAGGTCGTATCTACGGCTTACCGAAGTTGTAGTTACGACATTTAAGTCGTATACCAATCATTATAATTCTTTGTTACATACTGCTAGCCAAAAATCTTGGAAATTAACTCAGTTATATACTGAAACGTAACTTCCTGTTTGAGTCAATGGGCGGGACCAATGTAGTAAGCAGGCGGGGCTTAAACAATTACCCCCCCCCCCCCCCAGAGTAGTAGATATGTACAGAGAAAAAGCATGATCATACAAGAAAATATTATATTGACAACTCGTCCGAATCTTGTATAACCTATCTTGATTAAGGCAAGTTTGTATTAATGAACGTATTTATTACGATGTAAACAAACAATTGACGGATCGCTGACCCCGCCCTCTGATCTCCAACATGGCTGTTTGACTGAGGTGGTAAACGATATTTCTTGTAGACTATATTGACAGGGACATAAACCCGCGTCATGTTGAACCCGGAATAATCCGGTTTTGGCAGGAGATGTAAACAAAGATCAGCCTGCACATAAGTGCAGTCTTATCTTGGTCTACACCTCCTGCTTGTACTTTTCCTGGCATGGTTGATTTTTAAACTGAATTCTAAAGAAATATTGATTTTTTATCAACAATTTCTATCAGTGCTTTCAGCCATTTGATTTTACAGCAATTTATTAACGTAATTTATACAGCAGGACTAGTGTTAAAAAGGAAATTGTTGGTTGGCTACACGTTGTTACAGCGACTTGAGTGACGGCGTTTAAGTCGCCAAACAAACAAAACTGCTTCAGGTATATGTCGACAACTGGCACTTATTCTTGATACATTTACCGGTTTATTTACCAAGTAAGCTATAATTTAAATAATATTTCTAAAAATCTGACTAAGTAAATGTCCTAATTTACATATTTAATGTCTAACACTAGCTAGATAGCTTACGCATTAATATCTATCTTAATTCATAAATAAAAAGGTAAATAAACCTGCAAAATGTATAAAGATCAGGTGCCAGTCATGTCGACCAATGTTGAAAGTTCAAAAGTCATTTCCAGTCTAAATGTATGATTCGATTGGTCCATCTTTTTTTGATTGACAGCCGCGATTTGTCAGTCGCCTATTATCAAATAGCCCAACTACCTGTTATCCTTTGTGAGAACTTGTCCTCCATGATACAATCACAAGATCCGTGTCCATGATAGATGTACACCGCTCCTTTACCACTGTCTTCATAGGGGGCGCCAATCGCTACATCTATAATATAATTTTACATACAAAGGGTTCATGCTTGACTCGTAAACAAGGGGTTTTACCATCCAAAATCTGCAAATATCCTATTTTGACACTGAGGGTCCCAAGAGGTCATTCAGAATTTTCAAAGAGTCAAAACCCGGTTTTATCCCTCAGTTGTTTAATGATGTATCCTATGCACTATTGAAAATGTACAAATCAATTGCTTACTTCATATCCTTACAATCAAAGTACTGCAAGCTAGCAAAGCATAATTTTGTTAAGTAATAGTCTTTGCCAAAGGTTAGCATGATAAATCAACGAGGTTAAAGTAACCCAAGAGTTAACCCATCACAACATGATAAAATCTTAGACTGGTTCAAATTGAAATAAGTTGCAGACGACAATTTCAAGTTTGTTGAATTTAGAAAACCTATCCCTTGTTGGGTCGAAATGGATAGAATGCATTGTGGATAATGTAGAAATTGCTTGTTACAAACAATTTCTTTATTGTCAACCATGTTTTCCAAAGTTTCTTTCTTGAGATGCTAAAAAGCGAAAGTTAGAATAGGCTAAATAGCATGCTTTTGAAAGAGTTCTCTACAATTTGAACAGAGTCTGCAATATTTCTGAAATGAATAAGAACTACTTTTATGGCTTAGGCATTCAATTGATTCGGTGGTTAAGCCTCCAGCGGCAGTTTGCACTCGTTGGACTTTGAGAAGACCTCAAAAATTTGTCTGTTAACGCTTTGCTACAAGTTCGCTCTTAAACCATCTCAAACAATTTCTACTAATGACTCGTTCTTTTTGTTGTTTGGACACCTTCAAAAACAGTATTGACCCTTTAAATAACATGGCCAAAGAGTTAATGGCTCTTGAATTTAAGATGCTAGCACGAGCCCTGCATACGATGTAGAAACATCAGGTAATTATGGCTAATGGTGCCCGTGTTAGATAGGTAAAGCAATGGCTTCTAGATCAAGAGATCCCGAGTCCCTCATATTGTTACCAAGTCAAGGTACGATGTGTATGATGTAAAATAAATTGAATTACGAATGTAAATATACAACACCCGTCAAAATGAAGGGAGCCATCTATAAAATGCAACATTATCGACCTCGTTCAGTCTGTGCCGATTCCGCAAGCTAAGCAGAGTGAACAGGTATACGAGTAGGAGGATATTCAAGTAGAATATATCCCCGTTGAAGTATAACAAACCGTTTTGGTAGCCAAAAGCTGCATTAAAGCTGGGTTTTCCAAAACGTAAGTCGTCGTTTGACGTGCATAATGTCTTTACTACAGCTTTATTCAAGCTGTAGTTAAGACATTTTTCACGCTAATGTCAAAGAATTTTTGAAGAGCTTAAGAATGAAATTCACGTTATAAAATCGGCAGACAATATTCTTACAAACCGAGTTTTCAGCGACGTGCTGCATACAAAAAGGGTACAAAAGGGTTACCATTGATCCCATCCCAGTTTAGATCACCAACAGAAGCGATACTTGTCCCGAATCGAGCAAATTCTGCATAGCTTTTGTACATTGGATCGTTAGCTCCTCCAGATAGGATAGCAACCGGTCCGCAGGCGGTCTGAAATGTTACAGATACATGATCGTTGTTCATGGTACCTTATAGTATTGAGTACAGTCAATTTAACACCGAGCCCGGAGGAAATCGCAAACCATTCTACAATTTTCTGATTCTATAATACGGTTTACTCACAAAGTAAGTTGCACTTTGAACATTCAGCGAAATGTGATAATCCTGCCATTTGTCGAATTCTAACATAACATGAATTACAAGTTTCAAGTTAAAAGCTCGGGTACTTTAGAAGTTTTTGCTATACCATACAAGAGCCGTCAATGCTCCCCGAATATAGCCATGTGACAAAACATGTAAAATAAAAAAGAAAGGGGATACAGACAGACCGACAATAGGAAGACCTTGCCCTGGGTGCTATAAATAAACAAGAAAAACTCTTTGGCGCAATATCATAAGGAATTCACAAGTGGAGTTTCGTCCAAATTAGCCAAAGCGTTGGGGAGATATCGGGGTGGGCGGACGGAAGGACGGACGGACAGACGAAGCGGCAGCTATAAGTTCGACCTTTGGGTAGCATTAAAATGGACTCGAACGACTGATGGACGGACATGGCGATTCCAGTATACACCCTAAATTCTTTACTGGGGTATAATAAAGCAGAATTTGCACTTTCCGTCCCGTTAAATTTCAGAGTTTCCTCCGCATCTCAAATCAAAACGAAGGTGTCGAATCATTACAGTTTAATATTCCTTATTTATAGACTTAGTAACTTCTCTGAGGGAGACGTGTTTGATCTATTAATTAGATCAATGGAAAGAAAAAGATTGGGTAAATGACCTAGCCATGCATTTGTCACTTTACTTGGTTAGGAAACTTGATGTTCCACCAGAACTTTGATTTAGTGAAATATCAAAGCTTTCCTTTCCAGCTGAAACCGAGAAAAACAGCATGTGTAATCGTCATTACAGCTTAACCCATGTCATGCTGTATCAATTACCGTTAATTGCCGTTAAATCAAAGCGCTGAAAAGCACTGATAGAACTTGTTGTTCAAATATCAATATTTCTTTTAGAAATCAATTTCAGAAACGATTCTGTCAGGAAAATTACAAGCATGAGGTGTAGACTAAGATCAGACTGCACTTATGTGCAGGCTGATCTTGATCTACATCTCCTGTCAAAACCGGAATATTCCGGGTGAAATTCCCTATCTATAGACTTAGTAACTAGTCTAATTTTGAACTAGCGATTAGATCAATGGACAGAAAAAGATTGGCTCAAACCTTGCCCTGCATTGTGTAGACAAAAACTCGGCCCTCTTCTACGAATTTATCAGAATAAAATGGCGCCCCAACAAAAATCTCCTCCGACCCATCTCCAGTTATATCTACCGTGTAGACAACAGCACCGAATTTGGTCCCAACTTGGGTTCTCTGTAACTCTGTAGACTCGATCCGGATTGTATCTATATCCCGACACTTTGGGGTTAAAAAGTAAATAATGCCCTTTACCAGACGGCATATTTTAGACTGGCCAAAATTGAAAGAAGTTGCAGACGACAAATCAAAGGTATTGAATTAAGGATTTTCGCAACTTTCTGTGTAGAAAGCAATGAAAAACATTAAGAAATTGCTTGCAACAGCTTTTTTTCTTTAGGCGTCTGAAAGGGTCACTGAGTGGAAACGGGTTATTATCGTGAGTGATCAAAACATCACATCACTAAATCCGATTGATCAGTGGTTGATCACACTTAGTAGTGACCATTATAAGGGAATATTATAGTATGATTGTGATACAACATCATGCATATGTTTATGATATTTCACGAGACCGAAGATCGAGTGGAATATCAAATTTTCCACCGCAGCGAGAAGCAAATACAAGATGTATCACTATCGTACTATAATATTCCATTTATTATATACAACTTTTTTTTAACTACATTCGATGAAATGTTAATAAAAAATCTGTATTTCTACAAGCATTTCCCTTCTCCTTTGCCATTTCACTTATGTTTATTCGCACATGACGTCATATACAGAATGAAAATTACGTCATCTTAGAGTAGCTTATAGGTCACCAACCCACAATTCTTATTTTCATTACATGCTACTGGCCATACATTTAACAAACTAAGGCTGATTTCTTCCTGTCGAAATCATGGAGCGTGGCAAACAGCGATTTGACAACCGAAATCGTTACCCAGAGAGGTATAACATCTTGTTTAAAACAAAGACGAATTAAGGGCGTATACAATTAGATACAGTGAGATCACATCTATTCTTTTGTTTGAACCATTTTTTTGCTTAATGGATTCCTGTGATGGCATTCAATATAAAGTGACTGATTTTTTGTAATGACAATAAACAATAAGAGGACCAAGATGTCCCTAGATCGCTCACCAAAGTTCTTAACCGAACAAAGAAACATGACATTTTAAAGAGGGTATCATTTGTTTAGACACAAGCAGTACACTAGTCTTATTGATCAAGAATTTGACATTGTGACCTCCTTTTAGCCTTCTAATGGTACAGTCCAAATTAAAGTAGAGATTCTTGTAATTAGAAAACGAACCTAACTATCGAGCAAAAACTGTGGCAACTAGAGCATAAACAAAGAAAATAATATTAAATTATCGCCCCTTTTCCCGATTCTAATGTAACCTTCCGATTTTCAATGAGGTTTGTCTTTATGACTCAACCAACATTGAGACAAAGTTTGATTAAGATTCAGATCCGAAATCGTGGCTCCTAGATTGTATTCCATTGGAATCTTCCGAAATTCAACAGGCTTCATTCTTAAGATCTAATAAGTTTCATCAAGATGGATTTAGTCAAACGCAATTTCTTGTATTTGGACCAATCTGAAGATATTAGCATAGTATTGAGTTAAAATGAACTCCTTTGACTATGCCTACTGCATCTGTTCCAATATTGAAATACAAGAAGATATAGTTATTTCCCTTGAAATAAGAATTTGAAAAGTTGCACTCTTGTTGTATTGAGTTTCTAAGATATCCCTCCATAAGTATCCTGCCTTTTTGTAATCCGAAAACCATTTAGATAACTGTAATGTGACCCCTAGCACATAGACAAGTTTTGGTATACCTATTTTCGATGGGATTCAGTGCCTTATCAAGGCAGACATTATGAGCCAGTTTGGGGAAGATTCGGTCAAAGTTGTGGTCTTTAGATTGTAAATAAAATATTGAAAAAGGACACACGGTTCGCATGTCGACGGTCGACGGACAATCACGTCTCCTCACGCTGAGCACTGGCTGAAAATGGTTCATTTTAAATTATTTGATCAATATTTTCGACGTGATTAAGAAGGCACATATCAAAAACATTCTGAGAAATAAGAGTTTGAAAATAAAAAGACACAAATCGTAGATTATAGAGTCATCTTTTTTTAAACAAATGTCATGTTATTTCCAATGTGAATGCTCTTACGAATGCATCTTTCGGAAACGTAAGAACATTGTAACAAGTACTTTATTTTACAGCCAATAACGTCCACCGTATATGACACTTATTTTTCATTTGAAATGTCCTTGGATTATTGTCTACAAACTCTTTTAAATTGTCACTGGTCGAAAATTTTGTGGTCTGTTAATTGTTTAAATGAGTAAAAGAAAAAAGTAAGGAACTTACAGATTTTGAAATGCCAAACTCTATATAATCCCTTTTCCTGGGGGTTTCAACGTATTCAAATCTTTGGAATATCTCAACCTGTAAAGAAAAAAAAAACCGTCTCTGTCAATGAAGACCTACTACTTTTTCTAGCATTACAGAACATCAGATATTTTGAATAGACCCATTTTGATATACAGAGTTATTTCAACTCTTTTTCAGTTTTAGAAGTTGTTAATTTATTCAATGTTTTATGAATAAAAAAAACAATTTTCATATTCTTTTCAAAAAGCAGATAAATTGCTAGACCGATCTTCAAGATTTCATTAAGAGGTAAACTAAAGAACTTTCAACATGCTAAAACGCACGTTTTAAGTTTCCACGCTATCACATCCTATTCAAGGGAGTTAACCTAACAATTTTTTTCGGGACAACTCCATATTTCGGTATAAGCCATTTCTATGCCACGTTTTAATTGCTCAAGAATGAAAAAAAAAGTAGTGGCCATAGTTCCGCCAAATATAGTCCGTGACCAAATGGCAATTTAGTCTTCTGTTTTTTTTGTGTGTTTTTTTTTTTTTTTTTTTTTTTTTACTAAACTAAAAACGAATTCAAAAATTGAAGCCTGCATTTGATGTCACTACGTCAGAATAGATTTCGAGAAGTCAGATGACGTCACTCGAGTCGAAACTCTATTCATGAACCCCCCCACCCACCCTAGTCAAACACGAATTCGTCGTGAACTTATCCAGAAGTGACTGCAAGTTAAACAAATACATATAACTTGTTCTTTAAACTTTCTCCTAACCTATAATTAACACAGTTTTATTCATTTATCGAAAATCAGAGAATTTTATGAATTGCAGATGAGTATCAAAATATTGAATATCAATATATGATCGGAATATAATCTACATAAAGGAAGATTCTTCGTAACAATATTAATGGTGGAGACAAATTCATAAAGTTTCTATGTTAATGAGGCACGGTCCTGTTACAATTGATTGCCTTGGATATTACACCGTTTTGGATAATCGTTCCGTTAAATCGGCAAAGTTCATTTGTTTAAGTACTTCCTGGGTATTACAGGTACGAGCTCGGAGATTTGAATACCTTGCCAAAGGACAAATCCGGCTACCTGACATACCCACGAGACGAGAGGCGTGGTAGGGACTCGCAACCATGGCCTTTTCTCAGGTTATGATTTAGATTTTGAGGCCTCTAGAGTGCACGAAACAGACTTTCAATTCTTGCACTTTACCTCATATCTCACAGGTGCTAATCAAATCATAGATAAGTCTATTTCATGTTTAGGAAGATGAATACTTTTGCCACTACTTTTAGACTTCAGACTTTAAAATGGCTTCGATATGTTGCATAAAGGCTGCAAATATAGCTAGCTTTACTTTAAGTTCTTTTAGCAAACGCAAAGGACTATATTGATTCAAAACATTACCTTTTGATCTGTTCTTTTTCTTTATTACTTTTCGCCATCTTGCTGTTCCAACCTAGTTTTAGCCTAGTGCTGACAAACAGTGTTGTACTATTATTTTTTAATTTGGGGAGGATGTGGGGTTCAGATATTCCTCTGAAAAACTTCAATGCATCAAAAATGCAAACAGGAGGGCTATGATGGTCCTTTATCGCTCACTTGAGTGTCTTTTATTAAATTCCAGAAGGCAGGGTGCACTGGTAGCATGGTAGTGAATCTTATGTTTTGATGATGTCGTAACTAAATAATAAAAACGTTTTTAGTAGCTGGGTGGCTTCCTCACATGAAAGATTCTACTTCCCCAGTTTCGGATTTTAACCGCTAGTGGTGGAAGTCTCAAGTAAGAATGGAAGTCACTGGTTGCTAAGGAAGTCATTGGTTGCTAAGGAGTTTTCGAATGCTAAGAAAGCCATCGGCTTATAAGAATATCCTTGTTTGCTAAAGAAATTAAATGGTGTTGGTTTTTTTAAAATTGTATTTTGTTGAAAGTAAAAGGAAGTGAGTAAAATGACCCCTAAGGATGCGCTAGTGACCCCTCGGCCGGTGAAAGTAAGATCAAGAGATGGTCATTACTTCAGCAAACTTTTAGAGGTCTTCTAGGCACTGCTACATGTAAAATATCTGATTTCTAGGTTTTGTGGTTCTGGAGAAGATTTTTTGACTATTCATATATAAATTCTGTGTAAAATTAAGTGACCCCTGAGGCTGGGTCAATTCAAATATAGGGGTCAGGTTAAGATCAAACTCGGTGGAGGTCTACTAGGTAATGGTTGAAATAAAATATGAAAGCACTAGGTTCTGTGGTTCTGAAGGAGAAGATTTTTTAACTATTCCAATATAAAATCTATGCAAAATTAAGTGACCCCTGAGGCTGGGTCAATTTGAATACAGGGGTCAGGTTTTGATCAAACTTGGTGAAGGTCTACAAAGCAATGCTTCAAATTCAATACCATAGCTCTATGTCTTGTTGCTCGATAGAAGGTAATATTTTTCAGTTTTCCCATATAAATTCTTTATAAAATCAATTGACCCCTGAGGCTGGGTCAACTGAGAGTCATGATTTGAGCAAACTTGGTAAAGGTCCTCTAGATGACGCTACACACCAAATATGAAAGCTCTGTACCTAGTATTTTCAGACAAGAAGGTTTTTTTTTCAAATTTGCAAATTTTGAACCCTTTTTGAAGCGTCATAGCCAACGTATGCACTTGACCGTGGCGATTTCCGCAAATTTGGTAAAGGGCCACCTAAAGAACATTTACATGAACTTATTCTAAAATTAGACCCGTCGTTTAGGAGATGTTGCTTAAAGCAAACGTTGACGGGCGACAGATAGACTACGGGCATCCATCGATCCTAAAAGATCACATGAACAATCAAGGAAGCTAAAAAGGATATTACCCTTCCAGTGTGTCCCAGCCAGTCCAAGTGAAAGTTTGGACAACCCATAACAACATAGTTCCCACCATCCTGAAAGTAGGCTGTTGCAATGGAATATCCTGTAATAGAGAAACAACTAAAATGAACTATCCTTCTTATACTCTATAATAATTAAAACAATCTATTGTTTTCATTTTCCATCGAAAAATATTACAATGCAGTATTTAATCTTTGATTTCTGTCAGAATGCATGACTGTTCGATTGTAACGTTGAAATATTTGGTAAATGGGCTTTTTTATAATAAGTGAAATAATTCTAAAATAAAAAATATGAAGTATTAGTTGGTATAAGATTCCGTCTGAGTTAATTAATTATTATTCTTATGTGCGATTGCGTGTATTTCTATAAGCGTTCAAGACATTTACAATAGCTAACTTTAAGAGGAAGAACAACAGAAAAATGTAGGTATTTTCATTTTATTATTATTATTATTTCAGTACATTAATTTTGAAATGTATCAGTAATCGTTGTAAGGTTCAGGCAGATTGAACAGTAAATTTCCTGACCACAATTACTATATGAATGAAAGAATCTCTAATGCCATTCTACTTGACAAACAGTAAAAGACACAGTGATTAACATAATTATCCTGCTGTTTCTTTTCCTGAAGCATATCTTAATGGAAAGCTGAAATCACTTCAAACAGGTTACACTCTTGAATTTTCAAACTAGATGTACCTGTGGAATTCTACTTTTCATGTCAAAATATTAATTGCTTTACCACCACAATTAGCCGCCGTCATAGCGCAGTTGGTAGCGCGTCGGACTGTCAATCTAGAGGTCCCGGATTTGATCCTCGACGGCGGCACTTTTCCTTTCCGACTATTTGTCTCCCACCAACGGGTCAATAATCGTAGACCTATGTGGGATAGCAGCTGGAGGCTAGGAAAGGATGTGATGGCGGTACTGGTGTGAGAAATACCAGAAATCTATTGTTAGGTGCTCCAGCCGCCAAAACTGAAAGATTGTTGAAAGCGGCGTAAAACCCAATTCAAACAAACAAACAAAACCCTACATTTTTTTTACCAAAGGCAATTGGCGAATGGAACACGATTCCTTTAGAAGTAAGAATTGTTCGAACACTAGATGATTTCAAAGCATTTATTGATAAAGATCAAGTGCAACAACATCCGTTGTATTTCTATGGAGAGAGAAAGCTTCATATAATTCACACAAAGACACCCAATAAATGCATTTACTTTACCGACATCTTTTCTCTAGAAATATTATCACATTCCCAATTAGAAAATGTGGAATAATTGAATGTAGTCACCACATTTTCTTTGACTATGATTCTAGAAAGAATCCGTTTAAGAATAGTAAATATCGCAATTCACCCGGTTTAAAGGTCAGTTATAAGGTTGTGTTGTGTGAAGATGACAGACTAATTCTATATTATAATTCGGCCCTTTTTTCGGATGTACATTTGTTCACTGAATTTAGTGGCAGGCTTGGTATTTAGCTTTGTATTGAGCATTACAATATAAGTTATTCCTACAACAAAAGTTAATGTCATTAGTAGCCTCTTTAATCATTTATTTTGCCAACTGTCCAATGGGCATGCTTGAACCATAAATAAATTCTATCTAATTCCTGCGTTGAAGGAGTCATAGTCTAAACACTGCCACTCTGGCCAAAGCATGATGCTTCCAGCTATAATCACTTGTATGAGATGCAATTCCGGTGCTTTGCGTTCTTAAACCCATATTCTTATTGTGATCATTATTATTTAAATGCAGTATTTACTACATACCATTTTACCTATTGAAATCCCTTAGGAAAAGAATGAAATAAGCTTTGGTTTCGTTCTAATTCTTTTGATTTACTCCGAGAAGATCTTAATGGACCACAACATGTAAGTTTGTATTTCCGTTTATTTATCGTCGCTACCGTAGCACATGCCCATATGAACGACGCCCCCAGAAGACGGTTAGTTGATACGGGGGATAGTGCAAGGATACAGGACGAAACTACTGAGAGCCCCGCCTGGTTCTTTAACGTGCTCGATGGATAGCATCGTCACACGGGGCCTCGGTTTAACGTCTCATCCGAAAGACAATTAGTTAGTTAGTTGATATGGTCAGCCCAGGGCTCGAACCCGTGATCTTGAGATATGTAAGGGATGCCACTACCATTTACATGTAAAAAAGTAGCCGTTCTTAAAAATTGATTCTCGTAGTGCATCCCAGGCCAATTCCTAAGATAGGCCGTACAAATTCCAATTTTAAAGAATAGAATTAAAGTTGCGTTCAAATTATGTGGTGTCAAACATAAATACTTAACATTATAGATATATAGGGTATATTTGTATTAAATGACAGATAGTGTTCACGAAAGTTTCTCAGTAGCTCGTATGACCGATATTGTTTCTTATGAAAGTCAATATTCTTTTGGCCATGGAGTTAATGTAATGTCTAATGAAGTCGTTTGCAATAGCCTGCAGTTCTAACCGCAAAATATGTCCGTCTCTTGTTGTTGAACTAATCTATTAAGTACGAAAGACCGGTGGTGACATAAAGAATTCACAGTTCACACTTCATACATAGCAACTCTGAAGTGTGAAGTCGGAAGTTGGAAGTAAGAAGTTGCAAGTATGAAGTCGGAAGTTTGAAGTGAGAAGTTGGAAGAATGAAGTCGGAAGTTTGAAGTGAGAAGTTGGAAGTTGGAAGTATGAAGTCGGAAGTTTGAAGTGTGAAGTTGGAAGTATGAAGTGTAAAGTGTGAAGTTTGAAGTTAGAAGTATGAAGTGTGAAGTTGGAAGTAAGAAAGTGTGAAGTTGGAAGTATGAAGTGTGAAGTTGGAAGTATGAAGTGTAGTTGGAAGTTGGAAGTTGGAAGTGTGAAGTTGGAAGTCTGAAGTCTGAAGTTTGAAGTGGGAAGTTGGAAGTATGAAGTTGGAAGTCTGAAGTTGGAAGTTTGAAGTGTGATATATGAAGTCGGAAGTTTGAAGTTAGAAGTATGAAGTGTGAAGTTGGAAGTATGAAGTCGGAAGTTTGAAGTGTGAAGTTGGAAGTATGAAGTGTGAAGGTTGAAGTATGAAGTTGGAAGTTTGAAGTGTGAAGTTTGAAGTGTGAAGTTGGAAGTTTGAAGTTGGAAATCTGAAGTGTGAAGTGTGAAGTTGGAAGGTCCACTTCATACTTCAAACTTCACACTTCACACTTCAAAGTTCATACTTCCAACTTCAAACTTCCAACTTCACACTTCATACTTCCAACTTCACACTTCATACTTCCAACTTCAAACTTCACACTTCAAACTTCCAACTTCACACTTCAAACTTCCGACTTCACACTTCATACTTCAAACTTCCCACTTCATACTTCCAACTTCCCACTTCATACTTCCAACTTCTAACTTCACACTTCATACTTCCAACTTCACACTTCAAACTTCCAACTTCACACTTCCAACTTCACACTTCATACTTCCAACTTCCCACTTCACACTTCACACTTCATACTTCCAACTTCACACTTCAAACTTCCGACATCATACTTCCAACTTCTTACTTCCAACTTCAAACTTCCGACTTCATACTTCCAACTTCTCACTTCACACTTCCGACTTCATACTTCCAACTTCTCACTTCCAACTTCAAACTTCCGACTTCACACTTCAGAGTTACTATGTATGAAGTGTGAACTGTGAATTCTTGATGTCACCACCGGTCTTTCGTATTACGAAAGACCAGTGGTGACATCATGTATTCACAGTTCACACTTCAAACTTCATACATATTAAGTCTGATATGGGAAGTGTGAAAAGTGAATCATATCAGACTTAATATGTATGAAGTTTGAAGTGTGAACTGTGACTACATGATGTCACCACTGGTCTTTCGTAATTAAGTATCTCATCTATCATTGCATTGTCAGTTTTTATTTGGCAGATTAATATTGTGAATATTACTCGACGAACACCCATTCCGTCTTAAACAAGTGTACTCTCTGTCTCTCCCTCCCCCCCCTCTTTCTCTCCTCCTCCTCCTCCTCCTCTCTCCACTACCTATTGACCATTGTATCCGTTTGATACCCCTTATTTTAAACATTTATTGTATACATAAACGCCCCCACAAATCCTTTCACATGGTAACATGACTTTGAAGTCCTAGTTACACTTAGAAAATTTAACATATAACACCGGAACCTCTAGATGATGGTTTATATAAGTGGAACATCTCTTTCAGATATAGATCGTCTTTTATCACATTTTAACCGATTTCGACACAGTCTCGCCTATTTACATCCCTTCTGAAAAAGCTTATGAAAACCTTATGAAAAATGAAGAAATTGCTTGTGTCAAGCAATTTCTTCATTATCCACATGGATTTTTTAACCCAAAGACAAATACTTTCAAAATTCAAACAATCATAAATTGTCGTTTGCAACGTCATTGTATTTAGACTAGTCTTGAATTTTGCCATCTGAAATTGGGTTAACTAAGTGTTTATCCCGAAACGCTTCATGTATCATTCAGGCGAAGATCATGTGACATTTTTCTTTTCTTTCAATTCAAAATTAAAACTTTATGAAACATTTTGATCAGATCTGTTGTCGACAAGACGTAATGTGCGAGGTTTCAGAGCCTGGTAAATGTATCTTTCGAATTATCATGTTTATTGTTACCTGGGAGTTAAAGGCCCTATGGCTCCCCCTAGGGACAAAATTTCTGTCAAAAAGGAATTCTGAAATCTTTTTAAATTGCGTGCAGATCCCTCAATTAATAATTTCAGAAGATGTCGGAAGCCTTCTACATGTATGAAAAGCTTTGCCGAAAAGTAAACGAAAATAAATTTCAAAATTATTGTATAGAATAATTTTGAATTATATTTTCGTTTTCTGTTCGGCAAAGCTTTTCATAGCAGGCGTCTGACCTTTTCTGAAACTATTGACAGAGAGGTCAATTATAACGAATATTAAAGGATTCCTTTGGCGAGAGATTTTGTCCCTACCAGAGCCAGAGCTCAAAATAGGTGGAGAAGAACAGTTGACGATGTGATTACGCCACCAATAGATAAGCTACATAATCATAACGACAGAGGTCAGCGAGAAGAGATTAGCCCAGGACTTGGTGCATGTATCTCTCACTTTCACATAAAAACCAAGAAACATACCACAATATAAAGTGTTACTCCACTGCGAATTATTTACGACATATTCGCCTTCACCCTGAATATACGTAAACGCTCCTGAAAAGGATTCAAAGTATTGAAAGTACTGTAAGCTAGCAAAGCATGATTGAAAATTAGAAAATCTTTCCATTGTTGGGTAGATTACCTTGTGGACATTGAAGAAATTGCTTGTAACAAGCAATTTCTTCATTGTCCACAATATTTTCCAAAGCTTTTTCTTGAGATGAGTAAAAAGCGGAATTGGGTAGGAACGGGTTTTAAATAGCATGCTTTTGACAGATTTCTCTCCAATTTGAATAGAGTTTGTAATATTCCTGAAATACATAAGAAAAAATTTTATGGTGTAGGGATTTCACGGATCTAGTGGTTAAGCCTCCAGTGGCAGTTTGCACCTGTTGAACTTTGAGACGACCTCAAAATTTTGTCTATTAACATAAGCTTTCAAAGCTGACGCTTTGCTAGCTAAAAACAACAAAGCGTGGCCCCAGCTAAAAGGTAGTTCCGATTTCAAACTGTACAATTTACGGACCCCTATGCCATTGCCCATTCAGATCCAACAGGAGGTTCGACCCAGATACAAAATGGTGTTTTATTGCAAATTGTGTAGTCAGTCACATGTAACAAAAAATTAAAACAGTTGGTTGATGACCTAAACGTTGTAATTAAAGCTTATTCAAGCTGTAGGTAGGATGTCTAGGTCACCAATCAACCATTTTACTTTTTCGTTACATGTTTAAGTCACCGAACCAACAAAAAGCTTCACGTAAATGTCCATGACTGACCATTATGTTGTATTATAGAACCGTTTAAGAAGTAGACCTTCCTGTAGGAGGTCAACTGGTGTAGCCAGCGTTCAGTCTATCCTGGATTTCCAATAATGTGTTAATTGTTTTCATTTAAGAAAAGAACCATTTGCTCGTTTCCCAGTTCTCGTCAAGAATAAACAAGTTTTTTTAGGTTTATGCTCGAAAGGTCTCCCGTACTGTCTGTTTATATAGATCAGCGTGTTTTCTATTGTGAACAGGCCGCTATCATGGCGCAGGTGCTAGCCCGTCGTCAATTGTGAGCTTCAGGGTTCGATCCCCAGTCGCGTCAAAAATCCGACATTTGTCTCCCACCATACCTTAGTTTGACGATCAGTTAGAGGCTCGGAAAGGATGTTGTGGTAGTACTGGTATGACATATGCCAGGAAGTCATGGTTGTGTGCTCGAGCAGCCGCGATATGACTGAAATACTGATAGAGTGGCAAGTCGCACAAACTACAGCGAGAAACCCCCACAGTTTTTACCTTATACACACATAGAATCCCTTTTGAAGCCATGGCATCTAGTCGCATAAAATTTCGGGTATTGTTTGTTGTTTTTTCTGGCGGTCAAATTGATTTGAAAAAGAATCTGTTACTTGAATTGCTTTAATACATACCTATCTTTAATGCTTTCAGGTAGATTATCGAGAAATAACGGTAGATTACCATTTAATAAACTCACCGCTTGCCCAGTGAAATTATCAAAAGCTTATGCCCCGCTTTCGTTCATTTCACCCTATCTGACGTTATCTAAGCAGAGCCAAATAAGTGACGTCATCATGAGCGTTGCATAGCAGTCACGTGCAAAATGAGGCGCTTCAAGAAAATTTGTCATAAAATTTTCGCATTTTGTCTAATTTTTGCATTAAAGAAATAGAACAATCGTTTGTTTTTCGAGTAAGATCCATTGATATTTCATTTCGTGAACAACAAAAACTATATTTTCACTCGTGGCTTCGCCACTAATGAAAATAAAGCTTTTGTTGTTCACTCAATGAAATATTAATCGATCTTAAACTGAAACAAACGATTATCCTCTAAATCTTAACTCATTACTATTTATTACACTTAAGACTGGTCCAAATTCAAAGAAATTGCTGAAGATATTTTATTGTTGATGAAATTGCAAAAGTCTGCCTTTTTAGAAAATATTGTGGATAATGGAGAAAGTGCTTGTAACTTGCAATGTAATCTTTTCCCACAAAGTTTTCCAGTGTGTTTTTTTTTTTTTTTCTTTCTTTCTTTTTTTCTTCTTTGTGGGGTCAAAAAACGTCATAGAATATAAAAGTTATCACCGTTGCAAAGGCTCGATTGATACGATCAGTTTGTTTCAAAGCCTATTCTATGACTGATCCTAAATGTTTGTAATCGGAAATTACGGCCCTGTTGGCGTACACCTACCTCTCCATACATTTACACCTGGACCGCCGACAACTTCACTTCGACCGTCCTAGAATAAATAGAAACTATAATCTAGAGATCTAAAATCCAAAAGTTAATCTGTATAAAAATATTTGAAGATGAACTTTTTCCGATTTTCATAAATAATAAAGAGTCTGAAAAAAAATGATACTCGACAAAAACTCATTTTATTTTTTCGCGATGCTTCAGATTTGATCTTGTAGCTGTTAGGGTGTAAACAGGCACAGAAAGCCATTAATATGTGCAGTTTTTAATGTTATACACGAAATCAGATAAAGTCGTTAAAAGTAAGCAGACATCATGTAGGCAGTAACATGTAGGTCTCCTAGCTGATAATTACTTGTTACCATATATGTACGAAAACAAACTTTGTTGTAAAACTGGGATTATAACTATAATGCAGACCTGAATTCTATTTGCTACAAGTATGACCCGAGCTGATTACACCATAAACAAAAAAAGAGTTTTAATATTCGAAAATGTTATGAATGAAAAATAAACTATATCGTCATATAAGGAAGTTTTATCTAGATTAGCGATGTACACAACCCATAGTTTATGCTTCGTACCAAGTTTTAAGACTTAATAATTAATAGTTGTTTATGATATGCATCGAGCCGCCGCCATAGCGCAGTCGGTAGCACGTCAGACTCCTAATCTACAATCATGAGAGTCATGGTTTCGATCCCCGGCGGCGGCACATATCCTTTCCGACATTTGTCTCTCACCAATGGGTGGATAATCGTAAACCTAAGTGGTATAGCAGCTGGGGGCTAGGAAAGGATAAAGTAGTAGTACTGGTGTGAGAAATACCAGGAATCCATTGTTAGGTGCTCCAGCCGCCGCGATATGACTGAAATACTGTTAAAAGCGGCGTTAAACCCCAATCAATCAATCAATTTGTATCAAAATTCGCTTGATTTAAATACTTCTTGTAATTAAGGTCATTGGTTTTTATCGTAAATCTTGAAAATTCTCTTCTCGCATAATACTTTCATCCTTACGACATTTCTACCCCTGTATTAACCCTTGTCATGCTGTATAAATTAACTTACTGAATTAATGTAAAATCAATGGGCTGAAAGCACTGATAGAGCTTGTTGTGCAACAATCAATAATCCTTTAAGAAAAATCAATTTCATATACAACTCTGGCGGGAAAAGTACAAGCAGGGAGTGTAGACCAAGATCAGCCTGCACTTATGTGCAGGCTGATTTTGCTCTACACCTCCTGCAAAATCCGGATTATTCCGGGTTCAGCATGACAAGGGTTTAGTTAGCTTTAAACCCTTGTCACATAAAAATCGGCGCCGCCGACATGTCGAAGGTTTCCATGTTTTAAGAAGATTTGTAGTAATTAGTGTCCGACAGACATCTGCGATTTTTGTAGGAAACATTATCAAGCCGTCGCATTACAGTCACCTCGGCGGTGGTCTATTCAATGTGATCACCTGTTTATATGCCGCCGAAACACCAGCATGCGGCATGAAGAAAGTCTATGAGTGTACCACGGGTAGCAGCTGAGCCCTGATTGGGCTGCTTATAATCCATCAGCTTGCTTTTAAAGGGTTCTCACAAACTTCATAAAGTAAAATTCCTTTACTATTCCTTGACTTTTCCCTGACTAAATTTCAAAATTCCCTCACCAAAATCGTCGCAATTACAGAGGGTAAAACAGCTCAGGAGGCAAGGGGTGCTTAAAACCCTTTTAGTTCCTTCTATTGTGTGTTTGCACTTTGCCAAGAAAACTGACTCATAGGCTTTTTGTCTCTATTAAACAGAGACTCAAATTAGAGATGAGTTCACAAATACATCAACAAAATATGCTTTCTAATGAAATACAATTACAAACACATCCATGCCTTTTTTTTAGAAGAAACTGCCAAAAGCCACTTGTTATTTTCCTTTACTTTCTTCAAAATGTCTTCTTCTTATTCTGAAATTCCCTGACGCTTGCTTTATCTTGAAATTTCCCTGACTAAGTTCAAAATTCCCTGACTTTTCCCTGACCTTGAATTATTTTCATTTTTCCCTGACTTTTCCCTGACCGTGGGAACCCTGTTTTAGTCTGTTTGATAATTTATTGAGCTTATTGTGATGTAACCCAAAAGTTCCTACAAAACAAACGTGGGTCGTACAGATACTAAATGTCCTCATTCCCACCTTACGTGTTTTTAGTCTCGTTGTAAAATAAATCTGTAGAGTTAGATATTTTGTAGTCTTCCTGGTATTTGATACTGATTTAAGGACAGTTTCTTATGGCCTGAATAAAAAAGGAACCATTAACCTTTTCAGCTTTCCTGCAAGGTAAATGTACTCGTACATATGAATGATTCAGCAATCTTTTGCCCCACCCTCTCACTGCGTTTTCCCCGTAAATTGACTCCGAAAATTAAACGGTGTTTAATTGCGAAATTTACAACAGTAGCACGTAATAAAAAGTATAATGGTTGGTTAGCGACCTAAACGGTGTAAATACAGTCTGCAGTCTGCAGTTACGACGTTTGAGTCGCCCAAAAGAAATGATTCACATAAATGGTGACCAATGTTGAAATTTCATTCCCGGTCTAAATGAATGAGTTGATTGGTTGAATTCTTCTTTGATTGACAAATGCGATCAGGCTTGTTGCAAAGTATTGATTAAAGTGATCAGAATGAAAGTTGAGACTCACCGAAGAATAGGCAGCGGCCAAACCTCCTTGAGCATAAGCAAACATTGGTTGACCGTTGAAAAAGTCATACCCAGATCTTGTCCAGAAAGGCCAGCACGTCTCGTGGAATCTGCGAATAGACAATTCAAAATCAACATAGGTTTAATTCACGATTTTGAAGTCGTTGATATTTACAGACACCCGAAAAGGATTAAACGCCCAAGGCTATGCTTAAAAGCATATTGGGTGTCTCTGTAAATGACAACGACGGGCAAACGTGCAATTAAGCTGTAAATGCATAAAAAATACAAACCAAAATAGTTACAACAAGCTCGGAACTTACGGAAATTCCTTTCAGACAAAAAAAAAGTCAGAAGAATTATGCACAGCAACTTTTCGTTTTTTTTTTTTTTTTTTTTTTTTTTTTTTGTTTTTTGGGGGTTTTTTTTTGGGGGGGGGGTAAGTTGTTGTTGTTGTTGTTGTTTGGGGGTTTTGTTTTGTTTTGTATTTTATCCGCCGTTATATGCTTACAGCGACCAGAAGCCTAAGTTTCATGCAACGATGTACAATAAATACTAAGGGCGTCCATGTAATTGTGTCTCTATTACACTTTTGTACAATGTGGTACTAGGAATGGCGTGGAAATAGTATTTACTTCGGGTGTATTTTCAATAATTAAACCTTTTTTTTTTGTTTGTTTTTTTGATAAGCGCGTGCTATCTTTCGAAACTGAAAATCAACGTTATTGTATCGATCTTTACTGGCTATATTATTACGTACAAAATGAAAAATGTCTCGATATCTTCAATAGGGATAAGTAATACAGGTCGTGTAAGTCTCAAGATAAAAATTCTCAGATATATAATGATGTCCTTGTGTTGTGTAAAATGTTAGAATTAAGACGGCATAAAACATTTGTTATGGTAATCTGACGAAATTGATGCCAATTGCTACAAAAACACTTTCTAATTGTAGTCTGCGATTTTTTCCAAGGATCGCTGCTACAAATAAAATTCATTCATTGCAATGGTAACCTCCAACATGAATGGCAAACATTTCGTTGGTTGGCGCCTTGGACAACAGGTCTAAGTACAATTTATTCACATAAATTTCAGACAATGTTGGAGTTCAAAATTCATTTCGGGTCGAAATGAATAATTTGATTGGTCGATTAATTCTTTGATCGACACGTGTGATCCGTCAAATCGATACATAAAAGCATAACGCGTCCACTTTCAAAATATAAGCGCGCACGCTTACATGTGACTGATTTACCTCTATTATTTACGTGTGCACGCGTTCTTTATGCTTAGACGTCTTAAAGTGGACTTTTGACTTTAAGCTAAGCTAACTTGACCCAAATGTACACTATAGGATCTGCTCTCGACTTACGGTCTACCGCATCGCATAACTTCAAGATTGTCCCTCGTCTTCAAACAAATTCCAACCATGTAGTTTTGATTCTTGTCTTTTTCTCTTAGAACATTCCGCCATCCGGGGCCACACACCTGAAATTAGATACTGTATATACAGGATCTGTCGTTTAATATGGACAATATGATCGTAACTTACTCAGAATAGAAACCTGATCAAACCATTACCAGACGGCAATATTTTACACAGGTCCAAAAACAAAGATGACATCACCCCATCAGAAATACTCGTTCAGGAAAGGAAAGTATTGGTAGGAGAATATTCTAGTTGAATTATATAAAAACATCAGCATAGGTCCAGCGTAGGTCGGCAATATAAATAGAATTTCTCAGTAGAGGAAATAAAATACATGTCGTCAAAAGCCGTAAAAATGGCTAATAATTAATACCGTAGCTAACCTTTTCGATATTTATTTATTCATAGAATTGATATAAGCGATTATTTACTCGCAAAATAAAATTTTGGCGGTGAAAATCGGAAATATCAATACGTACTGACAATACGCCCCTATAGATAAGGTCAGCCCTTTACGATAGTATGAAGTCATATTCCTTTAAAGGGCACTACGCAGAAGTTAGGACATTAATCCATCATTACCCAAAATTTCGCGAATTTTCCTTGAAATACATTTTGGACTTTATGTGTATGGAACAACATTAAATATCATAATATTATCCATTTTCGAAGATTATAAATATTTTTACTCAAATCGTGTTCCAAATATCATGATCTAATATTGAATATAAACTAGGAATCGAAAAGAGACTAATTTCCATATTCAATTATCACCCGCTCTAAACACATTGCAAAATAATTACGATTTCCGAAGCCCTGAAGAAAACAAACCATGAAAAATTTGTGACAACATTTTTCTCCTTTTCTCACAATGTTTTCTTTCCTATTTGACACTTATTTTACAATTTTAGACAAATATTGAAATGTCCCCTGCAACTTTTTAGCTGTAATTAAAACGTTAAAGTCGCAAACTAATACAAATGCTTCAAAATAGGTCGACCACTGACTCCCTGGGCCCCGCCCATTAACTCCGACATGAAGTTCCACTTTGATTTTTAACATTTTGTAAGATTTATAACCAGTAGCATGTAACAAAAAAGTAAAATGGTTGGTTGGTGACCTAAACGCCATAACTACAGCTTGAATTAGCCGTAGTTACGACGTTTCAGTCGCCAAACCAACAATAAAGGTTAACAAAAATGGCGCCCAATGCCGGAGTTGATAAGCTCAGGTCCGGCCTGAATAAATGATTTGATTGGTCGGTTTATTCCTTGATTGACAGTTGCGGTTGGTCAATTGTCAACCCGTTTCACCACGGCAATAACGACGACAACACGGTTATAGTGCAGAAGGAAGTGCGATTCTCTACAAATCACGGAGTAAAGAGTTCAACCACGGGCAAAGCCAAATATTTTTCCCTACATAGGCCTTTGTCTCTCACCAGTAAGCGAATAATTTTCAAAATGGGCGGAGCAAGCTGAGGCTCGGATGGGATATTATGGTAGTATCATTAATCATTCATCAACAACGGTCGACCCTAGTAAATCAGGGTAATCTGTCCAGACTGGCCAGGGGTGATACTCCCCAAATTTTACACACATATTGTCGTTGAAGTTCTAAAACCTCGTAACTGCAGCTTGATTCAAGCTGTAGTTATAGGGTTTTAAAATTACACTGACGATCTAAAGAAATCTCGAAGACCTAAAAGGAGAACATTTGGCACAACTTACCGTTACCATAGGAAGTGCTGCACTTGAACTAAATACATTCTGGAAGTTTTTATTGACGACAATAGTGGCTCCCATTCTCTGATCTCTTTCGCAGTCACTACGGTTGTCTTCTGGCCTTCCCTTTAGATTTCCTAAAAATGAATATTTCATATATGGCGAATGAAAAAATGGACTTAATCTTTGTTCAAAATAAATATATGAATAGAATGCATTTTCTAAACGATCGATGAAGTTTAGGTTAGTTTGGCCCGATGCTTTTCTACTCTAAAAATGCGAAGAAGATCAAGTAACCTATTCGCTAAATAAGAAAGCCTTTCATAATTTTTCATTCATGAGTAAAGGTGAACGAATAAGACAAATATCGTACTCTTTTTGGACTATTAAATTACGAAAATTATCTCACTCACTGCAGGTATCCACAATCTCAACCATGTCTACAGGTAAACAATAGGGATAATAAGTTATGGTTATTTTTACTGTAACACCACCGATAATTATGATACTAGTTCAAATTTCTCGCTTATTTCAGTCATGTGTACCAGCGAGGACCTAAGACCAATATTCTGTTCAGTTGATGGACTGTTCCATCACAAAGATTATCATAATTGCTGCTAACTAATTTAGTTATATCTACTGGTGAACGACTAAGAACAATAAGGTTTTGATACTCACAGCATATAACTCTATTTTTATTAAAGCCTTCAAGCGAGCAGCTAAAGACAGTATTCAGTTTAGTTGGAATATTATATCACAAAAATAATCATATTTACCAAAGATAGTCGCTTTTTCGGACACATATACTGGTGAACAAAAAGGTCAATAGTCTGTTTAGTTGGACAGTTACATGAAAAAGATAATCATACTCACTTCAGATTGCCACCTTTTCGGACAAGTCTACTGGTGAACAACTAAAGGCAAGATTCCATTCAACTGGGCTGTTACATCACAAAGATTATTATACTTACTGCAGATTGCCCCTTTTTCAGACACATCTACTGGTGACCTACTAATGTCAAGATTCTTTTCAACTGGACTGTTACATCAAAAAGACAATCATGCTTACTGCAGATTGCCGCCTTTTAAGACATGTCAAATCGAGAACAACTAATATCAATATTTCGTTCAATTGGACTGCCACATCACAAAGATAATCATATGTACCGCACACGGTCGCCTTTACAGACACGTCTATTCGAGAACAGCCTAGGCCAATATTCCGTTCTGTTTGAAAGATACATCGTAAAGATAATCATACTTACTGCACACTGTCGTTTTTCAGACATATCTACTAGTGAACAACTAAGATCAATATTGCGTTCAGTTGTATTTTTACATCACAAAGATAATCATACTTACTGCATACTGTCTTCTTTTTATACATATACTGGTGAACAACTAAGGTCAATATTCCGTTCTGTTTGAAAGTTAAATCACTAAGATAATCATACTGACTACACACTGCCGTCTTTTAATACATCTACTGATGAACAATTAAGGTCAATATTGCGTTCTGTTGTATTGCTACATCACAAAGATAATCATACTTACTGCAGATCATCGCCTTTTCAGTCATGTCAACTGGTGAACAACTAAGACCAATATTCTCTTCTCTTGGACTGTCACATCGCGCCATACCCCCGTAACCCGGTATGTTACCGACTGTTCTATTAGGAGTGCCTATCAAAAGCCTAAATAAAATATACAAGGTTGAATCTGGATATATCAACTTCATTTATCTCAAACAAGTGTATCCCGTCAAGCGGAAAGGGACATCCTTGAAAGAAAGAAAAGTATCGATCCTGGACGAACTGTGCGGGCGCTGAAGCCTAACCAGGATCGAAAACTTCCGCTCTTTGACGAATCTAGAATGACCATTCAACCATAACATATAGGAACTTTAGGAAAACAATTTCCGGTTAGCCTCTGCTGGATCAAATATCATTGTTCAAATATTAGCTTAACGGAACACACAGGAGGTCTCTTTTAACTTCACGAGTCACAAATGTTTACGTCAAGATGAAACTCGTGTCCTGTTTTCTTCTTTTAGCTTCTTTCTCTTTCAAAATAGAGACTTTAAAAGTATTTGAAGTTACCATCTTAAACTATGGAAGAAGAAAACAGAGGAATCTGTCGAATTAAAGTATTACTGTCTCCTATAGTGTATTTGCATCTTAATATCAAGTGCAAAAATCTGACAAATTCCGAGGTATGTAAAGATATGGCATAAACCTACCATTAGCGTGAACATTTCTAATTAATTTCGTTGTTTAAACTTTTCCTACATAATCACAATTTTTACCCTTCCCCCCAAAAAAGAAAAATGTGTAAAACAATGTGAAAAATGAAGAAATTGCGTGTTACAATTTATTTCTTCGTTATCCAAAACGTTTTCATCCAAAGAAGACAGAGATTAGTGTGATGTCTTTTTTGGCGACACTAGTTCGCTGCAACCGCCATAGCGTAAGTATTTGAAACCCTGTGGTGTTTTAAAATGGTCTACGTCATTTTTGCCCCTCTCTCTCAACGTTAGTAAAAAGATTAAATCGTTCTTCTATTGAAACAAGTTTTTCTTGGCATCTATTGCAAAAAGTCGATGGACTAGTACCAAAATAACATTAGAATGACGTTCGATGAACTATTGTCTTATGTATGACAAACACCACACCTCACAGGACAGACGTGACCACGATTTGTCTGACCGCTGCCTCTCCTCACATTTCCTTTAGTTAAGCGATTACCAGACGGCAAAATACTTAGACTGGTCCAAATTGAAAGAAGTTGCAGACGACTACTTAAAGCTTATGAAATTTTGGAATTGTTTTTACCTTTTGGGTAGAAAACATTGTGGATAAGGAAGAAATTGCATTTTCCACATAGTTTTCCAAAGCAATTTCCTTGGGAGGGGGTCTAAAAGCGTCATTGAGTGATAATGGGTTGAGCGATTGACAATATCCTCAATAATCCATTACGTATAACAACATGACGTTGTAACGATTCCTCTAGTAGAACCTCCCTGAGATTGTTCTGTCTTTTCATTTACTGCCTGGTTCAGCTGGTATCATCCAATACTAGGCTATAGAAGCGGCATTTGTTAGAACATCATCGAATAGTTCTGTTTCTGTTATTATAGCGAGCACCGTCATATCTGCTTTTGACAATCAAACAAACACATTTTGCCAAGTTTATGAGTCTAGACACGAAATTTCATTAACAAGTCGTGGTTCAAGCATTTTAAAACAAATTGAACACATTTGTAGCGCAAATCAAACTTTCGCCACAGGTTGTCGTGTGGGAGAAGAATATTTGACATGAAAGGTATTTTAAAAATGTTCCAGCTGAGCTCATTTATCTTAAATTCATTGAACATTTCTGTATTTGAAAGCATTTTATACCCCGTCCTTTTGAAATGGATATGTCAGAAAAACTGAATGGGTGTGGGAACCGTAAAATGTATGTACTGATCAATCAAATCAATCCTAAATGACGACTTGGATCAGAGAACATTTCGACAGCATCTTCGGTCAGCATATATAATTATTCTTTTGATAGGTATTTTGATGTTGGCATCATTAAATAATTTTGAAAATTGTTCTCGTTTTCTGTTCGGCAACGCTTTTCATCGCGGGCTCGTGGCCTATTCAGAAAGAATTGGTGAAAGCGTCTGTAAACGATTTAAACGAATAGTTCAGGATTCTTTTTTGGTAAATACTTTTGTCCCAATGAGAGCTTTTATGCAACTTATGTCGTAGAAAATATTAATGAAAACCAGAAATTTCTTTAAACATTCCACCCCTTCCTCCTTGGTGCTTATAGGATATGACAAATGTGAAAAGAAGCTACCGTATTCTACTCACACTTTTTCATGAAACTGTTTGTTGATTTCTCCAGCATCGATCCATCCGGGTCTGTTGACGATCGCTACCGAATATCCAAACTGGGATCCCGGATCCCCCCGAGCTATTCCGACTTTCCTGACGTCGATGTTGTATGCCGTGATAAGTGTCATATTTAGAACACAAGAGACTATTGCACACCGTACGAATGTTTGAATATCCATTATCATTTGTTCAAGTTTCTTCTCTTCCTTTCTGCATACGTGTGACCTGTAAATGAAATTATATAATTCAAAACCGTAAAAGATCTGTAAACAAACTTACCGAAATTTGAGCGCTTTAACCCTTTATCGGAAGATAAAATTTTAGACTACTCCATATTGTAAGGCGACAATGATAAGTTGGTTAAATGGGGAAAATCGTTGCCTTAGTTAATAGAAAACATTGTTGTCCATGAAGAAATTGCTTCTTACAAGCAATATTTCTTCATTTCTCTTAGTGTTTTCCAAAGATTTTTTTTCTTTTTGGGCCAGAAAGAGCTTTTTTGATGCTTTTTAAGTTGCACATAAATCATTGTCAGATAATGTTTACAATTAAGAAAGTAGAAAAAAATTTTAACCAAAGTGCTGCAGCCTTTACATGTCCCGAAAAGAAACAAAACAAAGTAGCCAAGAAAAGTCCTCAAAATAACCTTAACCCATTCCAATACATTCCAGCTTTTTCGGTCCATCAAGAACAGTGCATTGAACAATTTGTTAAATTTCACCAAATTGAAATGGTCGTTGGCTTCATCTTTCAATTTGAATGAGTCTAAAATAATGCCGTATTGTTATGGGAATGTAAATGTGGTTTGTTATTCTTAAAGGACCTCACGAGTGTTCCTTAACCCCTTATTGTATAGCACAATTTAAGTCCTGTCCAAATTCAAACATTTTGCAGACGACAAGTTAAAGTCGATTTTATTTGAAAAATAATCATTCAGAAGGATAACAACCCTTGTGGAAAAAAAGAAATAGCTTATAAGATGTTTTCTTAAGTATAGAAACACAGTGTATTAAAAACAAGAGATCGATCAGGAAAGGATTAACACAAATAAATAAATGAAAAAAAATAGGATTCGACAGACTATAATTAGAGATATTATTAAAAAGAGCTTATTTTGTGGAAGAATGACTGTTTTAGGTCCAGAAAATTCAAAAAGAAGAAACAGTCTCGATCTCGGTCAGTCTTTGCTGTTTTGGAAGTCTGACCTTCAAAAGGCCATTTTTATTTCTCCCGACGGGACACATTTGTACAATTCAACCATTACCACATTAAGGTTTAAATAAAAAAAATGGTGCCGCTTTTTTATGTAAATATTTAGAAAGAAATCTCTGTTTTGTGTGAAAAAAATTTGAATAATGAAGATTATTAATTATTCACTGGGTTTTTACAGTTATTCAATGTTGACTAGTATATTGTTGCTACATGTTACTACCATCGCGATGAAGTCATTGACCAATCACGGCTGTCAATCTAAGTAAAGCGTTTAGAACGGTGTGAAATTTGAACTCCGACATTGCCGCCATTTTGTGAAGTATTTTTGTGGGTTTGGCGACTTAAATGTCGCAACTACAGATTATTCGGCCATTCTATATTTTGTTACATGTAAATGGCCATTAGTATGGGAAAATAACGCCATTTAAAGTCGAACTGGTACTTCCCGTCGGAGTTGATTGGCGTGACCACGGAGCAAGTGGGCGTGGTCAGCGTCTGATCAATTGATTAATCGCTGGCCAGACCCACTGACTTCAAACAAGACAGTCCAAATGAGATACCGAACGATGTTGGTCTGCATTATCTATCATCAGCGTTTTAGCCGCAAATCAAGAACATTGACCGGAGGTCAAAAATCAATTTTGGTTGATTGGTTGATTGGTTGATCATTTTTGACTGACAGCGGCGACACAACAATTCTTATCGTTACAGGCACCAGAAGCAAATAAACGTTTAGTATTATGTTAAATATTTCATGACATTTCGTTTAATTGAACGGTTCATTTTCGAAAAAGCTATTCGAGCGGAATTTTAATATGATGCAAATATACACCATGATGACAAACATTTAATCCATTACCAGACTTCAAAATGGTCCAAATACAAAGAAGGTGGATATTTCAAATAGCGTTCAAAACTAAGTGCAAAAACGGATAGGAAACATTGCGTAGAAATGGGAAATTGCTTGTGACAAGCAATTTTTCCTTTCATCACAGTTCTTTCTAAAAGTTTTATTTCGATGGGTTTAAATAATTGAAGGTGTCTTTATCACCACTATCTAATCGTTTTTATTGCCTCGATGGCCGGGTGGCATAGGTGCTTAACACGTGATCTGAAAGTCATTGGTTCGAGCCCAAACGTCACCGGGTTGTGTTCACGGGCAAGACACTTAATAGCCAGCCCTAGTCTACCCAGCTGTGAAAGTGGGTAGCAGTGGGATTCAGCCACTGCCTCTCTTTAAGGGACGTGAAAACATCTGGATTGTGAGTGTTCGAGAGCGACACTATAAGCTGAAAGCTTTTTTCGCAATCGAACTAAATAAATTAGTACAAACTAAACTATTCGTTTGTATTCACCATATTACTAAACTACTGTTTCTAAATCAAGATAACATTACAAAAGAGACTCGTCATTTCGATATGATTCTTACATTGTAAGTTTACGTACATGGCGATTCAAATGACTCAGTTATATTTCGTAAATTAATATTATCGCAAATAGTATAATTTAAGAAATATGTTGTTATTAAATAAAACTTCATCAAAATAATCTATACCCCACGAACCAAAATTCCAGTAGTATATAATATCCTTTTCAGTACATTGTCTATCCTATATCCCTTCGAAATAACACTTAAAGGCTACATGCAGTTGTATAAAAGAGGGCCATTCACACAGTACAAAATTTCAGCTCGCTTGAAAAGAGAATACTACGTAATCATCCGTCCTTCTTTCGGGAATGTTAACACTACACCTAGGTTGGATTTTTAAACTTTCTCATTGAAACCGTCTTTATTTTCCATTCAGTCCTATAATAAATCGAATATTAATGATAATAAATCAAATAAACAGAGGGATTAGTGTCGGAGCACTTACAAATGATATATAACAGCTTACGGACATTTGAAACAACCCCCACTTCAACATGAAGTAGAACTTCCTTGTGAAGTTGTGAACCGGAAATAACTTGATAGATAAAACGCCGTCATTAGATGCCAGTCTGAAATGTGCCATCTGGGATGTTTTTGTTCGGTATGCGTCGACAAAACAAACCGGTCAGGGGCAGATATTTTATCGAATCACTGGCCACTCCACCTGAGCTCCCACATGAAGTTCGACTTATAGATTAATCCATAACCACAAGGCGAAATTTTATACTAGTCCAAATTGAAAGAACTTGCAAACGACAATTTAAAGTTTAAGAGATTTTGGATTTTTTTTTTCAATTTTCTGGGTAGAAAACATTGTGGAAGATGAAGAAATTGCAATTTCTTCATTAATCACAATTTTTTCCAAAGCTATTTTCCTGTTTGGGTGATTAAAATGTCACTGAGTGGGAATGGATTAAATGGCGCGATTTTGCAAAATAGATGGCTAATACTGAACATTTTTGGTTGGCTACCCAAAAGAATTCATAACTTCGGTTTGTAAAAGCTATAGTTACGACGTGTAACAATTGTACTTTACATAAATGGCGCCCCAATGTCGGCCAATGTCGGCCAATGTTGGTCAATGTCGGCCAATGTCGGCCAATGATGAAGTTCAAAGTTCACATCCGGTCTAAATGAATGCTATGATTGCTGGATTGATTTTCTGGTTGCCAGCCGTGATCCCTTAATTCACTACATATTCATTATATGATTCAAGAAAGGGTTACAGAATCGAAACATATCGTCTTTGTCGTTCTAAAACCTCATAACTACAGCTTGGTCGAAGCTGTAGTTACGAGGTTTTAGAACGTCAACTACGATATACTCGTAGTTTAGGACTTTCTATCAAACATGAACGATCTCATTGCTTAATATGGTTTTAGCACACAGAAAAAAAGAGTATCGCTAGATTAGACCAAATACTTAATTTTAGTTGATAACAAAGTGTATTCGAATAGGAGAAGATAGAACAAAAGAATACCATGTCTTAACATGGTAGGAAATATTGTGAAAAAGGAGATGTTGTTTGTTTAAAGTAAGATCTCCTTTTCCGACAATGTTTTCCTCTGTATAAATCTTTAGAGTGTTAACTGTGTTTATATTGTAATGCGTTAAATTGATTATGGTCTAAGGGAACTAATTCATTGCCCCCCTTCTGGCAGAAATCTTTAGGAAACTCCGGTTGATAGTAGGAATAGATCAATGTGACCTGTGATTGGACAATAATACCTGATGACAAAATAAATATTTTTTTCTGACTATTTATACACTGTTTTAATATTTCAAGCGGAAAAATAATGGATTTGAATATTTTTTTACTGAAATAGCCAGTATTAAAAATTGATATAATTTTTGGAAAAACCGGAAAAAAAAGCTGTCCGGTGAGGGTCATCTCAAAAATGGGGTAAAAAGTCATAGAGAAAAGGGATCATGCCATATTAAAATTTGTTTATATGGATGTATGAATGATTGTTCTTCAATTTGAGGTCGGTCTGATCATTGTTGCTTACTCATGGACTGAGCTATAAGCCAAAACGCTATAACGGTCGCCTATGGAAAATGAATTAGTTCCCTGGTTAACAAAAAGGTAGACTGGCATCATAAAGTAAAGTAAAGAAAACGACGTTGAGAAGTGCAGAACCCTGTGAAGTCATTTCAACCTGAAAGATTCTCATAAACCCCCCCCCCTAAAAAATACAAGCTGTGTTTAGGGAAGGGAGTATTTAGGAGTCAACATGTCTGTAGGTCGGTTGGTTCGTCCGTCGGTCTGTAGCTTTTATGCCGTTCATTTTCTTCTTAACTCTTTGTTGGAATTTATTCAAATTTCACGCAAACACCCAGTATAAGGCAAAGACATGCACATGCTATTTTACGTCCCTTTGTTGTCGAAGTTATAACCTTATTCAAATCTTGTCCAATCATTGTATCTTCAATTGACCAATCGCTGGCTCCGCCCACTGACCCCCTAGGCCATGCCCATTAACTCCGACAGGAATTTCCGCTTCGATTTTAACGGCGTTATTTTGTAAGATTTATTGCCAGATGCATGTAACAAAAAAGGTTAAATGGTTGGTTGGTGAAATGGCGGTCAATGTCAAAGTCGAAAAGCTTTAGGTCCGGGCTGAATAAATTATTTGATAGGTCTGTTTATTCCTTGATTGACAGCCGCGAATGTGCAATTACTAAAAGTACTTGATTCAAATTCTGTGCACTTCGCATCAACCAAATATGTGCATCATTTTTGGTTGTGGTACGTTTACTATTTGGGGTATAAATCCAATTTAGGGATAGTCTATTTTACTTTGGAAGTTCACCGCTCCCCTTTTGCACGACGGTCCCATCTGATTCGTTTACATTGGTAAATTTTGGTAACCGCTGAATACTACTTCAGCCTCTCTAAAACGGTTTTTGCCCATATTTGGTCTTGTATTATAACTTTAAGTATAAATTATGATTCGTTACCACATGAGCATACCAAGTGGTAGAATTGACAATGAGTGATAAAAGTATCGTAACTGCACTTAAGTTGACGGATCGCTGGCCGGTTACTCCACTGGCCACACCCACTGACGTCGACAGGAAATTCCATATAATACGGCGTTATTTTGCAAAAATTATGGTCAGTATCATGTAAAATAAAGTAAAATGATTGGTTGATTGGCGACCTAAACGTCGTAAATGTAGCTTGAATAAGCTGTAGTTACGACGTTACTACGTTTGAGTCGCCTTACCAACAAAAATGATTCACAATATCGGCCAATGTCGGAGTTCAAAGTTAAATTCTGGTTCAAGTGAATGACTTGATTGGTCGATTGATTTTTTGTTGATAGCCGTGATTGGTCAAATGAGCTTTAGTTGTGATATTTCTGTCACCTAATATCAAATTGTAAAACTGTATTCTAAGTTTTTCCAAAACTTTTATTGGGCAATGATTTAGGAAATAACCGATTAAGTCTTTCGACAGAAATAGAGTTAAAGGAAACGAAAGAAATATTTGTAAGATAAATAACAGGTTTAGATTTTCACAACTCTTTAATATCTAGAACTTAATTTTATACTTTCCCAGCAATCATACCGATACGAAAGACAGTAAACATACATAAATTTGTAATCTAAAATACAAATTTCCAAGCATTCAAAAGTACTAAGGACACAGTGACACTTTAGAATCGTACAAAAGAAGAGAAAAGTAACTTGCACAGGAGGGAAGGCACAAAGCAGTAACCGTTCTTTCCCGTCTTTGGTGTACTTTGTTTATTTTTTCCCGTTAATAAGAAATAAAAATTGAGATCGTTCATTTTACGTCGAAAATACAAAAACGAAAGACGTAAATTGATCATACAAGCTGTACTTACGACGCTTAAGTCGCCAACCAACCATTTGACTTTTTTCTATTACATTCTACTGGCTATAGATTTTGCAAAATAACGCCGTTTAAAATCGAATCGGAAATATACAAGCAATTTCTTCTTATTTTACGATATTTTCTACCTATAGTTATTTTTCAAATCAAGTCCACATTAAATTTTGGACTGCAAAACCTTTGAATTTGGATAGGTCTAAAAATTTGAAAAAATAGGAACGGGTTAACTCATTACCAGTGACAAATTTTAGAATGGTCCAAATTAAATGAAGTTGCAGACGACAATTAAAAGATCATGACTTTTTTTTTTCTTTTTTTGTGTGTGTATGTCTGTGTATTTTGGGGTAGAAAACAATGTGGATAATGAAAAAAAATGCTTATAACAAGAACTTTCTTCATTTTTCCACAATATATTTCTAGTCTTTTTTTTTTTTTCTTTTGTGGCGTCTAAAAGCGTCATTTTGTGGGAATGGGTTGAATAAGTTCTAACCTGTCAAACGAAGGTTTGAAAATTATGGTTATTTTCCTTTTATTCTTCTTATCTTCGGTAAAACATTTTCTGGCACTTTCATCTTACATACTAATGTATTAAGTTGATTATTAATTTCAATAACATTTTTACAAAAGGTTACAAGTTTAACTATGATTCGTTTTGAGCAGTATATGCATGATAGTTCAAATCGACACTAACGTGTTAGTTAATTTTCCGTAGAAAATTCGTTTTAACGTACGTCATCGTATGTCGACACTGATTCTACTCGCCTAAAACGTGTTGCATGACTTCTTCCTCTGTGAATGTGATCGTGAATAAAATCACCAGAATATAAGGACAAAAAATCCCTTTTCGTACATGTTTTTCTTAATCATCATGTTCCTAAATAACTTCTTATTTTGCAATCACACAATACGAAAGGATATTTCCTTTCCCCCTTTCCCCTTTCAAACATAAGTTCATACATAAAAATATAAATCTGTATTAGCTAGACTTGCTTACTGCCACTAGATTTATCGATACTAGAACACGTATAGTTCCAAAGTATGTTAAATCTACATTTTTCCTTACCTTTAGGGGGATTCTTTTTTAAGGATTAAATATTGGGGTTGGGAATCGAGAACCATTGCTAATAACTTTCATTTGTTGTTTATTACAAAATCTGTCACGTGTTTGATGTCACTTAAATGACTACAAGGGGACAAAATGAAATACATTTATAATTTTTGGTTCGTCAATATACATGGATTTTTCTCCGTATATATTGTTTAAAGTAATTATTTTAATCTATTCACTTGATTTCTTTATTATATTGCTGTAATAATCCATTGTCAGATATTTATCGAATTCCTTTTACAAATTCATTGGTTCTCTATGAAATGCTAACGTTGTTTTTATGTGCTGAGGTTAAACAGCAGTATATTATAGTTCATGATATTTTTTTATGGTTATTGGCCTTTTGGTCTGAAATCAGTGTAATATGCATTTATCTTCCATTGAGAGAACAAATATAGCCACATTTCCCTGTAGGCAGAGCCAATCGTGAAAATATAGCTTTTGTGTTCAGCAGAAACAGACGATTGTTCTATTTCTTTAATGCAAAAATCAATTTTTCCCGGACAAAATCTGTAAAGGCACTTTGCTTTGCACATGGTTACCTGATGACGCCAGCCATGACTTTAGTGCCGCCGAGATGACATTCAAGTAACATGATATACAAAATTTTAAAGGACATGCACTGTTTCAGCTCAAACAATGGGGGCATCTTTATTTATTAGAACAAAAAATTAATAATTTTTCCAGATTTTGGCTTTTGGATATCAAAACATCTTTTTTGGGTCGAACTGCTGCTTGTAGTATGTTTATTGGAATAGTAGTATATCTATACCACGTATGATTCGGATGTACGCCTGCCTAACTTTTTCGATATGCGCTGTTATGTACCAAAACAGTAATTTGACATTATTTCAAATTTCAACTGTATTCTTTTACAGACGATTTTGTGCATTTAAATTACTTGAAATCTTTCATTGTCACACATTTTGTATCCAAAAAACTAAGACGAACCAAGAGGATATCCGAATCAGATTTTGTGAAAAGCATGCCGAATATCACAAAGTCAACTATTATGGACTTTTTATGACGTTATCGAAATTGAAAGGTTTTCGATTTACAGATAAAAAGATCCAAGTTGTCTAACATTTCCTTAAAATCAAGTTCTAATACACCAACGGCGATACAGTCTGATGTTTAAGTATGTTCTGAATAGTTAACAAACTCTTCAAGTTTTTTTTTTTTTTTCTTTTTTTTTTTATTATACGTACCAATATAATGTTGATTAGAAAGATTAAGTAAATTCGGGGCTGGCGCTTACGTTTTATCGAACAATGTGCATTTTCCACCATACAGATCTACCAAATTAGTCGACAATTTGCACAACTTTAACGATTCTGTATATTTATGGTATGAATACTTCATTTTGTATTGGGTGAAAAAATGTCCTTGTACATGACTTATTGTTTCGGCTGATGTCTGTATTTTCCGCGCCAATATGTAACGCTGTGGCTATAATAGACGTCATGTCATGGTCCCTATGTTCCGAGTGATGTCTCATTAGTCGCGAAGATACTCGTAGAAAAGACTATTTTTAATGAATTTGTTTGGAACTTTCCAATTTCATCTATTGAGAACGAATTTGATTCGATTACAATGGATAGATTAAGGGGAAATGTGTTATTATTTTTCTCTCTTTCCCGCATTGCGCTCCGTTTTATGAGGCCCAAAATGTATGCGCTACACCAAAACACCGACAACGCAATAACCGCGTTTTATATTCTAATATCATGATCTACCCAAAATAACCCAGTGGTTGAAAATGAAGAAAGTAATCTAATCGAAATTTCGTCTAGACCTGGTATTTTGACTCATCAGTCCTACTCAGAAATTGCAGATTCTCCGTACACATGATGAACCTGATATCACCGAAACCAAAGTTTAGCTACCTACGACGAAGAATTTTGCGAAGGTGAGAAATAAATTGTTAGAAACTGTTTAACCTATTCCATACATTTCTTTCTATCCTATATGGTACTTTTTTCTATAAGAATGTACTTAAATTTGTCAACTGCAATGTCTTTCGTTGATTGCGAATGGATCAAGTCGTTTGCAAGAATACCGGACTAGAGTATCTGTCTCTAGTTCACTTAAAAAATCACTGACCATATACCCAAGGACCTGTGTAAGTGTCGACCATCTGAATTCATCTGAGGATTATAAATGGGTCCGAGTGGTTCAGTTCTTTGGTTTGCAAAGCTGCTGATCATGTTAGTTACGGTACTTCGAACCAGGTGGTATATAAAAATGATTGTGAGAGTGTTCAAAGGCTTTGACAAAACCACTCTCATTTTGGTATGGTGTTTTCGAGTCTTGACGATAGCTAGAAGTCTTAATCAAGTTCAGCGCAATGACAGATCACTGCTGCACTGTGCTCATGTAATGCTAGTTGATTTCTGTTGGGACTATTTGTTGTTTGGTGATTAGATTGAAATGTCAACCCCGTCCCCCGTCCCGAATCAAGGAAATGTTGATGGTTGTTGTGTTAAATTTAGATTTTTGGAAAGTTTATCGCTAATGGTATCAATTTCTTAGCATGAAGTTCAAGGCAAATGAACGCTCTTTAAGATGAACTCAGGTCCGAATCCAAACGAACCTAAGGACTATGCACTGCAAAAGTGAACCCTTTTACTCTATCTTTAATAAGTGAAAATCGAACAGGAAAGCTTTTTGTTTAACCGATCACACAAGAACTTTTAAACCCAATCCGTTTTTCACCGATAAGAAAGTCCAAAGATCAGTCTATATACATTAGAGCGCATTCGGTAATTCTCGGGAGAACGCCAACGTATCCGATTGTAGGTACGGGATTGGCCGAGTTGTGACGAATGCTTTTGAGAGATGACGTCCAAGACATTTGTGTATTTTGCAGCATTTGTAATACCTTCTAGTGTTATACTATGGACACTTTGTTTATCTATTAGCTTACTAAGAGCAGGTATTAGCTTACTTCCTTACATTTTGTCGCATGACACTTTAAAACGTTCACGTAGGAGGACATTGTCATGTGTTTTCGCGGTTGGCAGTTACATCGGCCTGTGAATAAATCGTCCTATCAACTCATCACGTCAGTTCGCCCTTTTTAGATATATAGGTATATAAGCAAGGATATAAGTAATTTTGTTGTTGTTGTCGGTTATTAATGGTACCTTATGAGTTATTTCTACCTGCATGCAGAAGGAGCTTGGTTGGGAAACTCCTCAATACAGACGAGGCATTTCCAGAGTCACCATGTTTTATAAAATCGTTAATAATTTGTTGCAGTGCCAGTACCAGCTTATCTCGAAAGACCAGTGAGTACCACCCGACATATGCACACAGCATCTTTCAGACAGATCCACACAAATGCAGCCTACTTTAAATATTCTTTTTTTCCCTACACAGTGATACTATGGAACAGCCTACCAGAAACAATTGTACAGCAACCTGATATTGCAGCGTTCAAAAAGAGTCTCGATTCTTTTCAGATAGTGAGCTGTCCCTAAATGACCAAAATATGTTTTATCAGCTCTTTTAATCTAACACTCACAATACAGTCAAACCTGGTCATCCAGTCACCTCCATTCAGCGTGCACCTGTCTTAAACGGCCAGTTCAATGTACCCCGATCTTATTTACACTAAATTTTACCTGTATTCAACAAGCACCTTTAAAACGCGGTCAACGGCCGTCAAAATCGTGTCCCATTCTTCGAAATAACTTGCATTAACGGTCAATTTCGGGCCGATTGCAATTTTCACGGATAAGTAATTATCACGGCGCATAATTGTTTTCGGATTATCTATTCAAGTGTCAAAATCAGATAAACATTCACATGCGTCGCCAATTAACAGGTGTTTTGTAGATAACAACAAAGTCGTCAAAATGCATGTTCTGTTATATTGCTCTTATTCAGTGATTGAAATTTATGCATATGATATTCAAACTTTATCAATAAAGATTAATCGAGTATGACGATCGAAATTACTGTTCTCGGAAAGTAAACTATTTTCGATTTCGTACAGAGTCTGTTTGCGGTGAGGTGAGAAATGAGAAAACAAACTCGCCCAAATACTAATTTTGACTAGATTCCTATTGGAATTAAATTGAAATATAGTGTTTTACGCAATAAATATCGAGAAGACTGATCCTCAATTGACCGGCCGATATTATGTCAATTGTTCGATCTTTGCAAAAAATAATCACGACCCATCGAGTAATTTAACCCGATTTGAACCTTTTTAATTTTGATTGATAATCTAATCCCCTTCATGACCATATAGGCCTACCAGTATTCTTACCAAAATTTTAAAAGAAATGTTTGAATGAGCTGTTTTCTTGTTATTTATTTACTATGAAAATGAATACTTTCTAGCCACCCAATCTTTTTGTAATACAAATATCCGGCCACCACCTTGACAGGCCGACCTGTCTTAAGCGAATTTAGCAAATCCCTTGACCGCTTGCTTAAGACAGGTTCGACTGTACTTTTAAAATTTTGCACCCTAACAAATGTCGTAACAGTTTTTATTCCAGCACAGGCGCGCACCTGCCAGTAATACCCGAAAGGGGAGTTGGGCAGTATATATAGATTGATAGATTTTTACCAAATCACAGCCATTTGTTTATTTCAATTATATTTTAAAACTATTTTTTAAATTCAATTGAATATCATCTTTTGAACTTTATATAATTCTTCTTTAAATTAGCTTATGTTATCATTAAAATGTCTCAAAGTAGAGGGATTTTGCCAGTAGTGCATATCCCCAAATAGGTAATAAAGAAAATGTTTTATCACCTAAATCTTTGTTCCAAAAATACTCATTTGAATAAACCCATTACCAGAGGACAAAATAGTAGACTGGTCCATATTGAAAGGCGTTGCAGACGACAATTTAAAGTTTATGAAATTTTAGATTTTATAACCACTTTGGGTAGAAAACATTGTGGAAAATGAAGAAATTGCCAATAGTGGATATTCCCAAATAGGTTATAAAGAAAATGTTTATCACCTACATCATTGTTAAGAAAATACTTATTTGAATTAAACAGTCCTAAATTCTTTTTGAAGACGAGCTCTGGAGAGCCAAAACTGTCAAATACTTGATTACCTTGGTCCTACATTGAAGATCTTAGAGTCTGTAATGTTTGAAATTTGGTTAAATAATTTCAATTTCATATAAAAAAAAAAGATGATGGTAGTAAAGAAAATCAATATTATTATTAGGGATCCCAAACATTTTGAAAAGACATTAATGATTGCAGTATTTGAGTACCTGAGACCATGCTTGTTAATGTCAGGCTAAAACCCTGATATCATATGACAGCAGAATCATCTTTTATATTTCTCAATTGAAAGATCACTGCCTTTTCAAAGCTATGAGTATTTGATTTAATTATTTTCAACAATAATTTCTATAGCATTTTCCTCAAAGAGTGGAATTGCTTTGGAATGGGTTAACCCCTTGTTATCTTTTTCCCCATCTGTTATTACACTACTGTGCCTACAGCCAGATACCAATCATGAGGTTATGCTTACAAGCAAAGTAGGACCCCTCTTTTGTTTGGAGTTCTGATATTTTATTAATATTATTTATATTAAATGGATGATATATAGTTACCTTCATCCATTTAGCTAAATTGTTAGAGAGCTGGACTACATGCCTCAAGATCACGATTGAAGCCTTATATTCCATAACATCCTTGTCTTTAACTTACATTTTGTTAAACTGTTGATTCCTGTGCTTAATCATGTCCTGTAAATGACCCTTGATTGGAGAATAAAATTTATCTTATCTTATCGGGTTAGAGCCCTAGGGTGATCCAATTTACAGACTAATTGTCTTTTGGATGAGACATTAGAAGAGGCACCATTTAAAGATTCTGTACATTGAGAACCAAAATTTTCATCCTGTATCCACTATCTATTGTGACAATTACCTGTTTTCTTGATGGCATAACTCATATGGGCAGATGCTATTTTATGGATTGTAAATAAATTACCATACACATACCTTCATTAACCCATTGCCAAGTGACAAAATTTTAGACTGGTCCAAATTCAAAGAAGTTGAAGATTTGTAAAACCATTGTCTGTTTGTGTAGAAAACATTGGGAATAATTAACCCTTGTCATGCTGAACCCAGAATATTCCAGTTTTAGCTGGAAGTGTAGACTAAGATCAGACTGCACTTATGTGCAGGCTGATCTTAGTCTATACCTTCTGCTTGTACTTTTCCTGCCAGAGTTGCTTTTGAAGTTGATTTCTTAAAAAAATATTGATTTTTTATCAACAAGTTCTATCAGTGCTTTCAGCCCTTTGATTTGGCAGCAATTCAGTTAGGTAATTTATATGGCATGACAAGAGTTAAGAAAGTACTTGTAGGTAAGACATTTCATTATTTTCTTTAATGTATTCCCATGCTTGTATTTTAATGTAGCCTAGTATCAAGCTTTATACTTGGAAGGGCAAAAAGGATTTCTTAATGAAGAGTTTTCTTTCTCAAAATGTTTAACTTTATTTAAGAATGATTAGGAATCATGTTCTTCATACTTTGATTAGTCCTTCTCAATTTTGAATCCTGGAGAATACACCAGTACTGGCACTGAATGTTGGGGCCTATAAAAGAACAAAGATTGGTAGCCACTCCGGGAAGTCAAACTTGAAATCTTTTGATTATGAAGCCGACATTGTACCTCATGAACAGACACCAATCTTTTCTTATTTTTCCAGATCATATCACCTTCTCTCCAATCAGATGTTTGATAGCCCTTTTTGCCCCTTGTTTTATTGCTTACTGGGGTAAGAAGCGTGGTAGCTTGGATCGTTCAGGGGCTATAGCAGGTGAGTGTAGCGGTAAATTATATTCATGGGCTGCTGGCCACACCCACTGACATCTGATGAAGTAGTTCGACTTAGATGTCAACCAGTTTGAAAAATATGTGATCAAGAGCCTAGAGAAAACTGTAAACATTTGTTGTAACCTAAATGCCAAGCTGGAGTTATGTTACCTTCTTTCTGATATTTGATTTGTTAAATCTAGGTGAGGTCTGTTATTTTCTAAAACTACAAAGTAACGGTCATTTGGTTTTTTATTCTGGCATCAAAACAAGATCATATTCAGACCTTTGAACTACTTATACTTGATTGTGAAACAATGTGTTAAGGCATAATGTTTTTATGATATTGATTGTAATGAGGGTCCTATGTTATGTTTATATATTTGGTATATAGGTAAATATATTTATCAACAATAGGTATTTAATCCTTTCCTGTTTTTCAAAAGTTAAGACTTGTCCAAATTCAAAGAAGTTGCAGACAACAATTAAAAAAAAAAATTCTATTAAAAAGAAATTATGAGAAACCAGAAGGCCTAAGGGTTCCATATTTCGGGGTCTCATTTGGGCTTCTCCTACAATTTTTAAAATGTTTTGATGAAATTTTAACCAAATGTTTATCTTTATGTGGCATACCCTATATTATCAGTGTATTGTGATTCTTGGCAGACTTTGAAAACCTTCCTTTGTGACATCTTTTGTCTTGTAAAAATAATATCCTTTGGGTCCTCTTTGGGCTTGGCTGTCCCTGATCATCCTATTGTACATAAAAACAGCTAAGGCTAATCTTAAAAGATCCTCTAGAGAGGCACAGAGATTGCATGTTTTGCATCATCTGATGACCCTTTTTATAAGTTGTTAAACTAATTTTCCTTTCTTTCAATTTGGCTTTGCCATGGTGCTGCATTTTATCAAGGATGAAATCCTCAATAAACCTTCAATTTTTTTTTGCATGTATACTCGTTTTGGGAGAAATTTACAATTATTCACAAAGTGACTCAGTTAAGCAATTAACCCTTTCCTGTACAAACACAGGATTTTAGGTTGCTGTAATTCTATGCTTGAGAAAACATTGTGGAAAAAGAAGAAATTTCAACAAGCAATTTCTCCTTTTTCCAATATATTTTCTACGACATAGGATCGTTTCATTTCAAAATGCATCCAATATTCATTGTCATCTGCAACCTCTTTCAATTTGGACCAGTCTAAAATTTCAAAAGACAAGAAAGGGTTTAGGAACATCATGGTTCTCTTTCTCACTTAAATTTTTGTCAGCTGTCCTGCATCCAACAAGAGCATCAGACATGCTAATTAACCCTTTCCTGTACAATCACTGGTTTTTACATCCTTGTGGTATTATACTTTAGAAAACATTATGGGAAAAGAAGAAATTGCTTGTAACAAGCAATTTCTTCTTTTACCCTGATATTTTCTATCCTGTTGGCTAGTTACTTTTCAAATTGCACTCATTTTAGTTGTTGTCTGCAACTTCTTTCAATTTGGAAAAGTCTGTAGATTTGAAAACAGGAAATGGTTAAAGGCAACGGTCCTATGAAATCATGACATAGTTTATCACTTGTCTTTTAGGTTTGGTGGTTGGACTCATTCTCACATTTAGTAGTCTATGCTTTTTCTCATCTCTACTGACGTTTTTTGTGTTGGCATCAAAAATAACAAAATTTCGAAGCCAATTGAAGCGGAAGCAGGAGGAAGAATTCAAAGAAGGTGAATCTTATCTACCTTGTAAGAGTAACTACTTCTATGCCAGTAAAGAATTATGATTAAGGGTTGAAAGAATAAAAAAAATGTTACTTGTCCTTCTGTGCTTGTTAGAAGCAATTTTCTCATTAGCCTTTTTAGCTCACCTGAGCACGTAGTGCTCAAGTGAGCTATTGTGATCGCCTTTCGTCCGGCGTCCGTCCGTCGTCCGTCGTGCGTCGTGCGTCGTGCGTCGTCCGTCAACAATTTCTTTAAACGACATCTCCTCCCAAACCACTGGGCCAATTTGAACCAAATTTGGCAGAAATGTTCCTTAGATGGTCCCCTTCAAAAATAGCTAAAAGAATTGAAATCCGTTGAAAACTCTGGTTGCCATGGCAACAAAAGTGAAATTTTAAAATAATCTTTAAAAATCTTCTTCTCCTGACCCAGAAGGCGTAGAGCCTTGATATTTTGCATGAAGCATCAGTATATTGACCTCTTTCAAAATAGCTAAAATCATGATCCTCGGGTCCCCAGGGGCGGAGCCCCAGGGGGGTGGGGTTTATATAGAAATAAAGAACGATTTTTTAAATGACATCTCCTCCCAAACCATTGGGCCAATTTGAACCAAATTTGGCAGAAATGTTCCTTAGGTGGTCCCCTTCAAAAATAGCTAAAAGAATTGAAATCCGTTAAAAACTCTTGTTGCCATGGCAACAAAAGTGAAATTTTAAAATAATCTTTAAAAATCTTCTCCTCCTGACCCAGAAGGCGTAGAGCCTTGATATTTTGCATGAAGCATCAGTATATTGACCTCTTTCAAAATAGCTAAAATCATGATCCTCGGGTCCCCAGGGGCGGAGCCCCAGGGGGGTGGGGTTTATATAGAAATAAAGAACGATTTTTTAAATGACATCTCCTCCCAAACCACTGGGCCAATTTGAACCAAATTTGGCAGAAATGTTCCTTAGGTGGTCCCCTTCAAAAATAGCTAAAAGAATTGAAATCCATTAAAAACTCTGGTTGCCATGGCAACAAAAGTAAAATTTAAGATAATCTTTAAAAATCTTCTCCTCCTGACCCAGAAGACGTAGAGCCTTGATATTTTGCATGAAGCATCAGTATATTGACCTCTTTCAAAATAGCTAAAATCAGGATCTTCGGGTTCCCAGGGGCAGAGCCCTGGGGGGGGGGGGGGGTTATAGGCAATAAGCATCAGTTCACAGACTTCTTTCTTATTTCTTAAATTATAACCCATGGAAAAAGTTTTTTCCTTCTTTCAAATCAGCACTAAAGCCTTGGAATTTGTAATTTAGACTTGGATCCCCAAGTTCATAGTGTTTATATGTAATTGTGGCCCACTTGTTTCATAATCCTAACCTTAACATGAAAATAGACTGTTAAAAGAAAAAGAGCCTTTATCTCAGGTGAGCGCCCCAGGGCCAACGGCCCTCTTGTTTAGAGAAGTAAAAAAGTGGGATTGTTGAGGGATTTATCAACCCATTACCAGACAATAAGAATTTAGACTGGTCCAAATTCAATGAAGTTAATTTGATGAAATTTTGATATTCTCTTTCTGGGAAGTAAAAGTTGACCCACTCCCACACTATCTCCTTTTTGGATGCCCCCAAGAGAAGCAGTTTTGGAACACATTGTTGAAAACAGAGAATTGCTTGTTACAAGTAATTTCTTCATTTTTCACAATGTTTTCTACACCAATGATAATTAAATTCTGCCTACTAAAAATTGTCATCTGCAACTCCTTTGAATTTGGACCAGTCTAAAATAATGTCATCTGGTAATGGGTGAAAGGAAATGTAGAAATTATGTTTTATAAGGAATTTTTAGCTCCCAAACTAGAAGTCTATTGTCATTGCATTGTTTCTGTCATGCATGGATTTGTCTTAACTTTTACTTTAAAAATCTTCTCAGAAAGTACTGCACCAAATACCAAGGTAACATTCTGAAATGTGGGTGTTGCAAGTGCAATGGACTGATCCTGGCTATCAATCAAAGAATCAATCGATCGGATTGTGGCCAGCAATCTGTCAGTTGCATTTAACCCATTCCCACACAATCACTCTTTTGAGCGCCCCACAAGAAAAACAATTTGGAACAACATTCTGTAGAATGAAGAAATAGCTTGTAACAAGCAATTTCTTCATTTTACACAATGTTTTCTACCGAGGTGTAAAAAATCTAAAATTTCACAAACTTTGAATTGTATCCTACAACTCCATTCAATTTGGACCAGTCTAAAATTTTAACATCTGGTAATGGTTGAACCCAAATGGAACTCCTCGTTCTTCAAACCTCAGATGTACATTGTATGACTATTTCAGAAATTCAAGTTACAAACTTCAAAACTGGCGCTTTCCATTATGCAAAGCAACTGTGGTAAATGTTTGTCATAAAGTTCTGTAAGAAGTCTGTTTCTTTTTCAAAGGAAAAAAAATAATATCAGAGCAGAAATTTGAGACAACAAAAGGAATTTAAGTTTTCCAGCAATTTTTAGACTTTTAAAACATCTGGGTTTACTGAGATTACGTACTTTGTTTTCTTACACTGTCAGGGTTTTAACGGATGCAGAAAACCTGCGTCTCGTACGCAGAATCATGATAGCAGGACTCACAAAATTGGTAGACATGCGTCCCTGGGGACGCAGTTTCAAAATCAAAATATGGATTAATAATAACAGAATTTCGAAAATTTTCAATTTTCGATGTTTACACTAGGTGGTACAAATGTCTGAACTCTACGTCAGATACCAATACGCTTCAGTATTTAGGCTTGCGTAACGTGCCGATCTTCACAACTTATCGAACAATGCGAAGAATGAAAAACACCAAGTATGCCGAATAGCTGTTGGAGTACTCGAGTCTGCGACGTTTACCGGCGATTATTTATTAAAGTGAACCACTTAAATGTATTGTTTTGTTTTATTAAATTCATGACAGATAATTTTTGTCATGATTTATCAAGTCAGATATCCAAATGCAACTTCAAAAAACGATCTTTTGCGCTGCCAATTCGATTTTTTATTCATATTTTGATAAGTAAAAAGTAACAGGAGGGTTTCAACTTTTTACATTCTCCGACAGCCAATCAAATTGCGAGAAACTGTTTACAGTGGATACAATGGTCTTGATGAATATCCCTGCCCTTCATTTACAAAATAATGCACAATTTCTATCTTAAATTTTGAAGTTGATTGATTAAGAAAAATATTTCTGTAATAGGGTAAGTATTCATTTAACTGCTCCAGAGATTTGCATTTTTGATTATTTTGCCCGAGGCAAAGAAAATCTCGTTTAGTCCATTTTTGCGGTGATGACGTGATTTTAATTCTTCGTCTGCAGCAGGAAATAAAATGTCGCAGCAAAGCGACCTTGGGTCCTTCTTCAATAAAGGTTTTAAAAAACCTGTAGACCCTGAACAGAGCCCATCAACATCACTAACAGTACATGTAGTTTGGCCACGGACGTTCTGGCCAGGAAGTTTTGGCCACAGACGTTTTGGCCACCACTATTGGAAAAACATACGTTTTGGCCAAATTCATTTTGAATGTACTTATTATAGATTTTGAGCATTTTTCATCTTTCATAAATGTTTTCTCCTCTCCTATGGATCATAATGGTTGTTTTATTTCTTAGTAAATATATAGTTTTGACAACCCTAGTACTGGAAACTTTGGAAAACATCAAAGAAAAAGAAGGAAAAGAACATTTTTCCACCAATTTCTCATCAATTTAGAAATGGCCAATTAATAAGAGGAAACAAAGAGAATATACAAATGAAACTTTAATTTTCTTAGTCAGATATGAAGATGCAAAGCTATGTTAATAACATTTAAACCTGTACTCAAAATAGCTATCATTAGACAATCCAAGCCATGACTCTGATGAAGTTAAGCGACATATAAACTCTTCTTTATTGAAAGCTTCTGCTGTGGACATTTCAAAGATTTATTATTTGATAGTTAGAAAAACATAGATGACAGTTGGAAAATTCTTTCCCCAAAAAACTAATTTTCAGCATTTTCTCCTTAACCTCAATTTTTCTGTGCAATATTGTACTTGTAAATGTCTTTTTTTATCAACAATAGAATTTTAGACTGTGACTGCTCTAATTTGAAAATGGTTTCAGACAAAAACATAATTGATGTCAAAATTGGAAAATGTGTATGTTGTATCATGGAAAATATTGAGAGAAGAGATGTTGCTGAATGTTTCCAAATATTAAGACACAAGAAGAAAATGCTTAAGAAAAACATTGAATAAAAAAAAAAATTCAAAATCACAATTTTCAAATAATCATTACATAATACTATTTGTTTTTAGTAAGAAATACTAATAATTTGGCTGAACAATCTAAAATAAGTACATATAAAATGAATTTGGCCAAAACGTCCGTTTTTCTGATAGTGGTGGCCAAAACGTCCATGGCCAAAACGTCCTGGCAAAAACGTCCTGGCCAAAACGTCCTACATTCGTAGTTTAATTGATGATACTCTAGTTATGCTTATTAATCTATTTTTCCAAACCAATGAGGGACCCTAAAAACTTAACCAGGGACTCCCTAAACCAAACATGTTGAGTCCCAGGGACCCCCGAAATTTAAGATGAAACTAAATCCCTGCACTGTTTTTGGCTAAAAAAATGCACCATTTTGTTTTATAATGCTCCAACTTATATACATACGAGGTTTGAAATGTAAAATTCAACGAGGAGTTCCAATTGGGGGTAAACCAACACATCTTTCAATTTGGACAAGTGTAAAGTTTTGTTGTCTGGTAACACTTATCGAAATTTCAGGAGGACAGAGAAACTGGATTCAAGTTTTGTGTAATGGGGGAGTGGCAGCTGAATTTGCCTTGCTGTATTTAGTAGAGGCAGGATCCAGAGAAAGCTTGATTAATTTTCAGCAAGATTACAATATTTCTTGGTATTGTCTAGCAACCATGGGCTCCCTGTGTTCTTCCTGTGGTGATACTTTTGCCTCAGAGGTGGGAAGTGTGATTGGAACCTCTGATCCCAGACTGATAACTACTTTTGAAAAAGTTCCTAGAGGTAATTGTGCTAATAACAAAGAGTGTGATTATCATACTAGTATGCTAATTCATTGTGTACTTTAACCCATTCCCACTTAAATCACTTATTTACGTTCCTCAAGTAAAAAGTTTTGGAAAAGAAAACATATCGGAAAATGAATATATTGCTTGTCACAAATAAGGTTGTATACAGTCCAAATTGTCTTAAGCAAGCACCCAAGGGACCTTCAAAAGGCCCTTGCTTAAGACAGGTGCTTTCTTAATACAGGTCAGTTTAAGTGCAATTTGTTTGTTTGGGAACTGATTGGCGGCTTGCTTAAGACAGGTTGTTCGCTGAATACAGGTGGCTGCTAACATAGGTTTGACTGTATTTGTATCATTTCTCTGTCTGTCTATCTGTCTGTCCATCTTGCTGTCCGTCTTGTTTATATTTTGATCTGTTTATCCACATCTTGTTAACACATCTCCTCTTACATTTATGACAAATTTGAATGAAATTCTCACAAAAAGTTCCCGGTCACTTGACTATGCTTAAGTTGGAAAACTGTTGTAAGTGCTTATATTAGTATAAGCTCTTTATATGAATATAAGCTCTTAATCAATTACTAAAAGTCAAAATTTTAGACAGATCCAAACTGAAAGAAGGTACAGATGACATTTTTTAGTTAGTGGAATTTTAAAAGTCTCTTTCTCATAGAGTACATTACATACAATTTCTACATTTTCAAAAGCTTTTATTCTTGATGTCATCAAAAAGCTTCATTGTGTTGAAATAGCAAAACAGACTAGCAAATATTACTCAAGGTTAGGTCACGATGATGTTAGTTTTAAGGTGTAAGTGAGCTGTCAAACTCTTTTCAAAGCAAAAGTATTAGATCAACACTTTGACACACCATGTTTCTGTCCCAAAATTTATTGAAACTTTATGCATAAAAACTCTATGTAGGTTAACTGGATATTAATTAACCCATTCCCACTCAAGCCCTCCTTTTTACGCCCCTCAAGAGAAAAGCTTAGGAAACAATTGTGGAAAATGAAGAAAATGCTTGTTTCAAGCAATTTCTTCATTATCCACAATGTTTTCTATCCAAGAAGATAAAAAAAGTTTAGAATTCCATCAACTTGAAATTGTCTTTAGCAGCATCTTTGAATTTGGATAAGTCTTAAATTTTGTTGTGTGGGAATGCATTAAAGAAATATCATGTCTTATTTTGCAAATCTACTTGTCTTAATGTTACATTTGAGATTGACTCAAATTATATTTCATTATCAGAAGACCAATACTTTTAAGAGAGATAATTTGAAATATATTTTAAGCTCACCTAAGCACAAAGAGCTATTGCATTCTGTCATCGTCTGGTGTCCATCTGAATATCAGTCTGTCCGTCCATTCACAATTACAAAAATATCTTCTCCTTTAAACTAACCATGGAATTATAACCAAACTTAAAAGAATTGATCCTTAGGTCATATTTTTACAAAATACTTCAAAGAATTGAAATCCATGAAGAACCTTGGTTGCCATGGCAGCCAAGTGAAAACTTTAAAAATCTTCCCACCTAAACAATAAAGCCTTTAGCTTTGATATTGTTATATGTCATAATCTGTTGACACTCTACCAAAATATTTGAAAGAAATACCTTACTCAGAAAATTAGCCCTTTTCCATACCATCCCTTATTTGACGCAGGAATAAAGAAGGAAATCTTTGAAAGGCTTTTTGTCCCACACTAAAAGGCTTTGATATTTGTTATGTATCAATGCCTATTGAGGCTCTATCAACATACTTCAAAGAATCACCATACTCTTAAAATTAGCCATTTTCAAGTGAGCTATTGTGATCACCTTTTGTTCATCGTCCTTGCGTTGGGAGTCGTAATTTGTCACTTCCTCCCAAACCACTTGCCCAATTTCAACCAAATTTGCAGAAATGTTCCGTAGGTGGTTCTTTTTAAAAACAGCTAAAGCCGCCGTCATAGCACAGTTGGTAGCGCGTCGGACTGTCAATCTAGAGGTCCCGGGTTCGATCCCCAAAGGCGGCACTCATCCTTTCCGACTATTTGTCTCTCACCAATTGGTCGATAATCGTAGACCTATGTGGGATAGCAGCTGGAGGCTAGGAAAGGATGTAATGGTAGTACTGGTGTGAGAAATACCAGGATTCCATTGTTAGGTGCTCCAGCCGCCGCGATATAACTGAAAGATTGTTGAAAGCGGCGTAAAACCCCATTCAAACAAACAAACAAAAACAGCTAAAAGAATTGAAATCCATGGCAACAAAAGTGAAATTTTAAGAAAACCGTTAAAATTCTTCCCTCCTTACCCAGAAGGCATAGAGCCTTGAAATTTTGCATGAAACACCTCTTTCAAATTTGCTAAACTCAAGACCCTTGGGTCCCCAGAGGCTAAGCCCTAGGGGGCAGGGATTAATATAGAAATGAAGAAGGATTTTTAAATGACATCTCCCAAACCATTGGGCTAATTTGAACCAAATTTGGTAGAAATGTTCCCTAGGTGGCCTTTTATAGAAATAGCTAAAAGAATTGAAATCTGATTGAAAACTCTGGTTGTGATGGCAACAAAAATGAAATTTTAAAATAATTGTTAAAGATCTTTTCCTCCTGACCCAGAAGGCATAGAGCTTTGATATTTTACATGAGACATTTAATTGACCTCTTTCAAAATTGCTAAAATCATGATGCTTGGGTCCCCATGGGCAGAGCCCAAGTGGGACAGGGTTTATATAGAAATAAAGAAGGACTTTTAGGTCTACTGGCTAAGGGCCAGAGGAGCTTTAGCAATGTGGCGTCCATGCATCTGGCTGGCCGGCCTCCAGGCTGTTCTTCTGTTAACATTTTCCTTATTGAGACTCTAGAGTCCACACTTTTCACTGATTCTCTTCAAACTTTCACAGAATGATTGTACCATCATAATAATCCTTCCTTTAAAAATTGGGTCTGATCCGTCAACAAACATTGGAAAAATGAAAATTAATTAGATACTCTTTGTTAATATTCTAGTGTGCTGGGTTTTCATTGGATTCTCCTCAAACTTTCACAGAATGAATGTACCATCATAAGGATTATTCGTTTCGAAATTGAGTCTGATCTGTAAAGAAACACGGAAAGGGGCCTTATGAAAATTTAATTGAAAAATCTTTTTGAAACCCTTGTTGACACACTATATTCCATGGTTTTCATCAAATTCTCTTCAAAATTTACGAAATAAGGTTTGATCTGTCAAGAAACAATGGAAAGGAAGCTTTATGAAAGTTTGATTAAAAAACCCTTTTTAGCACTTTAGAGTCAACAGTTTTCATCAGATTCCCTTCAAACCTTCACAGAATGGTCGTCTATTATAAGGATAGATCCTTTTGAAATTGATGCCTATCCGTCAAGAAACATTGGAAAGGGATCTTATGAAAATTTAATGGAAAGATCTATTAAAAATCCTTGTAAATATTCTACACTTGTCCACAGTTTTCATCAAAATCTCTTTAAACTTTCACAGAGTGATTGTAACATAAGGATTGTTCCTTTCGAAATTGGATATGATTCTTAAATACGGGAAATTGGCCTAACGAAAATTTAATTAAAAATCCTTGCTAGCACTCTAGAGCCCACATTTTTCATCAAATTAACTTCAAACTTCCAGAGAATGATTGAACCATCATCAAGATTATTTTTTTCAAAATTGGTCCGATCAGACAAGTATCACAGGTAAAGGGGCCTTATGAAAATTTTATGAAAAAAATCTTATTGACGCAATGAAGTCCAAAACCTTGATCAGATTTTGTTGAAACTTTCACAGAATGATTGTGTGATAATATGGATAATTCTTATGAAAATGTGGTTTGAACTGTCAAGAAACACGGGAAAAGGGTTTAAAAATCCTTGTTTCCAAGTCCACTGCTTTCTACCGATTCTCTTCAAACTTTCACAGAATAATTGTACCGTCATTACCATCATTGATATGACATTAGGCCTTCTTCGTCAAGTGTCACAGGAAAAGGAACCTTACTAAAATGTCATTTCGAAATCCTTGTACCACAATAAAATCAACAGTTTTCACCATATTCTCTTCAATTGTTCACAGAATGATTGTACCATAATTAGGATTGTTCCTTTACAAATTCCGTCTGATCTGTCAAGTATATTGGGAAAAGGGGCATTAGAATATCTTCATTAAGAAAATCCTCGCTAACATAATTAAGTCTAAAGTCTTCATCGTATTTTCTGGGCGTGGCAGTTTTTTACTTTGAAATCTTAAAACATCTTCTCCTCAGTAACCATTGGGCCAATTTCAACCAAACTTGACATGAATGTTCCTTGCGTGACCCTTTTTAAAAGTTGTTTGCAAAAATTTGATTGAGGCCAAAATATTGGCGTGGCAGGGTGGGGCTTTAATGTCACAGCTCAAGGTCAACATGTCTGTCTTCTTTCAATTTTATTTTTCAATCGTCTTAAATTAGTCAGGTGAGCGATGTTAGGGCCGTTCTGGCCCTCTTGTTTTATGTTCCACAGGAAACGGGGCCTTTAGAATATTTTGTTACAAAAATTCTTGATACTTTTCAGTCCACTGTTTTCAATGATTCTCTTTAAACTTTTACAGAATGATTGTACCTTCATTAGAATTGTACCTTTTGAAATTTGGTTTGTTTTGCAAAATGTCGTCGGAAAAGGGCCCTATGTAAATTTCACTAAAAATCTTCATTAACACAATAAAGTCAACAGATTATAAAATATGATTGTACAATCATTACGATTGTTGATTTTGACAGTGGTTCTGATCAGTCAAGTATCAAGCTAGAAGGGGCCTTATGAAAAACTTATTTAAATTTTCTAGTTAACACGATGTCCCCAGATTTCACATCAAACATTCAAAGAATGCTTGTACAAACATATGGATGATTGTGTACAATCTGTCAGTCATCATGTAAAACGGGGCCCTTTAAAATGTTATTTAAATATTCTAGATGACACAATGAAGTCCCCATATGTAATCAGATTCACCTTAAACTTTCACAGAATGATTAAACCATCATTAGGATGGTTCTTTTTTGAAATTCTATCTAATCAGCCAATAATCATGGGAAAAGGGACGTTACAGAAATTCTGTTACAAAATAAAGTCCATAGTTTTCAGTGAATTCTGTACAAACTTTCACAGAATGATTATATAATCCTAAGGATTTAATTCATTTTAACATGGGTAAGGTCAATAAAGTAGCTGGAGAAAAGGAACCTTATGACATTGAAATATCCCCATTAACGCAGGAATGTCCAAAAGTTTATCGGATTCTGTTCAAAGATGCAGGAACGGAATTATTTTGGCATTTGAAACACAGGAAAAGGGGCCTTATAGATTATCATTTGAAATATTCTTATTTATGTGATATAGTTCACAATTATCATCAGAATGTCTTTAAAATTTCACAGGACGATTGTAAGGAAAGTTCCTTTCAGAAATAGCTGCCGTCATAGCGCAGTTGGTAGCGCGTCAGACTGTCAATCTAGGGGTCCCGGGTTCGATCCCCGACGGCGGCACTCATCCTTTCCGACAAAATGTCTCTCACCAATGGGTTGATAATCGTAGACCTATGTGGGATAGCAGCTGGAGGCTAGGAAAGGATGTAATGGTAGTACTGGTGTGAGAAATGCCAGGATTCCATTGTTAGGTGCTCCAGCCGCCGCTATATAACTAAAAGATTGGTGAAAGCGGCGTAAAACCTCATTCCAACAAACAAAAATTCATTCAGAAATGAAGTGGATCCATCAGAAAACTCAGGGAAAAGGGCCTTATGGATTTTTACTCTAAAAGTCTTGTTTATGTGATAAAAGGACACAATTATTATCAGATTATTATTCAAAATTTCACAGTTGTAGGGTCATAAGGAAACTTCCTTTTTGGAAATCCAGTGGATCCGTCATGAAATATGGGAAAAGGGGCCTTAAGGATTGTTCCTCAAAATAAAAAAGGGGATAATGTCCAATATGTTATTATGCCCCTGCATCGATATTGATAGGGAGCATATTCTACCGGTGTCCGTCTGTCTGTCCGTCTGTTTGAGGCAAAAATATTGGCGTGGCAGGGTGGGGCTTTAATGTCACAGCTCAAGGTCAACATGTCTGTCTTCTTTCAATTTTATTTTTCAATCGTCTTAAATTAGTCAGGTGAGCGATGTTAGGGCCGTTCTGGCCCTCTTGTTTTATGTTCCACAGGAAACGGGGCCTTTAGAATATTTTGTTACAAAAATTCTTGATACTTTTCAGTCCACTGTTTTCAATGATTCTCTTTAAACTTTTACAGAATGATTGTACCTTCATTAGAATTGTACCTTTTGAAATTTGGTTTGTTTTGCAAAATGTCGTCAGAAAAGGGCCCTATGTAAATTTCACTAAAAATCTTCATTAACACAATAAAGTCAACAGATTATAAAATATGATTGTACAATCATTACGATTGTTGATTTTGACAGTGGTTCTGATCAGTCAAGTATCAAGCTAGAAGGGGCCTTATGAAAAACTTATTTAAATTTTCTAGTTAACACGATGTCCCCAGATTTCACATCAAACATTCAAAGAATGCTTGTACAAACATATGGATGATTGTGTACAATCTGTCAGTCATCATGTAAAACGGGGCCCTTTAAAATGTTATTTAAATATTCTAGATGACACAATGAAGTCCCCATATGTAATCAGATTCACCTTAAACTTTCACAGAATGATTAAACCATCATTAGGATGGTTCTTTTTTGAAATTCTATCTAATCAGCCAATAATCATGGGAAAAGGGACGTTACAGAAATTCTGTTACAAAATAAAGTCCATAGTTTTCAGTGAATTCTGTACAAACTTTCACAGAATGATTATATAATCCTAAGGATTTAATTCATTTTAACATGGGTAAGGTCAATAAAGTAGCAGGAGAAAAGGAACCTTATGACATTGAAATATCCCCATTAACGCAGGAATGTCCAAAAGTTTATCGGATTCTGTTCAAAGATGCAGGAACGGAATTATTTTGGCATTTGAAACACAGGAAAAAGGGCCTTATAGATTATCATTTGAAATATTCTTATTTATGTGATATAGTTCACAATTATCATCAGAATGTCTTTAAAATTTCACAGGACGATTGTAAGGAAAGTTCCTTTCAGAAATAGCTGCCGTCATAGCGCAGTTGGTAGCGTGTCAGACTGTCAATCTAGGGGTCCCGGGTTCGATCCCCGACGGCGGCACTCATCCTTTCCGACAAAATGTCTCTCACCAATGGGTTGATAATCGTAGACCTATGTGGGATAGCAGCTGGAGGCTAGGAAAGGATGTAATGGTAGTACTGGTGTGAGAAATGCCAGGATTCCATTGTTAGGTGCTCCAGCCGCCGCTATATAACTAAAAGATTGTTGAAAGCGGCGTAAAACCTCATTCCAACAAACAAAAATTCATTCAGAAATGAAGTGGATCCATCAGAAAACACAGGATAAAGGGCCTTATGGATTTTTACTCTAAAAGTCTTGTTTATGTGATAAAAGGACACAATTTTTATCAGATTATGTTGAAAATTTCACAGTTGTAGGGTCATAAGGAAACTTCCTTTTTGGAAATCCAGTGGATCCGTCATGAAATATGGGAAAAGGGGCCTTAAGGATTGTTCCTCAAAATAAAAAAGGGGATAATGTCCAATATGTTATTATGCCCCTGCATCGATATTGATAGGGAGCATATTCTACCGGTGTCCGTCTGTCTGTCCGTCTGTCTGTCTGCAAAACTTAACCTGCCAACTAAACATTTTCCTATAACTTCAACCCTGATTAAGTTACAATGCTAATATTCGATATGTAGATGGGTCTCAACAAGGCGCAACTCAGCGAAGGTCATTTCATCAAGGTCAAGGTCAAAATTTTAACATTTTTCCCTAAAACAAAGAATAAACAATAAAAATCACCCGTTTCTAAAGAATTCCTGTTTCGGGGGCATAGTGTTTCATAAACACATCTTGTTTTCATTTTAGGCATTTTCTTTAAGCAATGAGCTTCCTGAAGTATTAGAATACTTTAACGGTAAACCTGATAGCCAGTAGATCGTCTAAGGCCCACATCGGCCTCTTATCAAGTGATATCTCCTCCATCAGACCAATTTGAATGTTTATTAGGTAGTCCTCTTTTATAGTAGCTGAAATACAAATCCAGTGGAAGAACTCTGGTTGCCATGGCAATGGAACTTTAATCTTTTAAAATCTTCTCCTCCTAACCCAGTTGGTCTTCAGCCTTGATATTTGGCATTAAGCATCTGTTTATTGACTTCTTTCTTATTTCTAAAATAAAAACCTATGGATTCAGAGGGGGGGGATGTGTTCTCCATATTCCATATAAGTCCTAAAGCCTTGACTTTTTCATTAAGACTTTTAGATACCCAGGTATAGAGCCTATACATGTATAAAGTTTGGTCAGGCCCTCTTGTATCACAATCCTAACCTTAACATTAAATCAGACAGTTGAAAGGAAAAGAGCCTTTATCTCAGGTGAGCGCACCAGGGACTCTTGTATAACATTATGTATTTATCAAACTTAAAGTGACTTTATCCATTATAAGATAATAAAATCCTAGAATGGTCTTATTGAAAAATGTTACAGATGACATTTCAAAGTGCTGAAAGAAAGAGATAATTAACATAGAAAGCATTGTTAGAAAGGGAGAATTTGCATCAAAAATAGGAATGTGGTCTGTAGAATTAAAGACTTCCATTTGACCAGAAAGTTTTAAACTATTCCTACATAATTCTGAATTTGGTTGCCCCCTTCTCCCCAAGAAAAAAATGCTTTTGAAATATTGTGGAAAATAAAGAAATTGCTTGTTATAAAGAATTTCTACATTATGCACAATGTTTTCTAACCCAAAAGACAAAGATTTTTAAGATTTCTTCAAATTCATGAGTTAGAACCAGTCTCAATTTTTTTTTCTAAAGGTAATGGGTTGAAATACTGCTAGTTAAATTAAAAGGAAGTTTATGAAAAAGAGAGTGATAAGTGAAAGTGAAATTAAAGTCAAGTGCAAAAGGAAATTATGTAAAAGTTTGTAGAGTTTTGCATCCAAGGACTTCAAACCATGAATTCTTCAAATCTATGCAAATGCTAGTTTTATCTTAACCCATGCCAGGATTCCCACATAGAAAAAAATTAGACAGGTCCGAATTGAATAAAAGTTGAAGTTGACTAAGTTAAATTGTGAAATTGAATAAGAATCTTTGTCCCTTTGGTTAGAAAACGCCATGAAAAAAGTAAGAAATTAATTGTAACAATCAATTTCTTTATTATAGTGATTTCTTGAGGGACATTAATAGATGGGACGTAGTTGGAATTGGATAATCTAGTGTTAGACTGTAAAAAATTACACTTTTTTGAATGACAACATTTTATATGCATTTTACATATGTGAAACATGTTGTAACTACAGCTTTAAGTATTTCGCCATAGCCTTTAAGTCACTATAAAAACAAAAATGATAGAGGTCAACATTCAGTTCCTGTCAAAATGAATAATTTGAGGGGGCATATTGTTTTACCGTGTCCGTCTGTCTGTCCGTCTGTCTTTCTGTCTGCAAAACTTAGCCTGCCAACTAAATATTTTCCTTTAACTTCAACCCTGATTAAGTTACAATGCTAATATTTGGTATGTAGATAGGTCTCAACAAGGCGCAATATGGGAAGGTCATTTCATCAAGGTCAAGGTCAAAATTTTAACCCTTTACCCGTTTCTTAAGAATTCCTGTTTCGGGGGCATGGTGTTTCACAAACACATCTTGTTTTGTGTATTGACATTCGTTTTTTTTTCCGAAAGATGGTTATTTCTTATTCATTTAAGAGAATTTCCTTAATGTCATGTCCTAAAAGGTATATAATAAAAGGAATATTACAAAAGTGTGTTTTTCTATTTGTTATTATTATTTGTTCGTTAATCGTGTGTAGGTATTTTTTTATTGGATGAGACAGAAGACACTTTTGTAATATTCCTTATTGATGGATGGACAGACAGAAAATATACCACCTAAGGTAGCATATAGAAACCAAATCCTGAGTAATAGGCATTCATAAGCACATTGTGGTATCCTTGGTTGAGAGGTAGAGCGTCGGCTTCCTGATCAAAAGTCCTGACTTTGTTTCCCAGGAGGGGCTATTGATCTTGGTTCTGACATTGGCCAACACTTTCGGCGCAAGTACTGGTGCATTTTCCAGCAAGTAGAATCAAGGGGGATTAATGCAAGTTGGAAGAACTTGTTTCCCAATCAACGTAAAATAATTAGGTTTAAACCATTAGCACTGGTTGACTTGGACAATCCGTATAAATATTCATTATATATCAAGTTGGTGAAGAATGGATTCCCTCTTATCTGAAGTTTTGCTCTGAAATTGCCTTTCCAAGGGTACCTAATTGGGAGGGGGGTATATAATATATTTACTGACTGACTCCGATTTTACAGGTACTAATGGAGGTGTGTCTATAGTTGGTACAGTTGCGAGTTTTATAGGTGGAGCCCTTGTTGGCCTAGCCTATTTTCTAACCCTTATACTCCTCATCCCGGATGATCAACTAACCAGTGCTCCACCTCAATGGATCCTTATTCCTGTTGGAGGACTTCTTGGGTTGCTGGGATCATTTATTGACTCTGTACTCGGAGCAACGTTACAATACTCAGGTATATGAAATTATGTAATCCGTACATGTATTTTATATTTGTCTTCATGTGCTTTTTTCTCAAGAATGATAGACTTAATTGTGTTGTCATAGCATGAATATCTGAGACTTAACCTATTACCACACAACAAAATTTTAGACGTGTCTAAATTGAAAGAAGCTGCAGACGAAATTCCATCAACTTTTTTTTCTCTCTTTTGATAGGAAATATTGTGGATAATGAGAAATTGCTTGATTCAAGCAATTCTTCATTTTCCACAATGTTTTCCAAAGTTTTTTTCTTGAGGGGTGTAAAAAGAAGGGATTGTGTGGGAATAGGTTAATTATTTTTCAGAGGTCTAGACAGGAGTGGGTGATGGAATTCTAAATAAAGAAATACCATATTATGGCTTCTCATTCAACTGGGCAATTCTCTTGAAAACCTCTGCATAATTTTCAGGACGGGATAGTTTATAAAATCAAAACTAGAGCTGTCGCCCTCAAGGGCTGACAAGAATACCCCCCACACCGCTAAAAAGGCTTTTCTATGAAGGAGTGGAATTTGAAGCTGTTTAATCACATGCATGTCATGGTGGATGAACATTGCCAACCCTCCACCTCTTTCTGATTTTGTGTTTGTTGCTAGAGTTGACTGATTAGGAAAGGTTGGTCAATATGAGCCTATGTTAAAGAAAACTGTGTGAGGAGATAATGACACAAAATTATATCCACGAAAAGTCAATATGAGCCTATGTTAGATTTTTGACCCCCGGGGGGCTGGGTCAAATTTGACCTCAGGAAATAAACCGTTCGATATTTTGTAAAGGTCAACAAGATGATGTTACTTACCAAATTTGGTAACTCCCCTTATGGTTACTGAGTTTTGCAATTTTAAATTTTGACTCCTCCCCCCCCCATTAAAAAGTTCAAAATGGCATAACTCTGAAACTGACGACTGGATCAAGATGAAAATTGCAGGTGCACAACTTCATATGATAGGAAACAACCTGATAAAATTTCAGCAAAATTGGTCAAAAAATGTGGGAGGAGAAGAGGACACAAAATTATGTCCACGGACGGACGGACGGACGGACAGACGGACAACCTGATTCCAGTATACCCCCCCATAACTTCGTTGTGGGGGGTATAATTATAAATTTTGACGACCCTTTTATCTAGAACAAGTACAGGATTAGTTAGATAACAATCAATTCCAGGGAATACTGCTGTAATTTAGAATAGATTATTGACTTATTTACTGTACATTGGAATTGCCTATTTTACATGTTCATGCACTGGAAAAAGTAGACCTGAAGAATTTTTAGCTCTACTAGCCAAAGCCAATAAGAGCTATTGTGATGGCATTTTTCCTCCCAGGGTCTCTGAATCCGGCTGTCTGTCTGTTAGTTAACTTTTCCTTGTTAAGACTCTAGAGTCTACAGTGTTCATCAAATTCTCTTCAAACTTCACAGAATGATTGTACCATCACAAGGATTGTTCCTTTGAAATTTGGTCTGATCCATCAAGAAACACAGGATAGGGGCCTTTTGAAAATTAAATTAAATCAATAAAGTCCAAGGATTTTATCTGATTATCTTACAGAATGGTTATACTATCATAAGGATTGTTCCTTCTGATTGAGGTCTGATCCCTCAAGTTACATGGGAAAAGGGGCTGTATGACAATTTAATAAAAAAAAAACTATTAACACAAAAAAGCTCACAGCTTAAATTGGATTTTGTAGAAACTTTCACAGAATGATTTTAAGGTCATAACAATCATTCTTTTCAAAATTTGGTCTGAACTGTCAAGAAACATGGAAAAAGGGGCCTTATGAAAATTCCATTTAAAAATCCTTGTAACCAAGGCCATGAGCTTTTATAGAATTTTCTTCAAACTTTCACAGAATGATTGTACCATCAATATGATTGTTGATGTTGACATCAAACCTGATCCATCAAGTATCACAGGAAAAGGAGCCTTATGATAACTCTATTTTAAAATCCTTATACCACAATAAAGTCAACAGTTTTCACCAGATTCTCTTCAATCATTCACAGGATGATTGTACCATCAGGGTTGTTCCTTTACAGATTCTGAATCATGACAATAATTTCATTAAAAAAGCCTCCTTAATGTAATAAAGTCCACAGTTTTCATTGGATTCTGTTCAAACTTTCACAGAAAGTCTGTTCCATTATTAGTATTTTTCCTTTCCAAATTGAGTCTGATCTGTCTAATTTCACAGGAAATTGGGCTGTATGAAAATTTTGTCACAAAATCCTCATTAACACAAGAATGTCCCCAGTCTGTATCAGATTCTCTTCAAACTTTATTAGAATGATCATTTGGATTGTTCCTTTTTAAATGGGGTCTAATCTTTAAAGTTTCACAACAAAAACATTGGTATCTCAATAAATGTCCTCGGTCTTTATCATTTTCTTCAAGCTTTTAGAATGATTGAACTATCATTAGGATAGTTCCTTTAAAACTGGGTCTAATTTATTAAGTTTCACAGGAAAAGGGGCCTTATGAAAATTTTATTACGAAAAATTCTTGACACAATCCAGTTCACTGTTTTCATTGACTCTCTTTAAACTTTTACAGAATGATTGTACCTTCATTAGAATTGTTCCTTTTGAAATTTGGTATGTTCTGTAAAGTATCACAGGAAAAGGGACCCTATGAAAATTTCACTAAAAAAATCCTCATTAGCACAATAAAGTCCACAAATTCCACAGACTGATTGTACCATCATTATTACTGTTGATTTCGACAGCGGACATGGTCCATGAAGTATCACCCAAAAAGGGGCCTTGTGAAAAACTCTTTTAAATATTCTAGTTAAGACAACGATGTCCCTAGACTTTACCAGATTCACTTCAAACTTTCATTGAATAATTGTATAATCATATGGATGGTCCTTTTAGAATTTGGTAAAATCCGCCAAGTATCCTGTAAAAAGGGGCCCTATGAAAATTTTATTGTAATATTCTAGTTAACACATCGGAGTCCCCATATTTCATCTGAATCACTGTAAACTTTCACAGAATAATTGTGAAATCCTAAGAATTATAATATTAATAATAATAATAGACTTTATTTAAGGAGGCAACACAGTTATTTACAAAAGACAAGAATATTTTTTTTACAAAATATGATAACTTCTTGTATTGATTCTTTTTAAAATGCGTAATGTCTATAGAGTATCACAGGGAAAGGGGCCTCAGGAGAATGTGATTAAAAATCCTTGTAAACGCAAGGTGGATGATTGTAGGGTCATAAGGAAACTTCCTTTTGGAAATCTGTCTTGAAACACGTGAAAAGGGGCCTTAAGGATTGTTGCTCAAAGTAATAAAGGGGATAAAGTCCAATTTGTTATTTTCATTTTATGCATTCTTCTTTAAGCAATTAACTTCCATTCAATATCAGATTACTTGAACCCATTTTCATACAATAAGATTTTAGACTAGTCCAAATTCAAAGAGTAGTTGCAGACAACAATTTAAAGTCGATGATATCTTTAAAATCTTTGTCTATTGGGGTAGAAACATTGTGGGTAATGAAGAAATTTCTTGTGACAAGCAATTTCTTTTTTTTCCACAATGTTTTTCAAAGCTTTCATATTGAGAAGCGCTTAAAATCGTCACCGAGTAGGAATGGGTGAAGGGAAAACTTGATAGCCTGTAGAGCATCTCAGGCCCACAGGGGTCTCTTTTTCTAAAATTGATAAGGATTGAGAATCTTAGGCTATGTGAACTGTGTTCTTAGTCTCAATTCATGATTGATATTTTTCAGGATATGACAAAGATAAAAAGCATGTTGTGAGTCAGCCAGGACCTGGAGTTGATTACATCACTGGTGTCAACTTTCTCGACAATCATGGTGTGAATGCACTGACGTCCCTCATCACAGGATTCCTTTCACCAACTGTGGCAGTTATCTGTTGGAAGCAGCTCATTTGATTGGTTGTGGGTTTTCCTCTCCTGGTTGTTTCAAAAAAGGAACAGAATTGGTCCAGTTAGACAAATATGTTCCATGAAATAGGTAAAATATCCTCTGGTTATAACAGGCCTTATAACAGATTGTTGAAAAACGTTTGTTGCTTATTACAAAGGGGTTACAGATATTGTTATAAGTGTAGGTTACTGATTCCTGTGTTGGAATGGGTTACAGATATTGTTATAAGTGATGTTTACTGATTCTTGGTTTAACTCTTTACTGTATAATCACTGGTTTTTACGTCCATGCGATTTTATACTTTAGAAAATATTGTGATCAAAGAAAAAATTGCTTGATACAAGCAATTTCTTCTTTTATCACAATATTTGCTACCACATAGAATGGTTTAGTTTCAGATTGGACTCACTTTTCATTGTAGTCTGCAACATGTTTCAAATTGGGCCAGTCTTAAATGTCGAGAAACAGGAAAGGTTTAAGTGTTCTAGAGCTCCACAAAGATGGAATTGATTTGATATGAATATAGAAATTTTCATTATGCACCAAACTGTGTGCTGTGAGTACCTCGGAGTATCTTTCATGATGATTTTTGAGAACTTAACAAACATGATCTTGAGGCAAAAAAGATAATTCTATCTTGCCAAGAACTCGATGTCTGATAGAAATAGAACAGAATAGTGGTTCAATTAACTTATTATCATCCCATAAGCGCTTTATACACAAAGGTATAAAAATATTACCGAAATAAAGAAGTTGCACTTTATATATTTTTCCAACTTTCCCCCAAAACATCAATTGTATTTTTCATTTTGAATACAGTTCAATTTTTGCATGCATTTCCTTCCAATTTGGACCAGACTAAAATGTTCTGTTTGGTATTGCATTAAATGTTTTGCAATCCTGAATTAAAATCCTATTCTGAAATGCATTAAAATCAAAGGGACAATAACACTGGAAGTACTAATTGTTAGTCATTATTTCTTTTGAAATGAATGTTATAAACAATACTGACTTGGATAGGCCAAACAGTTAGTTTAGGCTAAGATTAGACTGCACATATGTGCAGGCTGATCTTTGCCTATACCTCGTACCAAAACATTGATATTCAGGGCTAAGCATATTTGCAGCCCTTCAAGCAAATGGAGACCTCACCAGTGTTCCATGAAGATAAAACTTAAAAAAATAGATTGGATCTAATAGAGGTCAATCAGAGAGTAATTCTAAAATAGACCTATTGTGCTACAGACAATTTCTTCATTTTTCACATTTTTTCCCAGTTCTTTTTTTAGAGGGGCATCAAAAAGATTCACTGGTAAAGGGTTAATATTTGGTATGTATCAATACCAATACCTATTTACCCTCTTCCAAAATGCCTTAAAGAATTACAGCACTTTTGAAGATTAGCGCTTTCTGTGCAATCCCTGATTTTAGATAGGAATAAAGAAGGACATATTTGAAAATCTTCTCCTCTTTAACCATTAGGCCTAGACTTTTGATATTTGGTATGCATCTATTCCCGTTGACTCTCTATCAAAATCCTTTAAAGGATTACCTTATTCTAGAAATTTGTGCTATATTTGGGGATCTTAAATATACCTAGGATTAAAGGAGAACATTCTTAAAAATCTTCTCCAATAAAATAATTAGGCATAGAGCTTTGATATTTTGAATATGTCATTAAGTCTTGAGCCATCACACTCAGGAGAGTTATATAGAACCAGTATGGTCCTCTGTTGAAATATGACCTCTTGCTGAACTCTATGGGATTCATTTTCCTTTTTATGCATTGCCATATAATGGCAGAAATGCATAGAGAGTTACCTCTGTATAAGCAAATTGTTTGTCTGGATATGCCAAAGGTCAAGGTGACAGATGTATTTCAGGTGACAAAATGAACTTTGTCCACTGAAGGATGGCTCCCAAATAAACTTAAAAGCAGTTACTCCCTGTGATGAATTCTGGTGAAAAGTTAGATTTGATACACTTGAGGTCAAGGTCACAGTTGGACTTTCAGAGATAAAATTGATCTTGTCTGGAGCACACCTCCTACATTAATGGATGTTCCAATTAAATTTGGCATAACTATTCCCCTTAATGAGTGCAAGTGTCATATTTAAAGTTTGATTGGATTACTCTTTGGGTAAAGGTGACATTGGAAGGTCTAGTCAAGAATTGACATCGTCCAAGCACATCTTCTACATTTAACTCTTAACTCATTAACAAAGTAACTTGCCAAGGTTTTCCCTTTGAAGAGAACTAGTATCATGGAAAAAAGATATTTTAGAGGCCTGAATATTTTTCTTGTTCAGAGGTCACAAATGATTGTCACATTTCATAATTAACAAAGCAGATTATTAGATTTCTTTGTCACTTAATGTAACATAATTTGGACTAAAGGCAGTAATGGTCATCATGGTCATCCATGTCTGGGACACATTTTAGTCCTATCATTGTTTTACACAGTTCCAATGAAGTCCATTTTCCTGTGACTTGTTTCTTTCCAAATTTCAGGAGAGTGTTTAACAAGATCATTCTATTGGGTTTGCAAAACCAAGAAGAAAGTTAAGAAAAAATCTATGTAGCATGTATGGTCACTTAAGATCTTTTGCTCAGAGAATTTTGTGTATTACCATTACCACATTATTCTACTTTTTGACACCCTGAAGAAACATGGTCATGGACATTTGTGTGGGAAAAGGACAATTTGCTGGAGTTTTTAAATATTGTCTGCAACCTCTTTCAGTGAGAACCAGTCTACATTTTGCCGTCTGTGAAAATGAGTATGGTTTCTTAATTGAGGTGTTTATGTGGGCAAGACCAGCTGTTATTATAGGTGTCTCATATTTGACATTTAATCTTGAATTTGTGATGGTATTCTAGAAAATGAGATTGTGAAAGGATAGTTTTCAAAAGGTATTTGAATACATCTATGATATTGGTAACATTGTTTATACTTTGTTGTAGTGGTTACTTTGTTACTTTTGATATTAAAAAAAAAACATTTAAAAGCATTGTTTTTATTTATCCTCGATAAATGAATAATACCAGATATATTAACCCATTCCCGCAAAATCCTACCATTTTACGCCCTCTATGAAAACAGCTTTGGACACCATTGTAGATAATTAAGAAATTGCTTGATACAAGCAATTTCTTCATTATCCACAATGTTTTCTAACCAAAAAGACATTATCCACAATGTTTTCTGTCCAAAAGACCAACTAATTTAAAATTCAATCAACTTGAAATTGTGATCTGCAGCTTCTTTAGATTTGGACCAAAAATTGTTGAGTAGGAATTTTGGTTTAACCACCTGAGGAATTAAAGAAAGTTTCATTTTAGTCGAGCCTGCTTGCAGTGAGCGAGACATAGTTGTCACTATGACGAGTCGGTGTATGTGCGTTAGTGCATAAGTTCTGAATTTGTCCAGATAATTGCTCCTACGGTTATGGATGGTTTTCAAAATAACTTGGCACAATTATTCTCCATCATGAGTAGATGTGCCATTTGAAAGAACTTTGGGGTTGTTCAAATGTCAAGGTCACAGCTCAAGGTCAAACATTAAAATTCAAGGTCAAGTTGATGGTCAAAACTTTGCAGGCTTGACAGCAGTTGTCCCGGAACAACCATCTAGTTGTCTCTAGCTCATTATCATATGGTTGGCCGTTTTTATGGGCTGAAAACAATGTGGTTTTGGAAATAAATGCAGGTAACTAGCATTTTCTCCTTTAATCACAATATTCTATATGTTATCTGATGCAAAATTCACTGATCTGGCCACATGACTTTTTGCTTTTAACCAATTCCGACACAATAACTTTTTGACTCCCCTATGGAAAAACTTTAGAAAACAGTGTGGACAATGAAGAAATTGCTTGTTACAAGATTTCCTCAACTACAATTTGTCGTCTACAACTTACAAGGTTGTTCATGTGCACCTCCATGTGAATGTTGGCGGGTGTTTTACTCTTGTGGTGTCTAACGTCCTACCTGAGCATATTATACTGTGGGTGAGCTATTGTGACTCGTCATTGTCTTGAGTCCAACTGTACATCAATCTGTTAGTTTGTACACAATTGCAAAATAATTCTTTTCCTCCAAAACATACATGCTTTTTAGCTCACCTGAGCACAAAGTGTGAGGTGAGCTATTGTGATTGGTCATAGTCCGTCCCTTTGTCAACAATTTCTTTAAAAATCTCCTCCTAAACCAGTGGGCCAATCAAGCTGAAACTTTGCAGGGATGTTCTTTGGGTGAAGTTCTACAAAAGTTGTTAAAAGAATTTCATTCCCTGAAAAACTCTGGTTGCCACGGCATTTGAAAATGGGGTATTTTAGTCAATCTTTAAAAATCTTCTCCTCCTAAACCAGTAGGCCAATCAAGCTGAAACTTTGCAGGAATGTTCCTTGGGTGACTTTCTACTAAAGTTGTTAAAAGAATTACATTCCGCGAGAAACTCTGGTTGCCACGGCATTTGAAAATGGGAAATTTCAGTAAATATTTGATTTTTTTTTCTCTCAAGCAACAATGCCAAAGGCATTTATATTTCATATGTAGCTCAATCACATGGTTCTCTACCAATTTTTCAAATGTTTAATCTCTCGGGTCAAAAATGGCTCCGCCCCTGAGGTCCGAAGTTTCAATAAATGCTTAATAAGAGCAAGTTCAAAAGACAACTCCTCGTTGAGGATATTTATATGTAGCATGTAGTATTACTAGATGGTTTTGTACTATATCACTAAAAATTGTTCTCCTAGTGTAAAATCAGACCTGCACTAGAGGGTAAAAATAGGGGAAAACACAAAATTTTAGTATGTTGAAAAAAATTCTTCACTTTAAGGCCGAGGGCATTTATATTTGGAATGTAGCATAGCCTGGCTGTTATCTATCGATTTTGATTAAATTATGCCTGCAGGTTAAAGAACATCCCTTCCATGTTCGTAAAATACTCAATTAGACCATGTTTAACAGTCTTCTCCTCCCAATCGACCAAGACTACGGCATTTTTGTTTGGTATATAGTATTACCAGATGGTTTACTACCATGTTAGCTAAAATCTTATAAAACATGGCCCTGCACCAGAGGTCCAAAATTTGGGAAAACCCCGAATTAAAGAAACTTCAAAAGTCTTCTTCTGAAATATAAGGTGAGGGACATTCACATTTTGGTATGTAGCATTACTAGATAATTTTGTACTATGTTACAGGAAAAAATGCCTCTAGGATAAAAAAACATCTCTGCTCGAAGGGCCGAATATTGCTTCAATTGCTTATTTAAAAGAAATCTTCTAAAAATAGGACCAAGAAGAATTATATTAAAAACATAGCATAATGTTGTTGTTATCTGCAATGTTTATATCCTTTGGATAAAAATGGTCCTTCCCAAGGCATCCAAAATTATGAAAAACACTCATTAAGAGCATGTTCAAATATCTTCCTGTCCTGCTGTATAAGTTGTAATGCATTCATATTTGGTTTATACTTCATCCAGAATGTTCTCTACCATGGTTGATAAAATTATACCCATTGGGTCAAAATGGCCCCGACTCGGAGGCCCCAAGTTTGGTAAAATACTCAATTAGAGCAATATCAAATTCTTTTCCTCTTAACACTGATACACATTTAAAGAAGTTGTAAACGGTAATTAAAGTTTGATTGAAATCTAAATACAAAGAATTTCAGGGTAGAAAACATTGTGGGAATTGGAGAATTTGCTTGTAAGTTCTCCCTTTCTCATAATGCTTTTTAAAGCTATTTTCCGTGAGGGCATTAAAATGTGGGATAGTTAAGTAATGGATTAAACTATAATGCCTTATGCTTTCATTTTTGTTGTAAATCATAACTGGATAATAATGTACTAAGCCAAGGTGCAGATGCCTCAGGTGAGCGATTTAGGACTGTCGTGGCCCTCTTGTTTAACCTGTTACCGTACAAGACAATTTTAGACTGGTCCAAATTGACAGATGACAATTTAACGTTGATGGAATTTGGATAGAAAGCATTGAGGATAATGAAGAAATTGCTTGATACAAGCAATTTCTTCATTATCCACAATGTTTTTCGAAGCTTTTTTCTAAAGGGACGTAAAAAGAGGGATTGTGTGGGAATGGGTTAAGATACTTTCACCCTTTCCTGTTTAAACCCGGGATTTTATACTTGAGAAAACATTGGGAAAAAAGAAGAAATTGCTTGTGACAAGCAATTTCTCCTTTTTCCACAATATTTTCTACCACATAGGATGGTTTCATTTCCAATTGCACCCAATTTTCATTGTTAACTGCAAACTCTTTCAATTTTGACCAGTCTAAAATTTCAAAAAACAGGAAAGAGTTAAGGAGCTGAAATCCATTTTCATAGGCAATCGAGTTAAATACTTTAATAAATCTTTTTTTTTTTTGAGAACCAAATGGCTTCGATATTTGGTATATTTCACCACTTCATGATCATATTCTAGAATACTTCAAGGAAAATCTCTATTTTGAAGATTAGCCCCGAGCTTTACAAGCCCATATTTTTGTTTGCCTAAACTTAACAGGTATAAGGCTCTGGAATTGCTATTAGTCCAAAATACCCCAGATAACAGTAGAACATCTGTAATTCGAACATGACTGGTTTGCAGGTTATGACATTGTTTGTTTGTATACTTTAACCGGTCCCTTTTTCTTTCTTTATCTTTGTATTAAAAATCTTTCTAATTGCAATGTAGGTGGTATGTATGTCATATCTAGTTTCAAGTCCAGAAACACTAACTCCTATGGTTGATTCATAGGTGTAATCAATCCTTTAAGGGACTAATAAAGTGTCACAATTCCCCACATGGCCTTAGACATTCATTGAATAATGAATTAAAGTGCCAAAGGGTTGATGAAAGAGGAATTTGAAGTCACCTATACATCACAGCTTTGGGTCTGTAATGAATTCTTGCACAATCCTGCTTTTTTACTCCCTTGAAGAAAGTGCTTGAGAAAACATTGTGAACCAGAGACGCTTGAGCGCCTGTATCGCTCCACAGACCTGAATATACTGATTAAGCAAATGGTGTTTTCAGTATTCAATATAAACTGAATTATCTTAGCCATCTCTGGCAAATAAATCTAGTCACTGAAATCTTTGAAGTAGTTCTAGTGAAGCATTTTCAAACTTTTCACTGTTTTACAAAGTCAAGTTGAGTTATGTAAAATTCATATATTAAGTAAAATGAAAAGGCATTTACAAAATTTTCTCTGTATACCACGAAAAGGTATTTACAAAATTTCACTGTATCTCATATATGGACATTGGCCCCACCCATAAAAGTCATGTTGTCCAATCTATTAATATTATGTGAAGATATCTGAAAAAGTGTCCCCTGAGGATTATTCCTTCGAAATTGGGTTGAAACCCATCGACAGGATTCTGAGAAGATTTTCAAAGTTCTCAGAATATATTCCATTTATGGAAATTAGCACCCCCACCAAAATGCCATGCTTTTTCCCGATCAAATTATTTACTTGAATACATTTGATTAGGGGTCTAAAAATGGATATTTCCTGTGACATTTGATTAAAATCAATCTACTGGTTTCTGTTCTTGTTGTTTTTTTCTTTTTAGAGTTTTCTCTGTATACCATAATGGAAATAAGCCCAACCTATTTAAGACATGTTTTTCATTCGATCAAAATTCGTTGAAGGAATCTGATAAATGGTCTACCCAGGATGATTTCTGTAAAATTTGGTGGAAATCAATCCACTTGTTTCTGAGGTTTTGAAAGCTTTCACCACATACGGAAATTAGCTCCTCCCATTAAAGCCATGTTTTTCCTCGGATCAGAATTTTCTCTGAAGGAATCTGATAAAGGGTCACCAAAGAATTATTTCTGTAAAATTTGGTTTAAATCCATCCACTGGTTTCTGAGAAGAACATTCTTAAATCTTTCACCATATATGTTAGAAGCAATTCAACCTTTTCATGCAAAGTTTTCTGCACACATATTTCTAAGAGGGTGAGAATATCAGCGCTGTGTGTTGTGGTAATAGGTTATAATTTCATTTTCTTTCAATTTAATTCAATCTAGAATTTTGTCATCTGGTTAAGATAATGATAAATCTTTCTCTCAAACACTTAACTCATTCCAACTCAGTCCCTCCTTTTTACGCCCCTCGAGAAAAAAGCTTTGAAAAAACATTGTGGAAAATGAAGAAATTGCTTGTATCATGCAATTTCTTCATTATCCACAATGTTTTCTATCCAAAAAAGACGAAAAAATTCAAAATTCCATCAACTTGAAATTGTCGTCTGCAGCTTCTTTCAGTTTGGACCAGTCTAAAATTTTGCTGTGTTGGAATGGGTTAATAAGAAAACTCATTATGCAATATGATATGCATTACGGTAGACTAAATCAGCTGAATTTATTACCTCCCTTTAATAATCCTTAAAAATTTAGGCCCGTTTCATCTAAAAAATTTAATAGGTCTAAATCTCTTTAAAAAATCTAATAAAAGGAAATCCAAAAAAGATCAATGAACATCCATGTATGATATAAAAATATTCATTTGATACTGTCTAAGGAGACTACCTTTAGTTAAGCGGCTATATTCCATATATGGTAAAAGGCCCCCTGAAAGCTAGGTTTTTCATCCGATCAAAATTCTTTGAATGAATCCGATAAAGGTTGAAATCCACCCACTGGTTTCTGAGAAGAACATTTTTAAAGCTTTCACCATGATGGAAATGGCCAAGCCCATTAAAGCCATGTTTTTCATCGAATAAAAAAATTATTGAATTCAAACAGGTAGTTTCTGAGAAGAAGATCATTAAACAAAAAGATACACGTACGCATGCACAACGGGCACAACGCCGTGACAATAGCCTTCAGCCAGGGGGCTCAAAATGAAGAAATTGCTTGTTACAATTAATTTCTTCAATTCCTACAATGCTAAATTCTACCACAGAAGACAAAGATTTCTAAAAAAATCGTTAACTTGAAATTGCAGTCTGCAACATTTTTCAATTTCAACCATAATTAATTTTTCCATGACATTGTAGTAATGGGTTAAAAGGAGACATTTAATAGTCGGAAAACGCAACTTGACTGAAAACACGAAATAGCAACTCTATACATCCAATATAATTGACTTTGGTATGTAGGTTCTATTAGAGTGTTGCGCACAGTTTAGTCCAACTAATAACAAGAAGTCCATGAGGGCCTGAGATGCTCTACTAGGTATCAAGTTTTTCGCTAAAGTAACCCGACATTTAAGGAAGTTAATTGCTTAAAGAAGAATGCATAAAATGAAAATAAAAAACTGAACTTTATCCCCTTTATTACTTTGAGCAACAATCCTTAGGGTCACTTTTCCTGTGTTTCATGATGGAACCATTCCATTTCCAAAAGAAAATTTCCTTCTGACCCTACAATCATCCTGTGAAATTTTCAATAGAATCCGACAATAATTGTTGACTTTATCACGTAAACAGTTTGTTTTGAGTGAAAGTCCATAAGGCCCCTGTTCCTGTGTTTTGTTACTGATCAATTTCATTTCCAAAAGGAGCTTTCCTTACAACAATACAATATTCCTTTGAAATTTTAAAGACAATTTGATAATAATTGTGATCTTCATCACATAAACAAGAATGTTTTGAATGGTAATCTGTAAGGCTCCTTTTTTTTTTCTGTGTTTCCAATGTCACAACTATTCCTTGCATCTTTGAAGAGTCTGATAAAAACTGTGGACTGTATTGTGTTAAGGAAGATATTTCAACTTATTGTTGGTTTAATCATTCTTTGAAAGTTTAAAGTGAATCTGATGAAATATGGGGACTTCATTATGTTAACTAGAATGATTAGAAAAAAATCATATGGCCCCTTTTTACATGATACTTGACAAAATGTACCCGATCCTGAAAAGAACCATCCTTACAGTTGTAGAATCATTCTGTGAAATTTTGAAGTGAATCCAGTGAAATCTAGGAAAATCATTACGTTAACTAGAATATCTAAGAAAGTTTTTCATAAGGCCCCTTTTCATATGATACTTGCCATATCAGATCCATTGTCAAAATCAATAATTGTAATGATGGTACAATCAATTAATAGTGAAATACTTTACAGAACAAACCAAATTTCAAAAGGAACATTTCTGATTAAGGTACAATAATTCTGAATTGTGTCAAGAATTTTTTGTAACAAAATTTTCATAAAGCCCCCTTTCCTGTGAAACTTTACAAATCATAACCAATTTACATAGGAACAATCCTAATGATAGATAGTTTAAAGGAAATGATTAAGACAGGACTTTGTTGTGGTAATGACGTTTTTGCAATAAAATTTTCATATGGCCCCTTTTCTTGTGTCACTTAAAAGATCAGACCAAATTTCCAATTGATGCAACAGCCATTTTATTAAAGTTGGAAGAGAATCTGATACAGACTGGGCACATTCTTGTGTTAATGATAATTTGGTAAGACTTTTTCATATAGCCTCCATTTCCTTTGGTACTAGACAGATCAGGCCTAATTTGGAAAGAAACAATCCTAATGATGGTAAAAACATTCTGTGAAAGTTTGTACAGAATCGAATGAGAACTATGAACTTTATTGTGGTACAAGGTTTTTTAGATTAATTTTCATAAGGCTCTCTTTTCTATGATATTAAACAGATCTGGTCTAATGTCAACATCAAAAATCGTAATTATTTTACAATCATTCTGTGAAAGTTTGAAGAAAATCCGATGAAAGCTTCGGACTAGTCAACAAGTTTATAGATGAAATTTTCAAAGGCCCCTTTTCCTGTGATACTACACAGATCAGGCCCAATTTGAAAAGAAACAAACCTAATGATGGTAAAAACATTCTGTGAAAGTTTGAACAGATTCCAATGAAAATTGTGAGCTTAATTATGGTACAAGGATTTTAAAATTAAATTTCATAAGGTTCCCTTTCCTGTGATACTTAACTGATCATGTCTTATGTCAACATCAAGAAACGTAGTTATTGTACAATCATTCTGTGAGAGTTTGAAAACTGTGGAGTTTATTGTGGTACAAGGATTTTAAAACCAAATTTCAAAAGGCTCCTTTTCCTATGATACTTGATGGATCAGGTCTAATGTCAACATCAACAATCATTAAATCGTTGTTCAATTATTCTGTGAATGTTTGAAGAGAATCCCATGAAAGCTCTGGACTTGGTAACAAGGATTTCTAAAAGAAATTTTCAAAAGGCCCCTTTTCCCGGGTTTCTTGACAGATCATAATAACCCATTTTCAAAGGGAACGATCCTTATGATATTACAATTACAATGTTTCTTGAGGAATCACACCCAATTTGAAAGGAACGATCGTTATGATGTCAGAGATTAAAGGTAGATATCGATGTTTTTAATTATTTTTATTTCCTCTTATAAACTACTTGAAAACAATATGCCGAAAAGTAATTTTGCAAAAATATGAGGTCGCTTATCAGAAAAAACAGGGTATTTCCCTAATAGCCTACAAAGGCTATTAATCTATTATTAGATTAATCCGAGACAGCTACGAAGATTATAGGGCATTCACGTGGCGCAAATAACCGTTAGAACCTTACATCTAATTCAAATTACATCAAACCAACGTCATCGTTACGTCATCAGGAGTAATGTTCCCTAGCCTGTTCTGTCCGCGGGACATTAATAATAAAGACTCGTATTCTAGATACAACATGTAATTAGTCTTATTCTCTAACTCCCATACTACATATGATACATGGTTTATATAGTGGTAATATGATACAAACATCTTACTCCATACACTACATTTCCTCCTCAATTTAGACAAAATCTCATTTTTCCACGATGTTTCAGATTAATTAAAAACTTAGATAGACAATTCTTATTTTTCAATATAAAGGAAATGATTCATAAACTTGATAAAGTACTTTCCTGACTTGACCCAAAATTCAGGTATTTTTCCTGGTAAACAGACCCTTTAAGTAATTTACTTATCAATGTTAATAATGCTAAAAATGTGACTACATTCTGAAAACACCCAAATTGCATTCGATAACTGAATAGTATAAATGATAACAAGGATAAAACAATAACGTGTCCAATTATCCAATTAGCTAGCTCATGACATAGTCTTTATATCTTATCGGTGGTTTTATGTGTCTTTCTGGCCTACATCTTGGCTGGGAATTTTCCTCCTGGGGAATGTGAATAATTGGCTTATCAGCATTTTCACACATACTTCTTTTCTCACTATTTTGCTCTTGTGAAATATTCGAATCTGAGTGAATCTGAGGCAAAGCTGTAAACTCATTTTCAACTTTTCTTTCATTATATGGCTTAACATGAGTAACGTTACGATCGTATCTCACACCGTCTTGAGATTCAATTGTCACTTTATTACCATATTTTTCTATAACTTTATGTGGCAAAGGGTTAAATTGAGTTTGCATCTTGTTTTCACGTTTCTGCTTTAAAAGAACCTTATCACCTTTCTGAATATCGCTATAGCTTGCCTGTCTTTTCCTATCCGCGTACTCTTTCCCTTTCCCCTTTTCCTCAGAATCCCGGTCTCTAATTTCTAAATCATTATATTTAAATCTATGATTTGTAATTTCGGGCAATTTCGTCCTTATCGGTCTACCGTAAAGCATTTCGGCTGGCGATTTACCCGTTATTGAATGAGGTGTACTTCTGTACATCATTAGATATTCATCTAAATCTGATTTCCAGTTTCTACCTTCTGCCTGCGAAATTCTAACCCTTTTCATGATAGACTGATTTTGTCTTTCTACCTCACCATTTGCTTGTGGATGTAATGGGGTAGTTCTTTTATGCACAATACCATTATTTTGCAAATAATTTGTGAAGACCTCACTGGTGAAATTTTTAGCGTTATCTGTTTTTAGAGTTAAAGGTAACCCATGTGTAACAAAAAACTTTTGCAATATTTGCACCATATTTTCCGATGTAATGGATTTTGTAACTTTTAGTTCAAAGAACCTTGAATAGTAATCTATCAAGACAAATATATAATCACCCGACGGAAGTGGGCCTAGTAAATCAAGGGCTAGATCTTGCCAGGGACCGGCAGGTAACTCTGTTCTAGTCATGGGTTCGGGTCTTAACGGATTAGATACTAACTGGCAACCATAACAAGTTTTACAGAAATTTTCTGCATCTTTATCAATTCCAGGCCACCATACTTTTGTTCTTAAATTCCATTTCATGACAACAATTCCTGGATGTCCTAAATGTGCAATTTCTAACACTTTGTTTCTCAAATTGGTCGGTATGACAATTCTTGTCCCTCTTAAAACCAAATGACCAATCGCGCATAACTCGTGTCTTATTGGTAAAAAGGCTTTATTTTCAAGTAAATGCCATTTTCCCGATAACAAACACTCTTTGACTGAACAAAGATCTTTATCTTTTGCTGATTCGGATTCAATATCCTGAGTTGACATAGACGATGGGGTTGAATCTGAAGCAATCAACATAATTTCATCTACCTCGTCTAATGAGTGTTGACCCTTCCCTTTATTTGACACTAGCCTAGACAAAGAATCTGCAATGTTATATTTACCCTTCAAATACTTAACTCTGAAAGAATAGGGTTGTAACCTCAGCACCCAACGTTCAATACGAGCACACGGTTTCGATTTCTTTGAATATATGTGTTCCAACGGCTTGTGGTCAGTGTATAGGTCAAAATCTATTCCGTAAAGATATGCATGAAAATGTTCGAGACCCCAAACCACAGCTAACGCTTCGCGTTCTGTTTGAGAATATCTACGCTCTACTTCTGTTAAACTTCTACTTGCATAACTTATAACGCGTGATTCTCCTTTTTGATCCTGCAATAAAATTGCAGCCAGACCAACTGGGCTTGCATCAACAATAACTTTTGTTGGTGCTTTCAAATCAAAATACGCTAAAGCCTTCGCGTCAGACAATTTATTTTTCAGCTTTATGAAAGCATTTCTATGTTCAGCGTTCCAACTAAATTTTGCATTTTTCTTGGTCAATTCTCGCAGCGGTGCAGAAATCGTTGCAAAATCAGGAATGTATCTCGCATTGTAATTTACCAGACCTAGAAAACTCCTTACCTCGCTTGCGTTTTTCGGATCGCGGGCATTTTTCACGGATTCCACCTTTGCTTTTGTAGGTTTAATGCCTTGCTCAGATAACTCATGACCCATATATTCCAACTTCGACATGAAGAATTGACACTTTTCTTTATTCAGAGTTAACCCTTTATCTTGTAATACACGTAACACATTCCTTAAGTGAACTTTGTGCTCTTCTCTGGATTTTGAATGGATTATGATGTCGTCCATCACATTCCGCGCATTCTCGCATCCCTGAAGTATTTGCTGAAGTATGTTCTGGTACATTTCTGATGCACAAGAAACTCCGAACATCAACCGTTTATAACGATATAATCCTTTATGCGTTGTGAACGTTGTTATATCTCTTGACTCTTCTGACAATTCAATTTGGTGGTATGCATTCGATATATCCAATTTACTGAAAATCTTGCTACCGTTCATATCATTCAGAACCTCGTCAAGGGTAGGAATAGGATCTCTCACCCTTTTCACTGCTGTATTGGCTTGTCTCATGTCTACACACAGCCTTATATCATTTCCCGACTTTTTGGAGATACATACAACTGGAGATGCCCATGAAGTAGGACCTTCTACTTTTTCTATTATGTTCATTTTCTCCAGCTGATTTAATTTTTGTTCTAGTTTATCACGTAAATTGTACGGGACCCTCCTCGTTTGCTGAACTATTGGTTGAACCGTGTCGTCAATGGGGATTTTCAGTTGATAATCTTTCAACTTTCCAATTTCATCACTGAACAAATCTGGAAACTGCTTTGTAATTGGCGTTTCTCCTTTATCTACACTGTTAATGATCTGCAACACACCAAGATCTACTGCTGTTTTACACGACATTAAAGATTGACCTGTCCCTTTTAGCACCAGAAATTCAGCATCTAAGCATTTATCATTTTTCGTAATTTGTGCTTTGAACATTCCAGCTAACGGTAAAGCTTTCTTTGATCCATATGGGAATATTTTCTTGTCGGTTTTGCTTTTTGAAATGAATTTGAATTCTTTGTGTTTATTCAAATAGTTCCAAGTGTTTAGATCAACCACGTTACAAGAAGCACCTGAGTCAATTATCATGTGGAGAGAAATGTTACCTACTTTTACGTTTGTTTTTGACAACTTGTCTGTTAATGAAAATGTTACTTCTTCATTCTCGCTGTCAGTTTCGTTGTCTAGGGATCGAACTTCTTTCTTCTTTCTTGCTTTTAGGTCGGATTTGCACTTCTTGGCAAAGTGTCTTACTTTGTTACACTTTCTACATTCTTCATTTCTGGCGGGACACTTCGGATCGTTTGACTTATGTCCTTTACGTCCGCATTTGTAGCACTCTATTTCTTTTTTCTTTTGCTTTCGTGTTTTAGCTCTATCGTGACTCTTAAGCTGGCATGTTTCTTCGCCTTTTCCTTTTTCAATCGTAGAAGCACATGCGTCCGCTCGCTCATTTGCTGAAGCTATCTCTAGAACTTTGGTCAGTGTTAATTCGTTTTCCCTCAAAAATCGCCTTCTGAGTGATGTAGAGACACACTTTTCTACTATATGGTCACGAATCCTGTCTTCTGTGTCCGTAAAATCACAGTTCATAGCCAACTTTCTCAGCCTTGTACAAAAATCTTGAACTGTTTCATTTGATTTTTGTAACTCTGAGTTAAATTTGTGTCTCTCAAACGAAACATTCTTTCTTGGTTGGAAATATTCGGTCAGTTTCGCTACTGCCTGGTCAAAATCAGCATTGTCTCCCGTGTCTTCAAAGGTTTCAAATATTTGTTGAACGTCTTGCCCAACTAGGTGTAATAGCAAAGCTCTCTTTTGCGTTCTGTCGGTTATTCCAGAGCCAACAACATAATAGTTAAATGACTTTAACCATCTGTCCCATCTGGCGGAAAGATTTGTACTGTCTCCATCTAAACTAAATTGTTCTACACTTGCAACCGGCAAAGCTTTAGCCATTGCTTCGAATTTAATCCAAGAACAATTTATAAAACAAGGAAACCAATAGTCAACTTCTCACGGAATTAAATCCAATAAGTAACACCAAAATTACTCATAGTGACTATAATTAATACTGTCCAGAGATACACTGTGCAATATTATCCTTTTCTTCCCATGGTTTGGAAAGAATTATCCTCGTCGCCAAAATATGTTCTGTCCGCGGGACATTAATAATAAAGACTCGTATTCTAGATACAACATGTAATTAGTCTTATTCTCTAACTCCCATACTACATATGATACATGGTTTATATAGTGGTAATATGATACAAACATCTTACTCCATACACTACATAGCCGATCTGTAAAGATCAGTCCTTTCATGTGACATGATTTAGGATGTTGGCTGTTTCGCTAGTAAATTTGTTACCTTCAATTGACTGGGTCATATGCAAATGAGGTCATCCGATGTCGACAGCCGAATTCCGTGATATCTAAAAATAGCCTGGAGTTCCGCTGATTCTTTCCAATATCTATTAGATAACCACCAAGACAATACCTGACCTAACTTAAAGTTACTAAATGTTCGTTTGAGTCTATTTTTTGGCACTTGGTAATTTTTCTTATCTAGGTTTCAGAAAATTGATACCTCCCTTTAAAGAAAATCTGATGAAAACTGTGGACTCTAGAGTGTTTACGAGGATTCTTAATAGATTTTATAATTTTACTAAGGCCCTTTTCCTGTGTTTCTTGAGGGATCATACTCAATTTCGAAAGAAACAATCCCTATGATGGTACAATCATTCTGTGAAAGTTTGCAGAGAATCCGGTGAAAACTGTGGTTACTAGAGTGCTAACAATGAGCAGTTAATGGACGGAGTGAATCTCTATTGCCGGAGATTGTTGTATCTTTTTGTAGATTACCCATTTGTGCATTTCTCAGTATAAAATCTCCAAAATTGACATCAAAATGGCGACTTTATTTTGCACCAGGTTTGTATTTTTCATCAAGTACATATGTTTACAGTTACTAGGTAGCGGTAGGTTTGAGAACCCCTGTAGATTTTTATGTCACTAAGTCAAGGTCTCTACTAGTCACATATTTGTATAAAACTGAAAGTTGACATATATTGGATTAATCATCTCCATCTATTAATCCCAATGGCCATCTATACACATCTTGTCAACAGTTATCTATCCCTGCTCTATAATAAATTGGAATAAAATTTTCAGAGAATTTTCCTAGTTATTTGACTTTGCACATATTGTTTGGATTTTGCAGTTTTAGGCTGTGTCACAGAAAAGGGGGTATTAATGCAAAACAGAGGCATATATTGTGACTATAGGCTTATATAGTGAACATTTTAAAAATCTTCTTCTCCAAAACGAGAGGGCCTAGAGCTTTGATATTTGGTATGTAGAATCATCTGGTGGACCTCAATCAGTTAATGCCACAGGATCAAAATTAGCCCATTCCCAGACGTCACAAGTTTTATATAGGAATATATAGTGAAAACATTAAAAATCTTCTTCTCTCAAACATTTAGGCCTAGAGCTTTGCTATTAGGAAACAGCATCATCTGATATTGTAAAATATTATGGCCCTAGCGACTGAATTAACCCTGTCCCAGACGTCACAAATTTTACATAGGGTTTATATAGTGAAAATTTTAAAACTCTTCTTCTCCCAAGAGGAGTATTTTTGTATACAATATCATCTAGTGGACCTCTATCAAGATTGTATAAATTATGGCCCCAGGGTCAGTATTAGCCGGTTCCAAGATGTCACGTGTTTAGTGAAAACTTTTGAAATATCTTCTTCTCCCAAACTAAAAGGCCTTGAGGTTTGATATTTGGTATGTAGCATAATCTGGTGGACCTCTAGCAAGATTGTACAAATTAAGACCACAAGGTTATAATTAGCCTAGGACTCAGGTGACCGATAAGGCCCTATAGGCCTCTTGTTACATTAAGTTTACAAAACTCGCAACCTTGATAAGTGGCCTTACCCTTGTTAGATGACCATGATCTTACAACCTGGCCGTTATAGATGGAACCTTTGTGGGAAAAGGAGAAATTACTTTTCTCAGTGTTCTCTACCTTATTTGGCACTTGTTTACAAATTTTAGTACAAACTAAAATTTAAGTCCTCTGCAGCTTTTTTCAATTTAGACCAGTCTAAAATTTTGTTGTGTTGCATTTGTTTAAAGGACAGTCCTAGCATCAATGGAGGATTTCATCAGAGCACTAAAACTGTCGCGAAGATCGCGATATTTTTTGTCTGAGAATGTTTCTTGCGCCGCGGGGTCAACGGTTCTGATTCATTCGCACTAATTTCACGTTGTTTACGTCGATAAAAGTCTATGTAGTTTTTCTATCGGTGCAACGGCATTCGCTTATGGTAGCCTATATAAATGAGTGTCCTTGCATGGGTCTTGAGAGTTCTTGAGTTAAAGTTTTAGGATTTAAAGTGTGATATATCGAATCTAAATTATTCTAAATCATTATTTGGACAAAACGTAAAAATGAATTTAATTCTTGATGGAATCATTGGTGTTTGAATTGGATTATTAAATTTAAAACCGTGATTATTCTTCAACTGTTGTCTTTTCCCTTAAAAAGAAAGTTATTGTGTCAAGAGCTCTTGGTCTAAAAAACTCATGTTGTTGTTAAAATTGGATACAGTCTAAAATACTAAAATGCCGCCACAAAAACAGTCCAATCAATATGGCAACCAAAATAATTTATGATACAGGACCTTATCATCTAGATTTCAAATTCATTCCATGAACTAGTTTACCAAATAGATTATGAATTAAGTTATAGTAATAGAGTGTAATGATGGAGGACCATTAGGCCATGTCACATCAAAGCTCTAGGCTTTTCAGTTTGGCATGAGAATATTTTTCAATATTTCTTTCTTTATTTCCGTGTAATGAAATAATTGCACAATATAGAGCTTGTTTTCAAGTAATAGAAATGATTTGAAGTATTCTGAACATTCTAACTATACTTCAAGGATCTGTTCGCCCTGGATCCATTCGCCCCATTTTTTTATGTTCCCTCTTTTAAAACAAGTACGATTTTGAGTATACTTGTTTCAAATCGCTCTAATACTTATATTTGTATGGGCCCAAACCACTTATTGTAACTGACTTACAGCCAATGAAATATTTGTATTTTGTATTTGTATAAAGTTTTTTTGAAACATTTGTTTCAAAATGCTCAATTATAATGATAATTGACTCAAATGTTGTTTGAAATTGCATATTTCTGTTGTTATTCAAAGTGGCAAACGTCCGAATATTGTGATTTTTTACTGTAATCGAGCACACTTCAATATCAATCAGCGATCTATTAAAAATTAAATTATTAATTAAGTGTTGTTTTTAATGAAACACGTTTGATTTGTTTACCCAGTCAGCATTCCTTTAATATCCGTGTTTAACCGTTTGTCAATACTTGAAGTTGATTAAAAGGCATACCCATATTTTGGATGTTTGTTACAAACTTCATTTTTAAATTAATTAATGTGATAATTTCAAGTTTGTTCAAAGCATATTTTGGATTTATTACTTTGAATTGTCATCTGTAACGTCTGAAATTTTGTCTGAATATGAGCTGAAAGAACTACCTTTCGTAACCTAAACATATCCTAAAAGAAAAATAAATGATTACATTTTCTTATTAGGGAAGCTCACGATTATAATGAAATTGAAAAAATAGGGCCAGCTGTACCGTGAAGAACGGGAATTAGGGCGAACGGACCCGGGGCGAAGGAGAATTAGGGCGAAAAGTAATAAGGGCAAAAGTGTTTTAGGGCGAACGGACCCGGATCCCTGGTAGAGGACCATTAGGCATGCAACATGCCAACGCTCTAGGCCCTTTGACATGGCAGGAGACGCTTAATTTTCAGTTTTCCTTCTTTATTTCTTTGTGAAATAAGGGAATTCACAATATAGGGCTAATTATCATGACTAGACGCGCTTGATCGTCTGTATTACTATACAGGCCTGAATGTACTGATTAAGCAAATGGTATTTTCAGGAATTCAATATAAACTGACTCGTCTTAGACTGGTGAACCTGTCCCATCTGTGCTGCTCTCCGATATTATCGTCAGATTAGGACAGGCTCGCCAGTCAAGACTCGTCTTTGCCATATACTTGGCAAATAAATCTGGTCACTAAAATCTTTGAATTAGTTCTAGAGAAGCATTTCAAAGTTTCACTGTTTTACAACAGTTAAGTTGGGTAATGTAAAATTCATTTACAAACTTGGATGAAGAGGTATTTACAAAATTTTCACTGTTAACTGAATATGGACAAATGCCATGACAACAAAAGTCATGTTGTTCAACCGATCAAATTAAAATTACCCCTTTCCTGTTCAATCCCTGTTTTTATGTTCATGTTATTCAATGATTGAAAAAACATTGAAGAAAAAGAAGAAATTGCTTGTAACAAGCAATTTCTTAATTTTCTACACTTTTTTCTACTCTACTGAATGCCTATTTTTCAAATTAAATCCAATTTCAATTGTTCTCCACAAAACCTTTCTAAAAGTTAGTAAAAAGGGAAAGGGTTAAGGAATCTGACAACTACCTGAAACCCTTCAATAGGTTTATCAGAAGATGATTTTCAAAATTTTCAGAATATATTCCTCATATGGAAATAACTTCTGCCCTACCAAAAAGCCATTATTTTCATCCAATCAAATTCATTGAAAAAATCCCATTAAAGCCATGTTTTTCATCCGATCCAAATTCTAGCAATTTTTTGTGGTAACATTGTTTTATATCAACACGTTATCATTCATTTCACTGTCTTCGCAACTTAAATCTTTCAGAACTGTTGTTAACATGGATTTAACGATTTGAACATGCATTTTCGTGTTTGATCGGGTCCGATGTCCAAACTTTGATTCAAGTTTCTATTCACAAACGGAATTATTTTTGAAATCTATCACCGCGAACGGATTAAATAATCATTTCTATGTGGTATGAAACCCTGGACGTTTTGGGAAAATGCATAATAGGTCAATAGCATATCAAATTCTACGCGAGGTACACTGTTCTACTTACCTTTTCTGTTCAGTTCCGGTCCTTGACTCCATATCGGAAATATCATTGTCTCCTTTTTGTACTGTTCTCCAAAAAGAGATGGAGCCCGAGCTTACCGGGCATATTTCTGAGAAAAAGATTTTCAAAGCTTACACTATTACGGTTATTAGCTCCCCCTTAAATCCATGTTTATCATCTGATCTAAATTCTTTGAAGGAATCTGATAAAAAGTCACCCAAGGAACAGTTCTGTAAAATTTAGTTGAAATCCGTTTAGTACTTTCTTAGAAGATGATTTTCAAAGCTTTCACCATAAATGGAAAAAGCCTCGCCCATTAAAGACATGTTTTTCATCTGATCAAAATTCTTTGAAGGAATCTTATAAAGGGTAATTAAGGATCATTCCTGTAAAATTTACTTGAAATCGATTATATTGTTTCTATGAAGAAGATTTTTAAAGGTTTTACCTTATATGAAAATTAGCCCTGCCCATTTAAGCCATGTTTTCATCCGATTAAAATTCTTTGAAGGAATCTCATAAAGGGTCACTCAAGGATCATTCCTGTAAAATTTGGTTGAAATCCATCAATTGGTTTCTGAGGAGAAGATTTTTTAAAGCTTTCACAATGTATGGAAATTAGCCCCGCCCATTAAAGTCATTTTTTTCATGCGATAAAAATTCTTTGAAGGAAATTGATAAAGCGTCACCTAAGGATCATTCGTGTAAAATTTGGTTGAAATTCATCAATAGCTTTTTTTAGAAGAATATTTTTAAAGCTTTCACAATGTATGGACATTAGCCCCGACCATTAAAGTCATGTTTTTCATGCGATAAAAATTCTTTGGAGGAAATTGATAAAGGGTCACCTAAGTATCATTCGTGTAAAATTTAGCTGAAATCCATCAATTGGTGTATCTTATCAGAAGATTTTTAAAGCTCTCAGAATATAAGGAAATTAGCCCCGCCCATTTAAGCCATGTTTTTCATCCAATTAAAATTCTTTGATGGAATCTGATAGAGGGTTACCAAAGGATCATTCCTGTAAAATTTGGTTGAAATCCATCAATTGTATGCTGAGAAGAAAATTTCTAAAGTTTTCACAATATATAGAAATTAGCCCTGTCCATTTAAGCCATGTTTTTCATCCGATCAAAATTCTTTGAAGGAATGCATGTAATAACGGGTAACTCAAGGATCATTCCTGTAAAATTTAGTTAAAATCCATAAATTGGTTTTCTGAGAAGATTTTTAAAGCTTTCACCATTTATGGAAATTAGCCCCGCATATTAAAGCCATGTTTTCATCTGATCAAAATACTTTGAAGGAATCTGATAAAGGGTCACCCAAGGATCATTTCTGTGAAATTTGGTTGAATTCTGTTTAGTACTTTCCGAGTAGAAGATTTTTAAAGTAAAAGTTTACGGACAGACGGACGGACTGACACACTACGGATACAAGGCCATGACAATAGCTCACTGGCTTTCAGCCAGTGACTTGATAGAGGTCCCTTATGAGATTATGAATACCATATATCAATGTTCTAGGCTTTCTCAGTTCACAGAAAAAGATTTTCAAAGCTTTCCTTCTTAGTTTCAATGTCAAATGGGGTGTATCTAGGTGGAGGCCAAATATGACAAGGGTATCATTTGAACAAATTTGATATATGTTCCCTAGAAGGTTCAGTATATAAAATATCAAACCTCTCAGTTGTCTGGTTTTCTTCTTTGTTTCAATGTAAAATGGGGTGCCCCTCGACAGAGCCAAATTATGACTCCAGGGGCAAAAACAAACTTGAAAGTTGTTCCCCTGAAGGTGCTGCATTCAGAATATCAAAGCTCTCAGTCTTCTGGTTCCAGAGAAGAAGATTTCTTTAAAGATTTCATTACTTCCCCCTTTTGCTGGTGGCAACCATATCTAAGGGCGGATTTCAATTATTTGAACAATTTTGGAAGAGCTCCACCCGATAAACAACTCTGTCAAGATTGGCTCACTGGTCCACGAGGAGATGTTTAAAAAAATTGTTGACAAACGCTAGACGACCCCCAATGCTGGCCATTGGGCGATCACGATAGCTTACCTTGAGCACTTTGTGCTAAGGTGAGATAAACAAGAGCTGTGAGTAAACACCAATGCTTTGCTATTCTGAGTGCTGGATAGTAATTGTAATTCAATGTCTACAGTACGCATAATACCTAAGTAGTAATGGAGATTCAAATAAAATTTCAAGTCAAACAAGAATTTCTAAGTTTGAATTTCTAAGTCCAGAAAGGGTTAAAATTCCATTATGATTATTACATAAATGTCTGAGTAATGAATTTTTGCCTAGAAGATAATACGCTGATCACAAGAATTGTGGGAAGTTTCCAAGTAATAGCAAAATCTAAAAATGTAAAATTTAACAAAGAATTTTTAAGTCCCAAAAGGGGTTAAAATTCCCCTGAAATGGATGTCAGAGTAATCAATCTGTGCCTAGAGGTTGATATTGTCACAAAAACATGTTCAAAGTTTCAAAGCAATAGCATTAGTAGAAAGAGAGTTATTAAATATATATGACAGCTGCATGCAAGGTTTAACCAAGACTTTTGAAGTCTGAAAAAGCTTGAAACCCAACTAAAATGAATGTCAAAGATTTGAATCCGTTATAAACCTGATATAAACCTGATATAATTGCCGCAAAAGCATGTGCAAGATTTCAGAGCAAAATGAAAAAAGTTAAGAATCAAGAGTAAGATTTAAGAGGCTTTGTGTAAATATGCTGAAGAATGGGCTGTTATTTTGTTTATCCAAACCATCAATCGGGATTATCAGAGTGAGCAAGTGGCCTGGTCATGTGGTCAGCCTCAGGGCGCAGTTCCTAGGAAAACTGATAAGTCACAGTATTTATGAAGCAACGTTTTCCAACTTATTTCTTGATTTTAAAGTGCATTTGGATTGGATTTTTATTCACTGTAGCGTTTTATCATTCACAACAATGCAATACCTGATTATTTTTTGTTTGTTTATAAATACCTGCAGTACCCTCTTAAAGCCTGAAGGGACAAAGGGCTTGCAGAAGGAACAATGGAGTTGACTCCTGAAATGAGCAGCAATTCCAGCGACTTTATTTCCTGTGGGGACGTTAAACCAATTGGCACATTCCGTTGAAATGACTACAGAAACAATGTATTAAATTGACTCATTGTAGTCCGGGGATGGAATATACGAATATCTACAGCTCTCTAACAGGACCGGAACCTACCATGACTGTAAGACCACTATTACAATATAACAGGGAACAAAGAGCCCTGCTTTTGAATTTCCTGTACAGAAACGAGAACTTTCCAAGACCACAACAACAACAGCAGCAATGGACGCTATTGGCGAATTGTTACATTCAGAAGATAATCTGACTTGAAAAAAACTTTTTTTTTTAATATGAAGTGATACATAGGCAGTTATATGTAAAGACTGAATACTAAGAAGAAGAAAAATTCTCTAAAACTTGAAAACACTAATAGTGCCATAGTTTCAGTATACGCTACCGAGTACATTAAGCCCCTTTGAACAGTGAGGCAGGCTAATATGGTAAAGCCTGGACAAAATCTGCAAGTTCAGGTGATTTGGAACATTCTGTTACAATTTCATTCAAATTTGTCCATACATATAAGAAGAGACGTACAGATAGATGTATGTCAGGACAGGCAGTTTGTTTGTTTGTTTTGTTTGAATGGGGTTTTACGCCGCTTTCAACAATCTTTCAGTTATATCGCGGCGGCTGGAGCACCTAACAATGGATTCCTGGTATTTCTCACACCAGTACCGCCATCACATCCTTTCACAGCCTCCAGCTGCTATCCCACATAGGTCTACGATTATCGACCCATTGGTGGGAGACAAATAGTCGGAAAGGATGAGTGCCGCCGTCGGGGATCAAACCCGGGACCTCTAGAGTGACAGTCCGACGCGCTACCAACTGCGCTATGACAGCGGCTGTCAGGACAGACAGACAGATGGAAAAGATGATACCAGTAAACTACCAACTTAGGTGACTTATAACAAGAGGGCCAAAATGGTCCTACATGGCTCACCTACCATTCCCCCATTTTTTCACAAATCAAAATTTCAAGAACATTTTTTGAAAATCGATATTCTTACGTATTTAGGCCAAATTAATTTGGAGGAGATCTTTAAAGAATTATTTCATGATTTCTTTAAGTCTGATAAACCCTGCCCTGTCACGCCCCCATTTTTAGGCAAGTCAAAAATTCCTCAGCAACTTTGAAAAGGATCACTAAAGGAATATTCCTGCCCCGCTTAGAACAAATTGGTCTAATGTTAAGGAGGAAAAGATTTTTAAAGAATTATTTCGTGAGTTTTCCAAGTCTGATTAGCCTTGCCCTGCCCTACAAAGTTCCCAGTTTTTGGGCAAAAGAAACAATCACAAAGAATTTTTGAAAATAGACACCTAAAGTACATTCCTGCAAAGTTTGGTCCAAATTGGCCGATTGATTTAGGAGAAGTAGATGTTTAAAGAAATCGTTGACAACGGAACACAGATACTCGATGATTCCAAGAGCTCCCCTTTAAGAACGGTGTTATTAGCAAAAGAGCAAAATTAGTCACATTTCTGAATTTGACAATGACAAGGTGGCAGTGATTTGTTTTAAAGTTTCATACAAATCTTATTGATCTTAAATGCTAGTAAAATGTAATCAATGATCACCTAGAATTGATTGATTTGCCTTGAAAGATAAATCCGAGTAGTTCAACTGGTACATCAATTAAGTGTAAGATGCTTGGGGGGGATGAAGTATAAGCACCTTTAAAATGCTAAATTCATATTGTATTTGGATACAACCCCTCCCTCACAACCCATACTAGGGAGGACAACAAGTCCCCCGTCTGATTTTGGACTTTTTCAATATAGTCTTAGTCTGATGCCCCATGAATGACATGACAGGATGATTCCAGTAGATTTCAATTCGCTTTACAAAGTATGCTGATAGTAATTGTAAAGATTTGCATATGATTGCAAAAATACTGTTTCCAAAAAACTATGGTAACAATACTAAACAAGAGCCATCCCCTGCCACAAAAAGCTTGATAGTAAACTGAAGCCAGTTAGATTTAGGCTTCTTGTGCACTGCATTTCTTGTCAACTCTGGACAAAATGTAAGTCATTAAAATAACAAAGGGCAGTAACTCTAAAATCATTCAAGCAAGAGTTGTGATTCTTGAACACTGCACTTCTCCTCAATTAGATCTATCCACCCATGGGATTTCAAGTTAATAGCTATTATACTTTCAGAGATATGCTCTGGACAAAATCTTAGTCTTTTAAAATACAAAGGGCAATAACTTTAAAATTATGCAACCAAAAGTTGTTGGTTTTGTGCACTTCTCCCTTATAAGATCCATCCATCTATGAAGTTTCAAGTTGATAGCATTAATAATTTAAGGAGATATGCCCTGCCTAGAACAAAATTCAAGTCTTCAAAATACCAAAGGGCAATAACTCCAAAATCATTCAAGCAAGAGTTGTGATTCTTGCACACTGCTCTTTTCCTCAAAGAGATCTATCCACCTATGAAGTTTCAAATTAATGGCTATTATACTTTCAGAGATATGCTCTGGACAAAATCTTAGTCTTGAAAACAAGAGGACCACAATGGTCCTAAATTGCTCACCTGAGGCATCCGCAAATTACAGTCCTTTTTTGTATAATTGAGCAAAATAAATAAAACACATATAAGATTTTGGGCTTTGTACAAAACAATCCAGTAATGCTTTCCAAAAAAAATCAATGCCTTTGGCTTTATTGTTTAATCCATTACCAAACTATCCCACAATTTGTCACCCTCATGAAAAAAAGGTTTTAAAAAGCATTGTGAGAAAGGGAGTGACAAGCTATTTCTCCATTTCTATTTAAGAAGTCTTTCAATGCGATTTAAGCAATTTTTGACCCCAGGAGCAGAGATGTTTTATATCCTAAGAGCATTTTTTCCTATAACATAGTACAAAATTATTTAGTCATGCTACATACCAAACATGAATGCCCTTCACCATATATTTCAGAAGAAGAAGTCTTTCAAAGTTGCTCTAATTGGATGTTTTTGGACCTATAGGGCAGTGCCATGTTTTATCCCAGGGCTAAGATTTTAGCTAACATGGTAAAGAACCATCTGTACATGCTATATACCAAATATGAATGCCTAAGACTTAGTAGATTGGGAGAAGATTGTTGAACATGGTCTAATTGAGCATTTTTACGAACTTTGCCCAGGGCAAGGGTAACCTACAGGCATAATTTTAATCAAAATTGATAGATAATAGCCAGGCTATGCTACACTCAAAATATAAATGCCCTCCACCTTAAAATGAAGATTTTTTTTTAACATACTCAAATTTTACTTTTTCCCAATATTTGGACCTCTAGTGCAAGGCCGTTTTTGACCCTGGGAGGACAACTTTAAGTGATATAGTACAAAACTATCTAGTTTTGCTACATACCCAATATGAATATCCTAGACTTTATAGTTTAAGAGGAGAAGTCTTTTGAAATTGCTCTAATTAAGCATTTTTCCAAACTTCGGACTTCGGGGCGGGGTCATTTTTACCCAAGAGATTAAATATCTTAAAACTTGGTAGAGAACCATATGATTAAGCTCTATACAAAATATAGAGGTCTTTGGCCTTGAAATCTATGAAAAACACAACAACAAAGATTTACTAAAATTTCCCATTTTCATATGCCGCGGTTACAACATTTTTTCACGGAATGAAATTCTTATAACAACTTTTGAAGAGCTTCATCCAAGGAACATCCCTGCAAAGTTTCAGCTTGATTGGCCCACTGGTTTAGGAGGAGAAGATTTTTAAAGATATTTAAAGAATTACTAAAGATTCCCATTTTCAAATGCCGCAGCAACCAGAGTTTTTGATGGAATTAAATTCTTTTAACAACTTTTGAAGAGCTTCACCCAAGGAACATCCCTGCAAAGTTTCAGCTTGATTGGCCTACCTGTTTAGGAGGAGAAGATTTTTAATGATATTTAAAGAATTACTAAAGATTCCCGTTTTCATATGCCGCGGTTACAACAGTTTTTCACAGAATGGAATTCTTTTAACAACTTTTGAAGAGCTTCACCCAAGGTACATCCCTGCAAAGTTTCAGCTTGATTGGCCCACTGGTTTAGGAGGAGAAGATTTTTAAAGATATTTAAAGAATTACTAAAGATTCCCATTTTCAAATGCTGCGGCAACCAGAGTTTTTGACTGAATTAAATTCTTTTAACAACTTTTGAAGAGCTTCAGCCAAGGAACATCCCTGCAAAGTTTCAGCTTGATTGGCCCACTGGTTTAGGAGGAGAAGATTTTTAAAGAAATTGTGGATGGACGGACAGACGGACGGAAGGACAATGACTGATCACAATAGCTCACCTCGCACTTTGTGCTCAGGTGAGCTAACAAAAAGGACAATAACTCCAAAAATTATGCAAGCAAGAGTTGTGGTTCTTGTGCACTGCACTTCTCCCTAATAGGATCTATCAACACATAAAGTTTCAAGTTTATAGCGTTTATACTTTAGAAGGTATGCCCCGGACAAAATCTTAGTCTTTAAAATAAGAAAGGGCAATTACTCCAAAAGTATTCAAGTAACAGTTCTGTTTCTTGTACCCTGCACTTCTCCTTAAATCTATCCACCCATGAAGTTTCAAGTTGTTAGTTATTATACTTTCAGAGACATGCCCGGACAAAATATTAGTGTCTTAAATAACAAAGAGTAATTACTTCTAAATTATGCAAGCAAGAGTTGTGGTTCTTGTGCACTGCACTTCTCCTCATTGAGATCTATTCACCTATGAAGTTTCAAGTTGATAGCATTTATACTGTAGGAGATAAGCTCTGGACAAGATTAGAGACGGAGGACCAATACTATATCTCCTTTGCCGAAACGGTGGGGGATCTTAAATATTTAGCCCCCCCCCCCCCCAAATCATTCTGTTATACCACAGCAAAGCTCACTTATGTATGTGGAGAGGCTATACAGTGGTTTTTGGTTTATGACAATTAAAATAGGCTAGACCCTTCTTAATAAAAATCAAATTGACAGTGAAAGCTCTCACACATTGTTGTTTATGAGAATAAGATTATTTTTTCTATGTTCCATGGCGACCAGTTTTTACAGATTCCAATTTTTTAAGTAATTTGAAAAAACTAAGGATGATTTTAGCGAAGTTTGATTGAAACCCATTGTCAGGTTTAGAAGAAGATGACTGTGCTATGGTGAGCTAAAAAAACTGACAAAATAAAAAGAGAGAAAAAAATACAAGAGAAATGTCTGACATAGCCATCCCAAACCGTAAAAGCTTGATAGTAAACTGATGCCAGTTAGATATAGGCTTCTTGTGCACTGCATTTCTTCTCAATGAGTTTGATAATAGCTATCATACTTTCAGAGATATGCTCAGGACACAATCTTAGTCTTAAAACAACAAAGGGCAATAACTCCAAAATAATGCAAGCAAGAGTTGTGGTTCTTGTGCACTGCACTTCTCCCCAACCAGATCTATCCACCTATGAAGTTTCAAGTTAATAGCTATAATAATTTCAGATATACTCCGCACAAGATTCAAGTATGAAAAACACCAAAGGGCAATAACTCAAAAAATAGGCTAGGTAGTAGCACTCCCCCTTGGTGAGATCTATACACCCATGAAGTTTCATGATCCTAGCTATAATACTTTTAGAGATATACTCGGGACAAGATTCAAGTATGAAAAAGGGCAATGGGCAATAACTCAAAAAATAGGCTAGGTAGAGTTATGGTTCTTGAGCACTGCACTTCTACTTGGTGAGCTCTATCCATCTATGAAATTTCATGATTCTAGCTATTATACTTTTAGAGATATACTCCAGACAAGATTCAAGTATGAAAAACAACAAAGGGCAATAACTAAAAAAAAATAGGCCAGGTAGAGTTATGGTTCTTGTGCACTGCACTCCCCCTTGGTGAGATCTATACACCCATGAAGTTTCATGATCCTAGCGATAATACTTTTAGAGATATACTCCGGACAAGATTCAAGTATGAAAAACAACAAAGGGCAATAACTCAAAAAATAGGCCAGGTAGAGTTATGGTTATTGAGCACTGCACTCGGTATTGATGAGAAGAATATAACTGCCAAGTTTAAAGTCAATCAGACTTACGATGACAGTGTTATGCTCCGGAAAAAGAAGTGGACACTGCCCGGACAATCGTACGCCAGGACGCCACAGATGATCCCATAATGCGTCCCGTCTTTGATGGGCGTTTAAAAAGCCCCTGTTTTGCATGATTTTACGCAGAATCTTTCTGATTTCATAAGAATTCATTACTGTGGCCACACCAAAAATTGTGTCATGTTGCAGTTTAAATATTTTAAGCTGTTGAAAACTTGTAGTTCTTAACCAACTACAGACACCCTTATGACATCTGTCTGACAACAAAATATCACACAAAACTCATGTTTGGTGACTTAAAAATGCTTGACAAAATTGATATGGTTGGAATAAATGGCTTGATTTGTGAATCAATATTTGATTGACAGAGGCTATCTGAAGGAATGAATGCATTGTGTGCAAGCTAAAGTTTTAAATGCACAAAATAAACAAATACATTTAACCCATTCCCAAACACTCCAACTCAAAAAAAAGTTTGGAAAAAAATAATGGAAATGAAGAAATAGCTTGTACCAAGCAATTTCCACATTGTACACAATGCTTTCAACCCTGAAAGACAAAGGATTTTATAATTTGATATTCTTGAAAATGTTATCTGCAACATCTTTTAATTAAGACCAATCTAATATTTGTTGAGTGGTAATAAGCAGCCTAGATCATTCACCTGTGTTCAGTATGTCTTATTTGTTAAGTGAAAAGCATTGCCCAATGCTTGTAAAAATTGGTAATATTTATCAAGTTGTCATTGAGGCCCCTTTTCCCATGTTTTCAGATGGAACCATGTCATTTTTTAAAGGTCCATTCTTGTGACCTAATAATAGTTCTGACAAAGTTTCAACAAGATTGGTTCAAGATTGTGATTGTCATCCTCAAGAGTGTACACATACACGCACACACACACAAATGCCACTAAAGCCTCTTTTCCTGTGTTTTCCAAATGAACCATCCTATTTTCAAAAGAGTTTATCCTTAAGGATTTACAATCATTCAGACCATGTTTCATTAAGACAGGGGCAAAAAAGGTCCCTTTTACCCTGTTTTTTTTTTATGGAACCTTTCCATTATCGATAGAATCCATCCTTATTACCTAACAATAATTCTGACCAGGTTAAGCCAAATTAGTGGCTGCTAAAGTCTAAAAAAGAAAATGGTCTTTACATCCTCTCATCCCGTTTTCCAAAACGGTTAATCCTTATGACTGACCAATTAATCTGACAAAGTTTCACAATAAGATACAACTGTGGACTCTAGAGTGTAAACACTAAACTTGTTGACACAGCACAACCATCAATAGACATTGAAGTACCAATCATTTCACAATTAGCACACTGTGCCTAGGTGAGCTAAAAATATGTCAAGTAAGCCAGATTTTAGAGTTCAAACACATTTTATGGACTACTTACTGTAACATAATGCTAAAAGAGGCCAATAATGCCTTATCAGTCACCTGGGTCTAAAGAGCAGGGAAAAACTTGCATATATGGATAAGGCATATACTATATTCCCCTCAATTATAATGAAGGAAGGGCATAAGAAGTATAATTGACAGCGGACAGAATAAGATCATGCCCCATTAGCAAAGTTCAACAGAACTGAAAATTCATCGTTCTGAATGACAACAGATACTGAGCCATGGCAACAGCTCATATGGTTAACCCATTCCCAAACAGTGACGCTACTGGACACCCCCCAAGAAAAACACTTTGGAAAACATTGTTTAAAATGAAGAAATTGCTTGTGACAAGCAATTTCTTAATTTTACACAATGTTTTCTACCCAGAAAATTGAAAAATCTAAAATTTCATAAACTCTAAATTGTTGTCCCCACGGGGAGCCAAATCCGTTATGTTTACAAACCTGAATTGCCTTCCCATAGGTATGCTTCCTGCCAAGTTTGGTTGAAATCCATCAAGTGGTTCTTAAGAAGAACTTGGAAAATGTGAAAACTTAATGCATAGCAGATTCTGATAGAAAACAACACTTCAAAGGGCCTTATCAGTCACCAGAGTCCAAAGAGCACAAAAATCATGGATATATGGATAAGACATATACTAATTATCCTATAAAGAAATCAGAAGTATAATAGACATAAGACAAAATGTGATAATAACAGATTACAATTAGAAAAGTTTAGGAGACCTGAAAATCTATCACCCTGAAAGACAAGACATTAAGCCATAGCAACAACTAATGTAGTTATTCTAGGATTTGCTGATTTAATCCTTTGCCAGCCGGGCCTGGATTACAATTCCTATTGCGTCTATAGCAATTTTAGGGGGCCTATGGCACACTATAGATTCAACAATAAAGCTCAAATGCTAAATACCAAATATTTAAGCCCTCCTGTTTTGGAGAAATTTTTTAAAGTTTTCACTTTATAAACCTATATTTAATTGTGACCCCCAGGGATGCGCCAATTTTGACCCTGGGGCCATGATTTATACAGTCTTGATAGAGGTCCGCCAGATGATGCTGTATACCAAATATAAAAACTCTAGGACTTTCTGTTTGGGAGAAGAAGATTTACAAAGAATTCACTATATAGGACAATATTAAACTTGTGATGTTCTGGGAGCAGGCTGGGGCCATAATTTACACAATCTTTATAGAAAATCACCAGATGATGCTGTATACCCTATATCAAAGTTCTAAGCCCTCCTGTTTGGGAGAAGATGAGTTTCAAAGTTTTGACTATATAATCCCTGTGTAAAATTTGTGATGTCCAGGGAAGGGCCAATTTTGACCTTTTGGGCTTAATTTGAAAAATCTTGTAAATGATCTATATGATGATGCCACATACAAAACATCAGAGCTGTAGATCTTTTTGATTAATAGAAGAAGATTTTCAAAGTTGTCACTATGTAAGTTTGTGCCCCTACCCCAGCATGGCCATTTCTTTACAGATTTTTTTCTTATGCAAACTTTGTGGTCCCTACCTTAAAGAATCTAAATACCAAATGTGAATCAAATCCAATTACCACTTCATGACAAGAAGATTTTTTAAGATGTACCCTTTTCCGCTCCTTAAGGGGCCCAAGGGGAGGTATCTCCATGCCATGTACAAATCTTGAACACCTTCCCATTGGGATGCTTCCTGCAAAATTTGGTTGAAGCCTGACCATAGGTTCCTAAGAAGAAGTTTAAAAGTTAACACAAGACGCACAAAGACAAATGAAACACAATCACAATACGTCACCATGACCTTTAGTCAGGTGACACTAAAAACACAATTAAAATAGGTCACCATGACCTTTGGCAAAGTGACCTAAAAAACACGATCTTAATAGGTCACCATGACCTTTGGCCAGGTAAACTAAAAATGTTACCTTTACAGCACACCAACCAGTTCTGACTCAAGGAGCAAATTTGAAAAATCTAGGTAGAGGTGCTACATACCAAACATTCAAGGCCTTTCTGTTTCAGAGAAGAAGCTTTTTTAAGTCTATATAAGCATGTGTGCCCCCCAAGCATGGGCCAATTTTGACCCTCAGGCCATAATTTGAGTAATCTTAATTGATTGATTGAACCCTGTTTAAAAACCGGTTTAAGCAATATTTCAGTCATATTGCAGCAGCTGGAGCACCTAACCATGGATTCCTGGTATTTCTCACACCAGTACTACCACTATATCCTTTCAGTGCCTCCAGCTGCTAATCCGTCATAGGTTTACTATTATCGACCAAGTGTTTGGGAAACTAAAACCATTTTAATAGAGGTGCTACAGATGATGCTGTATAAAATATCTAGCTAAAGGCCATTCTACTTCAGATTTTTAAAGTTTTTACTATGTAAGCCTATGGAAAACATGCGGGCCTTGGGGATGGGCAAATTTTGACCCATGGGCCATATTTTGAATATTTTGAAGTGCACTAGATGCTCCATATCAAAACTCTAGGACTTCTATTTCGGAGATGAAAATTTCTTTTTAAACTTTCAATATGTAGGTTTTTGTGAAGCTTGTGACCCCTAGCATTGGGAGTACTTTGACACTGGGGCCATAATTTGAAAAATCTTGATAAAGGTCAACTAGATGATGCTAAAAACCAAATATCAAATCTCTTGGCCTTTCTGTTCGGGTTTATAACTAAAGATTTCAGCATAAAAGCCAATGTAAAGCTTGTGACCCCTGGGGTATGGAATACAGTTAAACCTCTCCTAAAACTACCCCGGAAATACGGGCACCTATCTGTTACGACCAGATTTTGACAGAACAAATTTTTTGTTCTTTATTTCAATGGTTGCAAACCCCTCAAGCCCGGGCACCCCACTATTCTGAATTACAACCACTAAATTCAGTGCCAACACAAGATGAAACACTATTTTGAACCCCACTAAAACAACCTGTAACTTCATACCTTAGGACCGACCATCCAAATTTCACACATGATAGGAGCGACACTTATTCGGTACGAACACATTGTTTCAGATTTTTTATTATGTGGTATCGAACCCTTAATATGTTTGGTGTTATTTTTATTAAAAAGATCAATAAATATTGAGTCGGTCTTAGCTGTTTAAAATTTGGTTTCGACTTAATCAGTGTTTGCTTTTCGCATTAGAGAAGATATATCCATAATTTCACATTATGAACCTTTATTTATATATAAATAATCAGTGGTCAGATTTCCAAATCGGGTCAAAATGGAGAAAGAATAGAGAAAAGACCAAACTTTTTAAGAGAATGTAGAACCTATCAGGTAGATGTTTGGTAAATTTGAAAATGACATAAGATTAATTGTAATTCACTATTGTTTTGTTGTTTGAATGTAAAGTATATTTCCAAATGAATAACAAATATGAAATAAACATCCACACCTTCTTCTTAATTAGCCAAATGACAATTTATATGACAACAGCTAAACCTACGACCGAACGTTGGTAATAAGACCACCCCACTATTAAGACCACTTTCAAAAAGTACTGCAAGTGGTCTCACTAGAGGGGGTTTTACTGTTATTTGATCCTAGTGCCAAAATTCCAACAATCTTGATAGACAACTACCAGATTATGCTGTATATCAAAAGTACAAGCCTTTCTGTTTAGAAAAGAAGACTTTTTCAAGTTTTCACTTATAAGCCCTATTCAAAACGTCTCTTTTAGCCCCTTATGGGCCCCAATTAGAGATAATTCCATCCCAAGGAAATACTTTCTGCTAAAATAGGTAGAATAATGTCCAATAGTAAAGAAGAAATTTAAAATATGAAAAGCTGATGCATTACAACATGCAAAACACAATCGCAATTGGCCACCATGAACTTCTGTGAGGTGACCTAACATAGTTCAGTAAATGATTCTCTTTCAGGGATGTTTAATTTTTTTTCAGCCAATCAGACCCAACCATTCTCCAGACCATACTATATTTATCAATTAAAATCATGTCAAAATTCTAGACAAGTTGAAGTCAATGTTTCAATTAATTTTTTCTCCACTTGAAGCGAATCGCATTTTAACACCACGTGTGTTCCTCTTTGGAGGGTCAGTCAAATTAATATTTGTAGGAGCTTGAATGCCCTTTCTAACAACCACTTTGACAACCGGCATATTTATTTTGGGAGATTCTTTTGCTTTAGTTGATGACTTTGTATCAGCTCTGGTATTTCTTTGTTCTGTATTCACTATTTGCAGATTGCTTGGCGTTGTTGAAAGTGTTTTGATGACCTTATCTAATCCTTTTGTACTGTTCTGAATTATCTGACTCAATGTTGTTGGAACTTCATTCGGGGAACTTGTAAGAGTTTGTTTAATGTTTGCAGTTTCAGATATTTTGCTTGTACATTGGTTACCACTTTCTTTGGCCATTTTGTCTATTTCATCACCATTAGCTTTTGATGTTTTGACTGGTTTAATGATGACTCTATTAGGTGGGTTTGGGATAACAGACGCAATATTTGATAGTTTCTTTAGTATGGTCCCTGCAGGAACATTCAGTTTAGATACATTGCCAATCTTTTTACTCACAACTAGATTATTTTGAGCCTGAGCTGTTCCATCATTGTTGGGCTGATCATTTGTAACGCTAGATTGTTGAGTCTGACTTGGTTTACCAGTTACTTTTGTAATCACAACAGTTTCATTTGTGAACTTAGGTTCACTTGGAGCAATGTTAGCATTGTTATATTCATTGACAACTATTTCTTCCAGATCACTATCTTCCAGATCATCCACTATCATTTCTTCGGCAGGAATCTTATCTTGGGAGCCATGTTCTACAGTTTTTGAAACTCTTGCTAATGATTCACCCTCTCTGTTAATGACATGGAATGAACCTGTCTTTTTAATTACTGATGGGTCTTTTACTATCAGAATTTTTCTTCTGGCTTTGGATTCATGTTTAGCATTGCCATGTACATCAGTTTCCGATTCAGAAACCTCAATAACCTTCTGAATAGAAACTGGACTCTTTAGAGGATCCTCCGTTTGACAAGCGACTCCACTATTTTTCCTGGTAGTTGAGGCATTTACAGAGTATGAAATTACAGGTGTGGTTAACTTTTTCACACCACTATTGTTTGGTCTTTGTTTCACACCTACAGTATCTGTTGACTGTTTTACACCAGGGCTTGAGTTAGATGGTTTTGCTGCCATTACTCGTCTGACAGGCATTCCAGTGTTAGTCTCTGTAGTCTTTGAGCTATCAGTTTGTTTACTGACTGCATCCAGGACTGGCGTATTAACAAGGAATGGCTGATTCTGTGCCCCAAGGATCATAGGCATACAGGGTATAAGTCCCATTGGTGTATTGGCATAAATAACATTATTGATGGCAACCATCCCAGTTGTGTTGAGGTTATTCATAAATGGATTGATTGTGCCTGGTTGAAATGTTATTGTATCCCCAGCCTTGAGTTTTAGGGGCGCTTTAGCCTGAGTACTCTTAGGATCTGTCTGTTTGTTTGAAGGAGTATCTTTAGAGAAGGATGAATTCTGTTTAGAGGTTGTACTGGTTGTAGGAGTGTTACTAGAAAGTGAAGATGTTGTATTGGTTATAGTACTATTACTTGATGTTTCTGAAGAAACCTGCTCAACATTTGAATTTATTGTATCACTTTTACCAGATGTTTCCACCGTTTTAGGAGTGTTATGGGCACTAATGAACTCTTTTGCACTTACACCTGAAGCAACTTCAGAGTCATCTAATTGAGATATTTCAATAGGAGCTATAACTTTTTTCCTTTTCTTTGAAGACTTTTGCAATTCCTTCTTAACATTTGTGTCCTCATCACTCGAATCATTTTCAACATCTGGGTAAATATACTCAATTCCTGCATCATCATCAATTAATTCCGGATTACTCTCAGAATATATATGATCATCAGTCACATCCATGTTAGTAGCGCCTCTCTCTTCATTTGTCTTTGGAACATCAGCATTTTCAACACTGTCATTTTTTTCATCCTTTTCATTTGGTTTAGGATTTAGTTTAAACGATTCCATCATCGTTTGAAATTCTTTCTTCCTACGTTTTATTTCCATCATGTTCAGCTCTGTTTTAATTTCTTCAAGTCTCTTCTGCTCTTTTTCCTGATTCTTAATCTCTTCAAGTTCCTGATTTTTTATGATAACAGCTGCATTATCAATCGGCTCCTTGTCAATTTTGATATTCAGATCATTTATAATTCTCTCCATTGTAAAATATTTCTTACATTTAATTTTTATCATATCTTTCCTAGCTTCTTCTCTTATCTGTTGCTTTTTCCTAATATCCTCTACTCTATCTTCACCCATGTTTGGTGCTACTTCTACTTTCTTCTCTGCATTTAAGCTTTTCTGATCAACTAAGTACAGCTGTTCACCAGTTTCATCGGTCTCCTGATATATCACTATCTCAGAGGAGTCGTAACCTTGTGGTAATTCGACTTCTGTTACTTCTTCATTGTGATCCATTATAACCAACTTTGTAGGTGGCTCTTGTGTAGTCTCTGTAAAAAAAATATAAGTCAAAACTTTATTTTAACTCTTTTCCGGATAACAAAATTGCAGGACATTACAAAATACAAATTATAGTTTTTGGAGACTGATATATAACTGCAGTTAACAGTTCAGTAAGCACTAAAGAGAAGTCCAAAATGTGGTTGTTCAAGAGAACCATCCCTTAGTATATTTGTGTGACATATACAAGGTATCTTCTTTATTCCTTTATAAAATCTTGGATTGCACAGAAAATGGCTGATTTTCAGAGTATGGTAATTCCATGAGGTGTTTGGTAAAGGGTCAATAGTCATTGATACACACCAATTATTAAACCTCTAGGTTTTATGGTTTTGGAGGAATAGACTTTTAAAGATTCCCATCTATATTTCTATGTAAAATCAGGGGTCATACAAAAAAGGGCTATTTTTCAGAATAGGGTAATACTTTGAACTATTTTGGTAGAGGGTCAAAGGATGATTTATACCACTAGGCCTTGCTCCCCTATTTTTTTCACGAATCAAAGTTTCATGATCTGGTTTTGAAAAGAGGAGCATTCCTGCCAAGTTTGGTCCAAACTGGCCAAGTGGTTTTTGAGGAGAAGATTTCTTAAGTCTAATAAGCTCACAAATCAAAATTTCATAAAGAAGTCTTAAAAAGGATCACCAAAGAAACATTCCTGCAAACTTTGGATGAAATTAGTCTAGTGGTTTAGAAGGAGAAGATTTTGAAAAGAAAATTTCATTACTTCTTTATAGTCCCATAAGCCTTACCTTCCATGCCCCCATTTTTCACTAATAAAAATTTTACGAACAAGTTTGGAAAAGGGTCATCCAAGGAACATTCCTGCCAAGTTTAGTCCAAATTGGCCTTGGGGTTTAGGAGGAGAGGATTTTTAAAGAAATATTCATTCAAGGCTGATAAGCCTGGCCCTGCCATGCCCCTATCTTTTTGGCAAATCAAAATGTCACAAAGAAATTTTGGAAAGGGTCACAAAACATTCCTGCTACATTAGGTTGAAATTGGCCCAACTGTAACAGAGGAGAAAATTTTTAAAGAATTATTGTTGGCAACTTCCGACTCAGACAAGGTGATCACAAAAGCTCACAATAAGCATGTTGTGCTCAGGTGAGCTAAAACCCCTAGCATTTCCTAATCTATTAATTGTCATCTGCAAATCCTTTCAATTTCTACCAGTCCAAAATTTTACCATCTGGAAATGGGTTAATTTACTGTAACACAAGTAGATGCAACCTTTGGCTGCAGGGAATTCATATGGAAAATTCCAAGTCAACTTGAATTGTCTACATGACTAATACCTCAGTTGACCTTTGACCTACACAACCCAAAAACATTACTGTGCTATCTTGGATCATTGACAATCATTGTATGAAGTTTCATGTTTATAGGTCATTTTTTTCTAGAGTAAGAGATTGAAAATGAACAATTGACCTCCCTCTGTTTCATAGGAGTGGGCTTAAAAAGGGAAGTATAATTCTGACAAATATTCATTGACATAATCTTATCTCCTTTGGATGGCTTGTAATAGTGAATATTCATGCAAAATTTGAAGTAAATATATCTAGATATATCTGATCATATAAGCAAGGTTAAAGTTTGTATTAAAAGTGACAAAGCTCATATTTAGTATGAAGGTACCTGTCAACAATAAGCATTCAATAAGGGACATACACCTAGTGTCAAGGTAATAAAACAGCCCTTTACCCTTTACCATAAACATTTTTTAGACTACTCTAAAATGAAATAAGTTGCAGATGACATTTTCAAGTTGATGAAATTTTGAATATCTTTGTCTTTTTGGGTAGAAAATATTGTGGATAATGAAATAATTGCTTGTTACAAGAAAATTCTTCATTATCCAAGATGTCTTCAAAAACCTTTCTTCTATAGGGGCGTCGAATAGTGGGATTGTGTGGGAATGGAATCAGAAATTTCTTCGATCCCACAATGATTTCTATCAAGAAAGAAATCTGTTTGTTTGAATGAGGTTTAACTCCGATTTTAACGATTTTTCAGTCATATTTGGAGTTTTACGATTATTCACCCATTGGTTGGAGACAAATGTCGGAAAGGATATGTGCCACTGCAAAGGATCAAGGCTCGAACCCATGACACCCCATGATTGAAGCTGTAGTCTGATGCACTACTAACAGTGCGGCAGCAAGATAGAAAAAGATTTTTGAAATTTCTTCAGTTTGAAATTTTCATCTGTAACTTCATTCAATTTGGACCAGTCTAAAATTTTGCTTTCTGGTAATAAGTTGAGAAATATTTATTTACCTGTTCTCCCTTTGTCCAGACTAACAGGAGTGGCAGTTAAGATATCTTCAGACTCTGGGTTGTCTTTTGGTGCTGGTCTTTTGCGTTTTAAAGGTATGACATCACACAGCAACCGTCCTGCCCTAACCATATCCACTAACTTTCGAAGGTGAAATTGAAGATCTCGTAACTTGAACAAATCAGACACCTCATATGTGACCTGTAATAATTCTTCAACCAAAGCCTGGCATTCACTCTGCTTCTTGAATACAACATCAGAAAACTGATTTGGGTCAGACCTGTTACCCATGGATAAAGTTTTAGACGGAGAAACCTGCTTCACTCCACTTACTCCGGCTGTTTTGGAAGGGGATGTCTGAATAGTTTGAAAAACGTCTAAACTGTCAATCAAAGTCTCTATGTTGGGGTCAGTGTCTGACAGTAAAGACACAGCAGCATTGGTATCATTCCTTCGTCTTCTCTCTTCTAGTCTAGTACTGATATCCCTGAAAAAATACAACTTGTTATTGACGGAGCACTGACTTGAACATGGTAGCCTTAGCTTCAATATGCTTATTTATGATGTTTAAGAAGCTCATCAATGAAAGTGTACTGAATAATCGTCCAAGGTTGTATTTCCCTTCTGGACTAAATTGGTCAATGGACTTGATAGGGTGATCCATCAATTGACTAATTGCAGCTGTCAATAAACAAAAACAAAAAAAAAAACAAAAAACCAAGATGTGTTTGTGAAACACTATGCCTCCTAAACAGGAATTCTTTAGAAACAGGTGATTTTTATTGTTTCTTTTCTTTGTTTTGTGGAAAAGGGTGAAAATTTTGACCTTGACCTTGATGAAATGACCTTCCCCAGTTTCCCCTTGTTGAGACCTATCTACATACCAAATATTAGCATTGTAACTTAATCAGGGTTGAAGTTATAGGAAAATATGTAGGAAAATATTTAGTTGGCAGGTTAAGTTTTGCAGACAGACAGACAACGGTAAAACAATATGCCCCCGATCTTATCGATGTGGGGACAAAAAATGGCCTATCAAATCATTCATTACATTGAAAATGGAATTTGAGCTTGGACGTTGGCTACCATTTATGTGGAGCATTTTTGCTGGATTGTTTAAATAAACATAGTAATTAAAGCTGTAGTTTCTATGTTAAGGCCGAAAACAAACCATACTACTATTTTCTTACATGCTCAGTGCTATCATTCCAATTACAGGAAATTTTGACAATCCAAGTTTCAATTTCAGGAAATCTTCACAAAAATAAGAAAGTTTCAAATTTACAATTTGGAAAAATTTCTGATTTGCAGAATTCGGGAAATGATTCATTTCAACTGATTTGGGTTGAAACTTTATGGGGATATGTCAAAACCAAGACTGTATTATCCTCAAACTGTCTCCAGTCTCATCATAGGAATCCAAGCACAAACTTAAGAAAAATAGGTTTGGAAAATATTGTGAGAAAACCATATCTTACTTGTAACAAGCAATATCTCCATTTCCCACATTTTTTTTTTACCTTCAGAGCTACATGTATTTTAATTTCAATCCAATTTGCACTTCCATCTGTAGCTTATTATGATTCGCAGAAGTCTAAACATATGTTGTCTGGTGATGGGTAAAGAGTTGAAGACTTTGAACACGCTCTAATTGAGCGTTTTTGATCATTTTTGATGCTATTTTAGGAAGGACCATTTTTGCCACAAGGGATAAATACCAGGTTATTCTACATTCCAAATATAAATAGGCCATAAACCTTACCATTCACCACAGAACCCCAAATTTTCATATTTTGAAAAAAATAAAGTTGTAAAAAATATTGTGAGAAAAGGACCAATATGAAGTTACAACAAGACCAAAGTTGAGAAAGTTTAAGAATATCTTACTTGTACATTGATGGCTTTGAGATGTATGGAATTGTCTCATTGACCTGAAAAAAGAAAAAAAATATTTGTGAAACACTAATGCTCCCTTAACCCATTCCCACATAATCCCACTTTTAGATACCCCTACGAAACAAGAGGACCAAGATGATCCTAAATCACTCACCTGAATAGCAACCACAAAACAAGAGGCCCCCGAGGACCTTAAAAATATACCAGTTATCGAGTTATCTGTTAAAGAATTCTGACACATAAGGAAGTTAATTGCTTGAAAGAATGCATAAAAAAAACAAGGTGCCGAATTGTAACAAGATACGCCCGTCACACTGCTTAATATTAACTGGGGGTTTGAATGGAACTGAGGTTATTTTGAATGAATTTTTTTTTTTTGTCAAACAAAGTATGAAAAACAACAAAGGGCAATAACTCAAAATATACGCTAATTAGAGTTATGGTTCTTGTACACTGCACCCCCCCTTGGTGAGATCTATACACCCATGAAGTTTCATGATTCTAGCTATTATACTTTTAGAGATATACTCCGGACAAGATTCAAGTATGAAAAACAACAAAGTGCAATAACTCAAAAAATAGGCCAGGTAGATTTATGGTTCTTGTGCACTGTACTCCCCCTTGGTGAGATCTATACACCCATGAAGTTTCATGATCCTAGCTATAATACTTTTAGAGATATATTCCGGACAAGATTCAAGTATGAAAAACAACAAAGGGCAATAACTAAAAAAATAGGCTAGGTAGAGTTATGGTTCTTGTACACAGCACTACAACTTGGTGAGCTCTATCCATCCATGAAATTTCATGGTCTAGCTATTATAATTTTAGAGATACTCCGGACAAGATTCAAGTAAGAAAAACAACAAAGGGCAATAACTAAAAAATAGGCTAGGTAGAGTAATGGTTCTTGTACACTGCACTACAACTTGGTGAGCTCTATCCATCCATTATATTTTATGATTCTAGCTATAATACTTTAACCCTTTCCTGGTTTTTGAAATTTTAGACTGGTCCAAATTGAAAGAGGATGCAGACAACAATGAATATTGGATGCAATTCCAAATAAAACCATTTTATGTGGTAGAAAACATTGTGGGAAAAGGAGAAATGGCTTATTATAAGCATTTTCTCCTTTTTCCACAATGTTTTCTCAAGTATAAAATCACAGTGACGCAAAATCCCGGGTTTATCCAGGAAAGGGTTAAGAGATATACTCCGGACAAGATTCATGTATGAAAAACAACAAAGGGCAATAACTCAAAAAATAGGCCAGGTAGAGTTATGGTTCTTGCACTGCACTCCCCCTTGGTGACATCTATACACCCATGAAGTTTCATGATCCTAGCTATGATACTTTTAGAGATATACTCCGGACAAGATTCAAGTATGAAAAACAACAAAGGGCAATAACTAAAAAAATAGGCTAGGTAGAGTTATGGTTCTTGTACACTGCACTCTCACTTGGTGAGCTCTATCCATCCATGAAATTTCATGATTCTAGCTATGATACTTTTAGAGATATACTCCGGACAAGATTCAAGTATGAAAAACAACAAAGGGCAATAACTCAAAAAATAGGCCAGGTAGAGTTATGGTTCTTGTGCACTGCACTCCCCTTTGGTGAGATCTATCCATCCATGAAGTTTCATGATCCTAGCTATAATACTTTTAGAGATATATTCCGGACAAGATTCAAGTATGAAAAACAACAAAGGGCAATAACTCAAAAAGTAGAGCAGGTAGAGTTATGGTTCTTGTGCACTGCACTCCCCCTTGGTGAGATCTATACACCCATGAAGTTTCATGATCCTAGCTATAATACTTTTAGAGATATATTCCGGACTAGATTCAAGTATGAAAAACAACAAAGGGCAATAACTCAAAAAATAGGCCAGTTAGAGTTATGGTTATTGCGCACTGCACTCCGTATTGATGAGAAGAATATAACTGCCAAGTTTAAAGTCAATCAGACTTACGGTAACAGAGTTATGCTCCGGACAAAGAAGTGGACACTGCCTGGATGCCCGGACACCACGGGTGATCCCATATGTCCCATCTTCGACGGGCGTATAATAATAAATTGGAATTTATCCCCTTTATTATTTTGAGCAACAATCCCCAAGGCCCCTTTTCCCGTGCTTCATGACATATCCACTCTATTTCCAAAAGTTTCTTTATGACCCTACAATCATACTGTGAAATTTTCATCAGAATCCAATAATAATTGTGGACTTTATCAGGTAAAAAGAATTGTTTTGAGTGAAATTCCATAAGGCCCCTTTTCCTGTCCAATTCATTTCTGAAAAGATCTTCCTTAGGACCATACAATAGTCCTTTGTTAAATTTTGTGAACTTCACATAAACAAGAATGTTTTAATGATAATCTGTAAGGCCCCTTTTCCTATGTTTCCAATGCCTCAATTATTCCTTGCATCTTTGAAGATAATCTGACTGGAACTGTGGACTGTATTGCGTTATGGAAGATATTTCAACCAAGTTCTCAAAAAGCCCCTTTTCCCATGATACTTTATTGTTGGTTTAAACCTTTCCTGTTTTTTGATACTTTAGACTGGTCCAAATTAAAAGGTTTTGCAGATTATGAATTAAAGTAATCATTCAGTAGGGTAGAAAATATTGTGGAAAAGGAAGAAATTGCTTGTTACAAGCAATTTCTTCTTTTTTCCACAATGTTTTTCAAAGGACAAAAACATAGGGACGTAAAAACCAGTGAGTAAACAGGAAAGGGTTAATCATTCTGTGAAAGTTAAAGTGAATCCGATGATATATTGGGACTTCATTATCTTAACTAGAATAATTAAATATTCACATTGCCCCGTTTTACATGATACTTGACGGGGTGTACCAAATTCTGAGTAGAACCATCCATATGATTGTACAATCATTTTGTGAAATTTTGAAATGAATCTGGTGAAATCTAGGGATATCATTATGTTAACTAGAATATTTTAGAAAGTTTTTCATAAGGCCCCTTTTCATGTCATACTTGCCCTATTAGATCTACTGTCAAATCAACAATTGTAATGATGATACAATCAATCTGTGTAATCTGTGGAATTTATTGTGTTAATGAGGACCTTTTCCCATGATACTTTACAGAACAAACCAAATTTCAATAGGAACAATTCTAATGAAGGTACAATCATTCTATAAAAAATCAATGAAAACAGTGGACTGAATTGTGTCATGAGTTTTTGTAATAAAATTTTCATAAGGCCCCTTTTTCTCATGAAATTTAAAAAATCAGACCCACTTTACAATTGATTGATTGATTGAATGGGGTTTAATGCCGCTTTTAACAGTATTTCAGTCATATCGCGGTGGCTGGAGCACCTAACAATGGATTCCTGGTATTTCTCACACCAGTACTACCACTACATCCTTTCCTAGCCTCCAGCTGCTATCCCACTTAGGTTTACGATTATCCACCCATTGGTGCATTGGTGAGAGACATGTGTCGGAAAGAATGTGTTCCACCGCCAGGGATCGAACCCATGACAACCCATTATTGAAGATTAGGAGTCTGACGCACTACCGACTGCGATTTTGTAAAGTTTTCCTTCTTTATTTCTTTGTAAAATCAGGGATCGCACAGAAAAGGGCTAATTTTCAGGATACTGTAATTCTTTGAAGTATTTTGGTAGAGGGTCATTAGATGATGATGATTTATACAAAATATTAAAGCTCTAGGTCTTATGGTTTGGGAGAAGAAGATATTCAAATTTTTTCACTCCGTTGCCATGGCAACTAGAGTTCTTCATGGATTTCAATTTTTTGAAGTATGTTTAAAGAGCATGACTTAAGGATCATTTCTGTGAAGTTTTGTTGAAATTCCACGGTTAGTTTAGGAGGAGAAGATTTTTTTGTAATTGTTAACGGACAGACAGACGGTCGGCCAGATGCCAGATGATGACTCATCACAATATTTCACCCAGAGCACTTCGTGCTCAGGTGAGCTAATGATGAAAACTGAGGACTGTATTGTGATAATGAGGTTCTTTCATAAGGCCCCTTTTCTTGTGCCACTTAACAGATCAGACCTAATTTACAAAGGAACAATCCAAATGATGGTACAATTATTCTTATAAAGTTTGAAGTGATTCTGATAATGACTGAGGACTTTCTTGTGTTAATGAAGATTTAAATACAACCCCATTTCCTGTGATATTAAGACAGATCAGTCCCAATTTGAAAAGAAGCAATCCAAATGATGGTACAAACATTTTCTGGAAGATTGAACAGAATCCAATGAAAACTGTAGTCTAAATTATATTTACGAGGAATTTTTTTGTGAAATTATTGTTATGCCCCTTTTACATGATACTTGACTGATCAGGCAGAATTTGTAAAGGAACAATTCTTATGATGGTACAACCATTCTGTGAACAATTGAAAAGAATCTGAAGAAAACTTTTGACTTTATTGTGGTACAAGGATTTTAAAATGAAATTTTCATATGGCACTTTTCAATCATTCTGAGAAACTTTGAAGAAAATCTGGTTAAAACTGTGGACTCTATCACATAAACAAGGAAAGAATAATGGTTGCCAGAGGGAAAAAGACATCGCTATGATAACCTAAAAATGACAAAGTGAGGAAAATGATAAGTATAATCCACAATGTGCCTGGGCAGGGCAATAATAGAACATAAGGAACATTATTCAAACAACTTTAAAGAAAATAAGAGCCCAAATGATTCCTAGGGACATTATTTTATTAACTTTTGTAGAGGGCCTCATGCAAAATTTCATACCTCTAAGCTCTCTGGTTTGTCAGGAGAATATTTTTGATGATTTACTTCTCTGTTTCGATTTAAAATAGGTTGCACATAGTCAGAGTCCAAATGACAGCCCAGGGGCATTAGTTGAACAGCTTTTGTAAAGGGGATGCCGCATGCAAAACATCAAACCTCAAAGCCTTATGGTTTGTCAGGAGAAGATTTTTCAGATACCCTAAATTGTTTCTATATCAATTAGGGTCTGCCCAAGCAGTGCCCACAGGGCATTATTTTAACAATTTTTGGAGAGGAACACCAGAGGATAAGTCATGCAAAATATCAAACCTCAAAACATCATCGTTTGTTAGAAGATCTGCAAGATTTCCTTCTTTGTTTCTATATAAAAAAGTGTATGCCTTAGTGTGTCCCTAAGGACATCATCTTATACATTTTATAGAAGACCACCAGAGAATGCTTCATGTAAATCATTTTATCTCTAGGCTTTATGGTTTATCAGAAGATGTTTAGGATGAATAAGTTAACATTACTGTTGCCATGTCAACCAGAGTTTTCATCAGAAATAAATTTTCTAACATTTTTGATAGATTCTCACTCAATGTACATCCCTTAATCGGCTCACTGGTTTTGGAGAAGATTTTCAGAGATTGTGGACAAATGGACAGACAGACAAATGGACGATAGACAATAATCAACCACAATAGCTTGCTTGCACTTTGTGCGCATTAGGAAGAATTTTCAACAAAGAAGAAATAGCATGTACAAGCAATTTCTTCATTTTCCACAATGTTTATCTTCAGTCAAAGGCAACATTTTATAAAATTTCATCATCCAAGAACTATCAGCTGCAACTTCTATGAATTTGGACCAGTCTGAAATTTTGTCGTCTGTTAATGGAATAACAAGAACTTTTACAGAAGGTAAAACTTGAAGGATGATCTTGACCTGTAAGATGACCTAGAGTTTGGAATGATTTGATACATGTCAATGAGAGGTATCATCATTTCAAATAAGAGCATTGTATCTTGTATATTAAGGAAGTTATTGGACAAAGTTAAATTCACTGGCAACTTTTCAGGAGACAGATAAACGACCAGGGAAGACAAACAGACAGTCACTTGAGAATAGTAAAAAGAAATGATCTAGTGATAATTCTAAGTTTTTGCAGGTATAATTTTACATTTGTTTGATAGAGGTTGTCACTTAAACAAGGCTGACTACTAACCCATTCCCACACAATCCCACTTTTTGACACCCCTCAAGAACAGGCTTTGGAAAACATTATGGAAACTGAAGAAATTGCTTGTAACAAGCAATTTTCTCATTATCCACAATGTTTTCTGCTTTCAAAACCAAAGATTTTTAAAAATTAATCAACTTGAAACTGTTGACTTAAATTTCTTTTTGCAACTTCTTTTTGGACCAGTCTAAAATATTTTCGTGTGATAATGGGTTAAAGAGAAATTAATATCTTACAAATGGATAAAGTAAAAGATTTATTTGTCAAGAGTATTTTCATTATATACATCTCTTTGAATTTTTACCTTAGCAGGTCACAGTCATCATACACTATTGGGTTAGTGCAGAACTATTTTAAAAGCCTACTTATCCACAGGTACTAGTAATAGCTTTGCTCTAACACCTTGAGACTCTTTGAGAGAAGTATGAAAATCCACCTACATCTTGGACTATATCCTCCGGCTCTATTCCTGCGTCGTACATCAGATTCATAACTGTCTGGTAAGATGGTCTGTATCGCTTGTTGTTAGGCCCTGGCATGTTCTCGTCATCAAAGTTGTGTTTAAGATACATCTTCAGGTGACGTTTCATCTCTGACAGCGATTTCACACCCTCCCCGACTAAATCTTTTATCTCCGACTTGACGCTCTCATCTAGGTATAGATGTCCATTTGCCTATTGCGAAAAAAAAATCAATCTATTTGGAATATTACCTAAACAATTTTGGAGAAAAAGAAAAGTTACAGCTCCGAAGAATTAATAAGGAGACAAATTATTTGTTTCAGGCACCTTGAGTAGAGTGTCTTGACAAAATAAAGATCACATTCTTCTTCTATCAGGGTTTTCACAAGTACCTAAAAGTCAAGAGTCATTGATTCTTGAACCAAAAATTTCAAGAATCAAAGTTTAAATTGAGTTTGGACAAACTCTACCTCAGTTAGGAAAATTTCATCTGACAGATTTCTACTTTCAATAAATCACTAAATAAATAGATACATATCAGGGAAATTTTGGTATTCATGCAAAAAGTATATGTAGGAATCAGTTATCCAAAATCGTAAGATCACTAAGTGGATCAAATTTCTCTTATTTTTCATAAAAAAAAGCAAGAGTTTATCCACGAAACTCATGAAATTTCTTGAGCAACACTTACTTTGATTCTATTTGACTTGTAAGTTATATTTAGTGTGGTTTTTGATTATAGTACTCAATAATTATTTGATTTCAGTAATATAAGTCTCTGAAAAAGGTTTCAACATAAATTTTACAGGCGACAAATACCTGTCAATTACGATTGCAGATGCATGTCTAGTCACTGGAGAGTGTTGATTACCAATCAAGCTTGATGTTTTTCATGATGGGGATAACACAATCAATTAAATGTTTTCAAATAATACGGTCTACTTATAATAACCTCTGATGCATGGCTGTTAATTATCAAGCATAAATACGATGCAGTGACAATTTTTCAAGCATCAAAATCCCTTCTTTTCGATTTTCTGTGCGTCAAAACCAGTAAACGCAAACCCTGTCTATCATACTTCCTATCTCAAAAGACACTTGCTTTTATTTTCCTTTAAACTGAACTAATTTTTACTTTACACATATCAAAACCATCTGTCTATGAGAGGATTCCTAGGGATTTCCTTTATTTATCCCTTCACCTTCCAACAAGAAAAACACTCGAGGGCAAACCGGAAGAACTTACTAAAAAATCAAAATGAACGCAATGAAGTACAAATTATCTAGGCTGTAAAAAGGTGTTCATCAAAACTGGACAAAAAGAAAAAGAAATGGCAAGTCACTACAAATTTTAACATTTACAACCTTTTTCCTATGACTCTTCACACAAAAAGGGAAATCTTAGTGTAACCAGTATATGACTTAGTCAGACTACATGGACTGTACCGGATGACCAGGGTTCATACTTACTAATTTTTTAATAGTAGCGTAGTTGTTCTACCTCACATTATGTTTGTTTTAGAAATACCATACCTCATTGACCTCTGCTGTATCTGAACTCCCTTCTAAAAAGGTTGTTTGATAAAATTTCCTGAATAGTTCTTTGTGATGGTTTGTTTGTTTGTTTGGACTCAAACACCTCTTTCAACAATATTTCTGTGATATCAAGGCTGTTTCATGGCTTCCTGTCATTTCTCATTTCTTATACCTGTGCAACCACAACATTCAATCCGAGGGGCCACCTACTTCTCAAAATTTGACACACTATTTATCATTTGCCCCTTGGGCAGATGACTATGTCGGAAAGAAGGTTGACTGAGTCAGCGTCTGAACTCAAACCCCTAGGATTAATATCCCATTACCAGACAACAAAATTTTAGACTAAAAATATTGAAAGAAGATTCAGTAGAAAATTATAGTTGATGTAATTTCAGGAATCTTTGTCTTTTTGTTTAGAAAACATTGTATTTCATATTTCATTATCACAGCAGGTGGAGGACCTAACCATGGATTGCTGGTACCTCTCACACAAAAATGGATATTTCCCGTGACCGAGTTCCAACCTTTGACCCAGTGACTAGGATTCCTACATACTACCACTGTGCTATGGCCACGGCCCTTGAGGGGCTAATAAAGGGAGCTTGTGTGGGAACAGGTTCAGAGCACACTGTATTACCCACTGAGCAAACCAGCCTCAGCTGTTTTGATCACGTATGTAATATCTAAGGGTTGAAAAAAAAACTGACTGTACTATAAAGGATCATATGAAATGTTGTTACATGTGGTACCTCTCTAACTGGATGCCCAGTATGTTCTTCAACTGTTGGAAATGCAAATGCTATCACTCTCTCATAGTATGCAGTCCTGTTCATCAGGTCATCCCGAAGACGTTTTAAGATTTGGGGTCTCATATGCTTCTTTGGCAAGTAATCGTCAATCTGAAATTTAAAATCAAATAACCTGAAATTTCATCTCTCTTGCTGTAGGACCCTACCAAATACCAAATTACTACAAAATTAGCATTTTAATGCACCAAAGACAGACAGTTGTGGAAAACACTGGGGGGGGAGGAAGCATTTTTCCCCCTTTTTTAAAAAAAACTTTCACCCTAAATGGCTAATTTTTAATTTGATTTAATTCAAACTATTGTCTGAATTTTTTCTTCAATTGACAGATCAAGTTGTCAATCCAAATATTGATCAACAAATCAAATCTTTCATTTCATCATCATAAGTGAACTTTGAACTTTGTACATTTGTTTACAGCATTTTCTTTGATTCAGCCTCTTAAACATCCTAAAAATAGCATTTTTGCTTACAAAGAGGTTGTCCACTATTTTATTTTGAACCTTGAACTGCAGCATATGTGTCATACATTTATGTTGATTAGGAGACATTAGATCCTTACTGCAGCTTATTCGCTTAGAATTAGGTTTGGGTCATCTAATAACCATTTTATTTTGTCACATGCTTCTGAATGGAAATAAAGCTGTTTGCTAACTTAGTCTTACTTCTATTGGATGTTGGTCTACTGGGCGAGCAATCTGGCAACTGATTAAATTGGGTTGAACACCACTTTTAACAGTATTTCAATCATATCACAGCAGCTGGAGCACCTAACAATTGATTTCTGGTATTTCTCACACAAGTACTACCACTACATCCTTTCCTAGCCTCCAGCTGCTATCACACATAGGTTTATCCACTCATTGGTGAGAGACAGATGTTAGAAAGGATGTGTGCCGCCTCAGGGGATCGAACCCATGGCATCCCATGATTGAAGATTACGAGTCTGACGCGCTACTGACTGCACTATGATGGCAGCCTGGCAATTGGAACAGTCACAGTCAAATATTTCATGCCCGAAATAGGCTACTGTATTTCTGGAGTAGAGATTGTAAGGAGGAAGTGTGATGCAGAGTGAATTTAGGATAAAATATATTAACCACTATTAACCGAGACCACTATGAATAATTCAGCTACACTATAAATTTATTAACATATAGCCAATTAATGTAGAAACAAGTTATAAAATTACATGGCCAGGTTAAAATAAAGGCTGCCCTTGATATTTTCTTACATGCTAAAAGGGTCAAGTCAAGTCCAAATTAAAGGCTAGTATTCTAATGAAAGCATAGATCACTCTAATGTTTCACTTTACCCTTCACTGTACATACCCAGGATTTTACGTCACTGTGATTTTGAGAAAACATTGTGGGAAAAGGAGAAATTGTTTGTAACAAATGAAGACAGATAAGTAGCTCCTAAGAATCATAATGAAGACATTCTGATCTTGAAGCCTACGCCTCATGACCATGGAGACCACAGATTGCTTAACCCATTACCAGACAACGAAATTTTAAACTGGTTGTCTAAACTGAAAGAAGCTTCCAATCACAATTTTCATTTCTTGAAATTGTAAAATCTTTGCCATTATGGGTAGAAAGGCATTGTGGATAATTAAGAAAGCAATTTCTTCATTTTACACGATGTTTTCCAAAGTTTTTTTTTCATGAGGACATGTCAAAAGAGAGCTATTGTGAGGGAATGGGTTAATGAGCATGGCTATCTGTTAGTTTCTCCTGCTCTTATTGAGTGTTTTCATAACTTTGGACGCCTTGGGAAGGGCCATTTTTGCCCAAAGGGATATAACTTCAACAAACATGGTAGATAACTATACTATGTTTTAAATAAAAACGCTCTAACCTATATTTATTCATGCTGAGCCTGGAATATTCCCGTTTGGGCAGGAGGTATAGACAAAGATAAGACTGCACATATCTCACCGAACCCTATGTTGTGGGGATGCTTTGGAACCTCAAAATAGATTTCATCAAAATAATTCCAATTAGTACAGTAAAACCCCTACTTACGACCACCCCGGAAATACGGGCACCCCGCTATTACGACCGAATTTTTACAGAACAGAATTTTTTGTTCTTTATTTCAATGGTCTAAAACGGGCACCCCGCTATTCCGAATTACGACCACCAAATTCAGTACCAACTATAGCTAATACACTATTTTGAACCCCACCAAAACAACCAGTTACTTCACAAACTGAGACCAACCCGAATTTTCACACTTGATAAGACGACACTAATTGGGTACAAATGCATTGTCAATACAATATCGGATTTTTGATCATGTGATATCGAACCCTTATTATAATAGGCGTTATTTCTATTTAAAAAATTAAAGTGGCCGATCACTTTTGGAAATTATACCTTGTTTTATTTTTAATTGTTATTTAAATATGTCACGGGTTTTGACTCGAGTGATAAAGTGAAAAAGTATTCGAGAAGTTACGATTAGTTTGTTTACGGCATTCCGAACAGTTAATTAGCAATTAAATTTAGATTTCAACTGAATTGATGTTTGGTATTTGCAGTAAAGAAGATATGACATCAACAGTTTGACACTTTGAACCTGTACTTACGTATAAATAATCTGGGGTCTGACTTCTGAATCAGATCAAAATGGAGGAGAGAAAGTAGAAATTATCAAAGATTGTAGATTTGAAAATGACATAAAATTCCGCTGTAAAACATGTTTGTTATAGTTTTACTTTCGTATGTCAAGTATAAATATATTCAAACATCAAAGATAAAATAAACATGAATGACTTGAAGACAAACGACCAAACTTCAGTATTACGACCACCCCGCTATAACGACCACTTTCAGAAAATACCGCAAGTGGTCGTATTAGAGGGGTTTTACTGTACTCACAAAAAGAGGGATAACAGAACTAGATTTTATCACACCTTCTTATCTAGAGCTTAACAGTTGGACAAAACCACTACTAACATCCTTAAATCAGATTAACTCACCTGAACACACCCAGATCACGTCTAGAACATGCCTAAATGATGACAAAATGCCAGCCAAACTGAAGTTTGGCAACATAAAAAATCAAAATAACCAGAAATTGTCATCTGAAATTTCTGAAATTTCCTTGCAATTTTGAATCAGTCTCAAAAAATTTGTTAATAATGGTTTAATCCATTCCCACACTATCCCTCCATTTTACGCGCCTCAAATTAAAGTTTTGCAGAACAATGTAGAAAATGAAGAAATTGCTTGTAACAAGCATTTTCTTCATTTCCAACAGTGTTTTCTTTCCTGGAAGACAAGAAAAAAAATCATGAACTTAAAATAGTCGTATGCAACTTCGCTCAATTTGAACCAAATTAGAAATTTGTTTTCTGTTGAAGGGATAAGCTCTATTTATAACCTTAAGACTCCTATCAGCAATATTTTCCTGTATCAGAGCATCAAAGCACTTCTATTATTTTTCATCAGTCTAAAATTTTTGTTTTCTGGTGAAGGTTTAAGTGATATTTATTCTTTATAGACTCCTATCAGAAATATATTTACTCTCTATAGACTCCTATCAGCAATATATTTACTCTCTATAGACTCCTATCAGCAATATATTTACTTTCTATTGACTCCTATCAGCAATATATTTACTCTCTATTGACTCCTATCAGAAATATATTTACTCTCTATAGACTCCTATCAGCAATATATTTACTCTCTATAGACTCCTATCAGCAATATATTTACTCTTTATAGACTCCTATCAGCAATATATTTACTCTCTATAGACTCCTATCAGCAATATATTTACTTTCTATTGACTCCTATCAGCAATATATTTACTCTCTATAGACTCCTATCAGAAATATATTTACTCTCTATAGACTCCTATCAGCAATATATTTACTTTCTATTGACTCCTATCAGCAATATATTTACTCTCTATAGACTCCTATCAGCAATATATTTACTTTCTATTGACTCCTATCAGAAATATATTTACTCTCTATAGACTCCTATCAGCAATATATTTACTTTCTATTGACTCCTATCAGAAATATATTTACTCTCTATAGACTCCTATCAGCAATATATTTACTTTCTATTGACTCCTATCAGCAATATATTTACTCTCTATAGACTCCTATCAGCAATATATTTACTCTCTATAGACTCCTATCAGCAATATATTTACTTTCTATTGACTCCTATCAGCAATATATTTACTCTCTATAGACTCCTATCAGAAATATATTTACTCTCTATTGACTCCTATCAGCAATATATTTACTTTCTATTGACTCCTATCAGCAATATATTTACTCTCTATAGACTCCTATCAGAAATATATTTACTCTCTATTGACTCCTATCAGCAATATTTACCCGGTATCCTGGAAACAAAGCAATCTCCCTGTAAGTACATCTAGCACTACACATCGTCATTCCTTCTTTATTCATGTGTTTCCTCTGCCCTGGCGTAAATACGTCTAGAAATTTATGCTTGTAGTCAATACCAAACGAACATTCGTACTGTCTGGTATCTAGGATGACATAGGGGACGCCATTAGTATCTAGTTTACATCGCAAGTCGTTATCTGGTGCCGTGTATATAGGTTTCTGTCTGGAGTGCTCATACACATCTGTTAATAACAACAAAGAAAACAGAATAAACAAGAAACTCACTGAGTAAACCACTCATGCACTACCACATACTACAGTGAAAATGAAATTCAGTAAGCACCATATAGGACAATGTCCAAAAATAAACTAGACATTGTCGCATAGCGGACTAATACCCCACAACAGCGCTTGTCCATATACAAGTGCTATCCGCCAAAGGGCCACAATAAACAAGAGGACCATGATGGTCCTAAATCGCTCCCCTGAGTATGATGGTTCATGGCTTTACGATATAAACAAAATGGCAAAGCCCTCTGTCTAATTATTTTGGAGAAGATGTTTACAGATTTCTCTTTTAATCCTAGGAATATTGATGATTCCACCATATAGCACTAATTCCCTGAATATGGTAATGCTTTGAAGTATAGACATCAATACATACCAAGTATAAATGCTGTAAGCCTAATGGTTTAGGAGAAGAAGGTTTTCAAAGATATCATTATTTAATCCTAACTAAAATTAGGGGTTGCACAGAAAAGGGCCAATTTTTTAAGTAATTTGGTAGAGGGTCAATGGCTGATGATATGTACCAAATATCAAAGCTCTAGGCTTTATGGTTTGGGAGAAGAAGATTTTCAAAGATTTCCTTCTTTATTCCTTTGTTAAATCAGGAATCGCACAGAAAAGGGCTAATTTTCAGAATACAGTTATTCTTTGAAGTATTTTGGTAGAGGGTCAATAGATGATGATTTGTACTAAATATCAAAGCTCTAGGCCTTATGGTTTGGGAGAAGAAGATTTTAAAAGATTTTCTTCTTTATTTCTATGTAAAATCAGGGATCATTAAGAAAAGGGCTGATTTTCAGAATACAGTAATTCCTTGAAGTATTTTGGTAGAGGGTCAATAGATGATGATGTATACCAAATATCAAAGTTCTAGGCATTATGGTTTGGGAGAAGAAGATTTTTAAAGAATTCCTTCTTTATTTCTGTGTTAAATCAGGGATCATTAAGAAAAGGGCTAATTTTCAGAATACAGTAATTCCTTGAAGTATTTTGGTAGAGGGTCAATAGATGGTGATGTATACCAAATATCAAAGCTCTAGGCCTTATGGTTTGGGAGAAGAAGATTTTTAAAGATTTCCTTCTTTATTTCTATGCTAAATCAGGGATTGCCAAGAAGCGGGCTAATTTTCAGAATACGGTAATTCTTTGAAGTATTTTGGTAGAGGGTCAATAGATGATGATGTATACCAAATATCAAAGCTCTAGGCTTTATGATTTGGGAGAAGAAGATTTTTAAAGATTTCCTTCTTTATTTCTTTGTAAAATCAGGGATCATTTAGAAAAGGGCTAATTTTCAGAATAAAGTAACTCTTTGAAGTATGTTGGTAGAGGGTCAATAGATGATGATGTATACCAAATATCAAAGCTCTAAGCTTTATGGTTTGGGAAAAGAAGATTTTTAAAGATTTCCTTCTTTATTTCTATGTAAAATCAGGGATCATTAAGAAAAGGGCTAATTTTCAGAATATGGTAATTCTTTGAATTATTTTGGTAGAGGGTCAATAGATGATGATGTATACCAAATATCAAAGCTCTAGGCTTCACCATTTGGGAGGAGAAGATTTTTTAAGTTTTTTTCACTCCGTTGCCATGGCAACCAGAGTTCTTCATGGATTTCAATTCTTTGAAGTATTTTGAAAGAGCATGACCTAAGGATCATTTCTGTGAAGTTTTGTTGAAATTCCATGGTTAGTTTAGAAGGAGAAGATTTTTTTGTAATTGTAAACAGACGGACAGACGGACGGACGGACGGACGACGGACAATGACCGATCACAATAGCTCCTCCGGAGCTAAAAACAGACTTTTTAATTAAAGGGTCATAACTAAGTCAAAATCAATGGACCATAACTAAAATAGGATATGCACATGTCTGACTTATACCGATTCTTTCTGTGAAATTTGAATCAAATCCGTCCACTGGTTGCTGAGAAATTGAGCGGACACGATTTTTCACAAAAAGGGCCATAAATCCGTCAAAAATCAATGGACTGTAACCAAATAGAAATATGCACTTCTCTGCTTGATTCTGATTGTATCAGTGAATTTGAATCAAATCTGTGCAATGGTTGCCGAGAAATTAACCAGACATGAAAAAGCTACAGACAGACGGACCAACCGACGGACAAACCAACAGACCGTCAAGCTAACTCCTATATACCCCCCAAACATAGTTTTGGGGGGTATAACTATTGGCTGAAAAAAAAAAAACAAGACAAAAAACAGGAGGTAGATAAACCTCCACACTAAGTTTCATTTCAATGCTATGAATGGTTGCTGACGAAAATGCGACCACCATACCACTATACTAGGCAATGTCCAAAGATAAACGAAGTCGTAAAACAGGAATAAGTAAATTTGAAGACCAAAATTCAGTAAGCCCCATGAAGGAACCCTAGATGAACCTCCACACTAAATTTCAAGTCAATGCTAAGAATAGTTTCTAAGAAAATAGTGACGAAATTTACCACTATACCAGTCAATGTATGCATATACACAAAGTAGTTAAACAGTAAGTAAATAACTCAAGGACCTAAATTCGGTGAGCACAATGTAAGACCCCAAGATGAACCTCCACACCAAATTTCAAGTTGATGCTATGAACAGTTGCTGAGAAAAGAGCAACGAAATATTGGCTGCAGACGGTTGCACAGACAGGCGAAAGGACAGACAAGGGTTAACTATTTTACCCCCCTCTTCTTCAAAGCGGGGCTATAACCATATCATCTCTACAGAGTACAGTAATTCTTTGAAGTACTTTGGTAGAGGGTCAATAGGTGGTGATACATGCTAAATATTCAAACTCTATGTCTTATAGTTTGGGAGAAGAAGATTTTCAAATATATCCTTCTTATTCCTATAGGATGTCATGGGTTGGATCCCAAGCGGCAGCTAATATCCTTTCCGACATTTGTCTCTAACCAATGGGTGAATAAATCATAAACCTAAGTGGGATAGCAGCTGGAGGCTATGAAAGGATGTAATGTTAGTACTGGTGTGAGGTAAACCAGGAATCTATTCTTAGGTACTCAAGCTGTTCGGATGTAAATGAAAAATTGCTGAAAGAGGTGTCAAACATATTCTTTAAAGTATTTTGGTAGAGGGTCAATAGATGATCATTTATACCAAATATCAAACCTCTGGGCCTTATGGTTTGGGAGAAGAAGATTTTCAAAGATGTCCTATTCTATACCAATGTAAAATCAGGATCACACAGAAAAGGACTAATTTTCAAAGTACAGCAACTCTTTGAAGTATTTTGGTAGGTCAATAGATGATGAACCAAATATCAAAGGTCTGGGCCTTATGGTTTGGGAGGAGAAGAGCTTTAAGTTTTTTGACTCATTTGTCATGGCAACCAAAGTTCTTCATTGATTTCAATTATTTGACGTATTTTGAAAGAGCATGACCTAAGGATAATTTTTGTGAAGTTTGGTTGACATTCCTTAGTTAGTTTAGGAGAAGAAGATTTATTCGTAATTTTGAACGGATGGACAGATGGACAGACAGACGCCAGACAATGACCAATCACAATAGCTCAACCAGAGCACTTTGTGGCAAGGTAAGCTAAAAGGCCCGAACTCTGACAAAAGGATCCATTTCAAAAAAAGCTCATCCACATCACATAGTTAATACTGAATGCACAAGTAAAATTTGAATCAAATACATTAGGAAGTTGAATAGAAAATAAGCAGACACGTTTTTAAACAAGGGATCATAACTCCAAAAAAAATTAAACGAACCTAACAAAAACACATTGTGCACGTCTTTGCTTGATATTTCAAAGTAAAACCAACCAGAAATTAAGGAGAAATGGGAAGACAAGTAAGCCTCAGACCTACCAAGCAACTATCTAAAATCTGTTGTTCATTGGATTCTCTCAAACTTTCACGGAAATATTTTTGTATCTTGAGGAATTTCAAAACATTCTGGCCAAATATCAATTCAATTGAGCCAAAAATAGGGTCAGAGTAACAATAAGATATTTCTTAGATTTGACCTGGTGACCTAGTTTCTGACCTAATGTGATCCATATTTGAACTTGGCTAACATATCATTGACACTAACATTCTGACCAAATATCAATTCAACTGAGACAAAAATAGGACCTCTAGAGTGCACAAAGTTATTTCTAATATTTGACCTAGTGACCTAGTTTTTTGACCACATGAGACCGAAATTTGAAAGTGACTGCAATATTATGGAGGAAAACATTCTGAACAAATATTTCATGTGAGCCTAAAATGTGGCATCTAAAGTGCAAACAAGATTATTGCTAGGATTTGACCTGGTGACCTAGTTTTGACCCCTAATAACCAAATATTGAACTTGACCTAGATACGCGGCGGACTGCGTGTCTCCCCCCGGAGGGAAATACTCAAAGACTCGCTGCCGGCGGATTCTAAACGCAAAACTTGGCTCCCCACATGAAAATCTACAGTCAAATAACATAGAAAAACACTATTGCCATACTCCAAACATACCCATTTGCACATTATGACAAAAACAAGTAAAACTACTCAAATAACATCATATTGTAACAAAACAAACAACAACAACAACAAATACAAAACAAATTAATAAAATCTCTATGCCTTAATATATATTATTAAACAGAAATAGTGGTAGCAATGTAGGTAAATGTATTCTATAGATTGGTTGGGTATATGTATATACATATGTACATATGTATGTATATGTGTATTTACATATACTTTCTTTATTTGTAGGTATTTTCATTTCTTCGTAAATAGAGCACAGTACAAAACTTTTCGTAGTTCCTCGTGGGATATTTGTATATAATAAACTGTTAGTTTTTAATAGGTGGTCCTGGGAGCCTCTCTTTCTTCCTTCTGGCGGGCAACAATCTAGATTTTTACAATTTTTATTTTTAGCGTATATAGTTTTAAACCACGAGGAACAAATTCTAGACCATAGGGACATAAATGAATAAGCTAGTAAATCTTCATAGCATAGTTGTATACAATAGCTGCTCGTGAAGTGGTTACAAACCGAACACGAGGGTAATATGAGTACCTCTCCTCCCCCCCGAGCAACCCGCCGAAGGACCCGGACTAAGACCCGGGGGGATAGGCGGGTCGGTTCCCCGGGAGGAGAGGGAAACTACAGGACCTAGATACTATGTAGACAAACATTCTGACCATATATCAATTAAATTGAAACAAAAATATGGCCACTGGAGTGCACAAAAATGGGTATTTTTAAGATTTAATCTAGAGACCTAGTTTTTGACCCCATGTGACCCAAATTTGAACTTGGCTGAGATAACATGAAAACAAAGATTCGGGCAAAACATCATTTGATTTGATCCTTAAATGTGGCTTCTAGAGTGTGCACAAGATTATTTCAAGAATTTGGCCTTGTGACCTAGTTTTTGACCCTGCATAACCCAATATCAAACTTGACTTTGATGCAGATAAACATTCGGACGAAATATCTGTTCAACTGAGCCAAAAATATTGCCTCTGGCGTGTACATATGAAAACAAACATTCTGGCAAAAGATCATTTAATTTGAGCCTTAAATGTGGCTTCTAGAGTGTGCACAAGATTATTTCAAGAATTTGACCTATTTTTTGACCCTGCATAACCCAATATCGAACTAGACTTAGATTCAGATAAACATTCTGACAAAATATCTGTTCATTTGAGCCAAAAATATGGCCTCTGGAGTGCACACAGGGTATTTCTAAGATTTGACCCAGTGACCTAGTTTTTTACCCTATTTACATTTAAGTAAGCATTATTGTTGGTATGGCAACTGAAATATAATAATTACAGTTATTTAAGCTGTAGTTAGGATCCAAAACCAACCATTTTACCTCTGTGCTACATGCTACCCAACTAATTTTGCAAATAAATGCCAATTGATATCTAAATTGAAATTCCTGATGGAGATCATGGACATTACCAGCAACCCTTCAGTACCTCAGGTTTTCTCTGAAAACAGCAGTGCTAAGTATGATTATACCAAATAGCCTTGATGTTGTCAACTTGGGGGCTAAACCCATTACAAGAAAATAGAATTACAGACTGGTCCAAATTTTGCACACAGAAAATTTTAGTTGATAGTATATTAGATTTATTTGACATATTTGGTAGAAAAAATTGTGGATAATGGAGAAATTGTTTGTGGCAAGCAATTTCTTCATTTTCCGAAATCCTTTCAAAAGCTCTTTTCTTGATGGCGTTAAAAAGTGACATTGTGTGTGAAATTGTGAAGTTGCAATAATATCTGCCTGAATATCTTTTGATAAGAGTTTTACAAAGCAATTACCATGATGTCCAAATAGTTCATCCACTTCTTCACAGAGAAACTGGGTCTCTGTTTCCCATTCTAGTTCTTTCATCCTTTCCAAGGCCTCCGATATGTCATGTACATAACCCTTCTCTCTCTCCAGATTTCTGGAAAACACAGAAATCCTTATGACGGTACAATCATTCTAAGAAAGTTTGGGAGATATTGTTTAAAAATCATTCTTTATTTGTAAGGAACATTACTGCTAAGTTAGGATCCAATTGACCAAGTGGTTTGGAATGAGATGTCCTTAAAAAATCATTCTTTATTTCTATATAAATCAACCCCTCTGGGCTTGGCCCCTTGGAACCCGAGGGTCATAATCTTAGCTCCTTTGAAAGAGGTCAATATACTGATGAAATATCAAGTAACTTCGCCTTTTGGGTCAGGAGGAACAAATTTTCAATTCCATTTCAAAATTTCACCTTTGTTGCTATTGGGACCCAAGGGTCACGATATTAGCAATTTTGAAAGAGGTCAAAATATTGATGTTTCATGCAAAATATCAAGGCTCTAGGCCTTTTGGGTCAGGAGGAGAGACTTTTTTTTTTATATAAATTTCACTTTTGTTGCCATGGCAACCAGAGTTTCCAACAGATTTCAATTCTTTAAGCTAGTTTTGAAGGGGATCTCCTAAGGAACATTTCTGCCAAATTTGCATGAAGTGCTCATGTGACCTTACAACTCTGAAGAACGAGAATAGAGTGTAGGACATTTGCCCCCCGGACATTTGCCCCCCAGCTCAAAAATGGCAAGTTGGACGTTTGCCCCCCAGTCTTAATGTAGCCTAGGACATTTGCCCCCCAGTTAGATTATTACCTAGGACATTTGCCCCCCAATCAAAATAACAACACAGGACATTTGCCCCCCAGACTAAATAGCAGCAATCTTAGTTCATCTTATATGTTTTTTTGTATCTGCGGTAGAATCACTGCTCTTCAATGTTATGTATACAGTATTTAAATGCAAATAAAATCAAATATTTCATCAACAGAATCAAATTAGCCCATTCAAACTCAATCCCTCCTTTTTACGCCCCTCAGGAAAAAAGCTTTGGAAAACATTGTGGATAATGAAGAAATTGCTTGTATCAAGCAATTTCTTCATTATCAACTATGTTTTCTATCCAAAAAGACGAAAAAATTCAAAATTCCATTAACTTGAAATTGTCGTCTGCAGCTTCTTTCAATTTGGACCAGTCTAAAATTTTGCTGTGTTGGAAAGGGTTAAATAAAAGACAACACTCATTCTTAACACCTTTAACCATTTTGAAAAAAAAAGTTAATTGTGTAATTGTTTTTCAAATTAAAAGTTAAAAACAATGAAAATATTGCAGTTTGTTAAAGGTGTCATCTCATTACACTTAAGGATCAAAGGTTATACAAATCAGAATTTACAGTTCTTTTTTTACTGAAAATTATCTTTAATTTATTGTTCGCATTGATATTTTATAACCTTTAATTTTGTTTCTTTATTTTGTAATCAAACCTTTAACCATTTTTTTCTTGACTGGGTGGGGGACAAATGTCCTATGCTGCTATTTAGTCTGGGGGGCAAATGTCTTATGTTGTTATTTAAATTGGGGGCAAATGTCCTATGTAATAATTTAACTGGGGGGACAAATGTCCTAGGCTACATTAAGACTGGGGGGCAAACGTCCAACTTGCCATTTTTGAACTGGGGGGCAAATGTCCGGGGGGCAAATGTCCGTATTCCCTGAAGAACAATCAAGTGTTCCAGTGGGTTAGGCCCTTTGATCTGATTAACATTTCTAAAGAAAGGATTTTATTCAGTATGAAAATAATTAATGGACAACATCTACAACTCACTGTTAACTTGGATATTTTACTAACCTTATTTTAATCACTTCAGGAAAAATCCACTTTCTAATACGTTCAACTTCAGGATAGAATCGTTTATCACTTGTGTCGTGGTTATCTGTCAACTTTGGCACCAATTTAAGCAGCTGTGCATGAAGGTCCTGTGAACCATAATACCCCTTCTTTACTAGACTGTGCATTAACTCTGTCACTTTGTCATCTAGTTTCTACAAAAACAATGGAATGATTTCACTTTTTAATTGATTTTTGCCTGGCGCCGCCAAATGATTCTGACAAGAAAGTTTATTTAAATATCAAGCAGTGTTATTTTACAAAATTCATGGTCAGTAACATGAACAAGACAGCATTTTTGCCCCAAATTTAGCTTTTGTTTTTGCTATTCTAAGTATACATATATAGTATCAGGGGTCGACACTAACTTTGCTTCAATGGGATCCAACAGGAATCCCTGCCTATTACTTCAGGGTTTCCTCCAGATAATCAGGGATCCCTCCTCAATATACATTAGCTCATTCCCGCACAATCCTATCCTTCTAAGCCCAACTTGATTAAAAAAAACTTTGGAAAACATTGTGGAAAATGAAGAAATTGCTTGTTACAAGCAATTTCTTCATTATCCACAATGTTTTCTACAAAAACAAGCAAACAAAAAAATCAGGAGCATTAGTTGATACATTAAGGTCTATTGTACTGGAGAAATATTGAAGGATCCTGACGAAATCCCTAGCCTGAGATTGCTGCGGTCCCTTCCAATTTTCAGGGATCCTCGGGATCCCGGGACACTGTTAGTGTCCAGGTTTTAATAGACACACTCATTCTGACCAAAAATCACAACATTTGAGGCAAACATGTACCCTTATGCACCTTGTGTGACCTCGTGACCTAGCTTAGACCATCAATTTATTTGAGGCGAAAGGGAACCCTTTAGTGTACACACAAGGTTTTTCTAAGATTTGACCTAGTAACCTAGTGACCCATTACAGAACTTGTAAGAGGTTTCATAGAATAATAGGACCATGACATTCCTAAATCGCTGAGGCATCTACTATTTACAGTAAAAGGGTCTTGGAAAGACGACAACTTTTCTTTGCTGACCACAAACAACCTTTCAAAGAATTCCTCGGGCGACAAAAATCAAATCAAAGGATTCCATGGGCCATCAAAGTATTCGATGACACGCGTCCAAAAGCTCAAAATTTATCTTTGTGAAACACCATGCCCCCAAAAAGAGGAAGTCTTTAGAAACGGGTAATTTTTATTGTTTTTTTTTTCTTTGTTTAAGGGAAAAGGGTTAAAAAAATTTACCTTAACCTTGATGAAATGACCTTCCCCAGTTGCGACTTGTTGATACCTATCTACATACCAAATATCAGCATTGTAACTTAATTAGGGATGAAGTTACAGGAAAATGTTTAGTTGGCAGGTTAAGTTTTGCAGATAGACAGACGGACAGACAGACAGAAACCGGTAAAACAATATGCCCCCGATCTATCAATGCGGGGGAATAAAAACATTTTTAGCGAAATGAATAAAAACATTGTTAGCAAAATCTTGGTAGTTAACAGCAATTTCCAGTTCTCACAATGTTTCCTACCCTAAAAACTCTCTGAGTATTTAAATTTCAATCAAACTTTAATTACTGTCTGCAACTTCTTTTAATATGTCTTAAGATCATTTTACCACACTTCAGGCCTCTGGGATGGGGTCATTTTAGCCAAATGGGTATTATTTTAGCAACCTTGGTAGAGAACAATCTGGATGTACTATAAACCAGATATGAATGCTTTACAACTTAAACATTGGGAGAGGAAGTTATTTGAACATGCTCTTCATAACTTTGGATACCTTGGGAAGGGCCATTTTTTTCCAAGGGGGTATAACTCTTTTCAAAGTCCCGAACTACAAATCACTATATATTTCATCTGGAACAGTCAAACAAAGGGTTGATTGACAATCATAAGCTGCTATGTTAATGAATTTTCACACATTTGACATGTTAATTTGTTTATGACACCTTACTGTCAAAGATGCACTGTATATAATAATAACCTGTTCCTTGAAAAATACATTTTTCTATCATTTAGGAATAACTATACCTGGTATTTGATTGTTTGCATATTCATCAACAAAAAAATCTAGGAAGGTTATTTCAATGGAGAATTTTTCGTACTGATTCCCAAACATCTTCGGAATCTGATGATGAAGTTATTTTACGCTAGGACCGCAACTATCGATGGCCGCCGATACTTTGAAAAGAAACTTTGGCACTTGTTGCGCTTGAAATGCATTTTGCCCCTATTCGGATATATATAAAATAACTTGTTGACAAAACAGGTGTAGTATTTTCAATGTTTAAGTTAAAGAACTGAAATTTGCAAATGAAGCCGCATATGTAACCTCGATCATTGAAAACGAAGCCAACCTATTAAGTGCAATTAATTTTGTCAATTTATATGATTTCTTACAAAAAAAAGTCGGTAAATTTCTCACATTAAGGTTTGAAAACATTTTTACACATGGTGGATTCTATGAAACTCAAAACAGGTCTAGCAAGTAAGTGACCGTATTTTCGAACACTACCTACCTCAGACAAATGATATTGCCTTATCTGATTTTCGGATCAGTCGTACTTCCGAAATCTCGAGCATATTAGCCAGTCCCCGACGTGTTTGAGCCACCGAAGTTTGACTGTTTCACCTTATATTTCAGAGGAGAAGACTTTTGAAGTTGCTCTAATTTTGTATTTTCATGAATTTTGTACCTCTTGGGCAGAACCATGTTTTACTACAGGGCTCTGATGTTTGCAAACTTGGTAGAGAACCATCTGGTTATCCTTTATACCAAACATGAATGCCTTAGACTATGTAGATTAGGAGGAGAGGACTGTTGAAAAAGGTCCAATTGAGCATTTTTAAGGACTTTGGACGTCCAGGGAAGGAGCACTTTTTACCTTACAGGTATAACTTAATAAGAATTGATAGATAACAGCCAGGCTATGCTACATTCTAAATATAAATGCTTTGCCTACTGGTAATAGAGAAGATTTTAAAAGAAATTGTCAATAGACAGACAGATACTCATCTCTCACTTTGTGCTCAGGTGAGCTAAAAAGAAATAGCTTGAGCCAAATAAATAAAACAAATATAAGATTTAAGGCATAGTACTAAATTATTGAGTAATGCTTTAGGTCCTTTTGTTGGAATGTTTTACCCATTCCAACACAATCCCACTTTTTTCACACTCCTCAAGAAATAGGCTTTGGAAAACATGGTGGAAATTGAAGATATTGCTTTTTGTTAGCCATTTCTTCATTTTCAACAAGGTGCCAAATTGTCACAAGATACGCCCGTCACACTGCTAAATATTAACTGGGGGTTTGAATAGAACTGAGGTTATTTTGAATGAATATTTTTTGTCAAACAAAGTATGAAAAACAACAAAGGGCAATAACTAAAAAAATAGGCTAGGTAGAGTTATGGTTCTTGTACACTGCACTCCCTCTTGGTGAGCTCTATCCATCCATGAAATTTCATGATTCTAGCTATTATACTTTTAGAGATATACTCCGGACAAGATTCAAGTGTGAAAAAAAAACAAAGGGCAATAACTCAAAAAATGGGCAAGGTATAGTTATGGTTCTTGTACACTGCACTCCCCCTTGGTGAGCTCTATCCATCCATGAAATTTCATGATTCTAGCTATTAAACTTTTAGAGATATATTCTGGACAAGATTCAAGTATGAAAAACAACAAAGGGCAATAACTCAAAAAATAGGCTAGGTAGAGTTATGGTTCTGGTATACTGCACTCCCTCTTGGTGAGCTCTATCCATCCATGAAATTTCATGATTCTTTTTGTTAGCCATTTCTTCATTTTCAACAAGGTGCCAAATTGTCACAAGATACGCCCGTCACACTGCTAAATATTAACTGGGGGTTTGAATAGAACTGAGGTTATTTTGAATGAATATTTTTTGTCAAACTAAGTATGAAAAACAACAAAGGGCAATAACTAAAAAAATAGGCTAGGTAGAGTTATGGTTCTTGTACACTGCACTCCCTCTTGGTGAGCTCTATCCATCCATGAAATTTCATGATTCTAGCTATTATACTTTTAGAGATATACTCCTGACAAGATTCAAGTGTGAAAAAAAAAAAAAAAAAAAAGCCAATAACTCAAAAAATGGGCAAGGTATAGTTATGGTTCTTGTACACTGCACTCCCCCTTGGTGAGCTCTAACCATCCATGAAATTTCATGATTCTAGCTATTATACTTTTAGAGATATACTCTGGACAAGATTCAAGTATGAAAAACAACAATGGGCAATAACTCAAAAAATAGGCTAGGTAGAGTTATGGTTCTGGTATACTGCACTCCCTCTTGGTGAGCTCTATCCATCCATGAAATTTCATGATTCTAGCTATTATACTTTTAGAGATATACTCCGGACATGATTCAAGTATGAAAAACAACAAAGGGCAACAACTCAAAAAACAGGCTAGGTAGAGTTATGGTTCGTGTGAACTGCACTCCCAATTGGCGAGATCTATACACCCATGAAGTCTCATGATCCTAGCTATAATACTTTTAGAGATATACTCCGGACAAGATTCAAGTATGAAAAACAACAAAGGGCAATAACTCAAAAAATAGGCCAGGTAGAGCTATGGTTCTTGTACACTGCACTCCCCCTTGGTGAGCTCTATCCATCCATGAAATTTCATGATTCTAGCTATTATACTTTTAGAGATATACTCCGGACATGATCCAAGTATGAAAAACAACAAAGGGCAATAACTCAAAAAATAGGCCAGGTAGAGTTATAGCTCTTGTTCACTGCACTCCCCCTTGGTGAGATCTATACACCCATGAAGTTTCATGATCCAAGCTATAATACTTTTAGAGATATACTCCAGACAAGATTCAAGTATGAAAAACACAAAGGGCAATAACTCAAAAAATAGGGAAGGTAGAGTTATGGTTCTTGTGCACTGCACTCCCCCTTGGTGAGATCTATACACCCATGAAGTTTCATGATCCTAGCTATAATACTTTTAGAGATATACTCTGGACAAGATTCAAGTATGAAAAACAACAAAGGGCAATAACTCAAAAAATAGGCGGCCAGGTAGAGTTATGGTTATTGAGCACTGCACTCCGTATTGATGAGAAGAATATAACTGCCAAGTTTAAAGTCAATCGGACTTAAGGTGACAGAGTTATGCTCCGGACAAAGAAGTGGACACCGCCGGACAACCGGACGCCCGGACAGCCGGATGCCTGGACGCCCGGACACCACGGGTGATCCCATAATACATCCCGTCTTCGACGGGCGTATAAAAATGTTTTCTACTCCATAAGGTAACAAGGTAATTTCTAATTTTTGTCTGAAGTTTCTTTGAATTTGGACCTGTCTAAAATTGTAGCAATCTTCAATGATTTTGTTTGTTTGAATGGGGTTTTACAACGCTTTTAACGATCTTTCATTTATATTGCGGCGGCTAGAGCACCTAACAATGGAATCCTGGTATTTCTCACACCAGTACTACCATTACATCCCTTCCTAGCCTCCAGCTGCTATCCCACATAGATCTATGATTATCGACCCATTTGTGAGAGACAAATACAATCTACAATAAGCAACGGGAAGATTCTGATCAGACTGTGAACAGGCTTGATATGAGATTTTACTTTCACACATGTAAAATTATTTGAAATGTCATGTATAGGCTCATTTATAGAACAGTCAATCTTACCACCTTTATTAGGCGACCACCTGTATTGAAGGACCATAATCCAATTCCCTTTCCTAAAAGCAAAAGCTTTTGAGAAGTTGAAGAATTTGAAAATAAAAATACCATAATAAAAGTTAGTTGAACTCATTAAATTTGTCCCAATAAGACAATTCTAATGAGTTCAAACAGTTTATGATTAAGTAAGAACTCTGCACTCATTTATGTATGCAAGTAAATCAATCCATCACAATAACGCGACCATTCTCTTCAGCAACCACATTTTGGCTGTCCCTTGTGAGGTCGCTACAAGTTTTACATAAAACATCAAAAAGTTGCATCCCAAGTTCATACCAGTTTGACGTTTTGTCTGTGGTTAGCATGGTTTTCCTTGATATTGACAATAAACATGCCTTCATACTGCATTGTGGGTGAAAAACTTTGCTTGACCTTGTTCGTCAGGGCTGTCTTTTCATTCTTTGTCATATTGATCCGAGCCTGAAAATGAACATTGAAAATGCTTAAGGGTGTTTGGTTTGAAGTTTATGATCCCTTAAACTCACCATAATAGCAAATTTTTCAGACTGGCCAATATTCAAGGAAGTTGTAGATGTCATTTCAAAGTATGTGTAATATGAATAATATGTAACAAATAGGATAAATGATATAGTGAGAAAAGGAGAAATTCCTTGTTCAAGCTATATCTCTTTTACCTACAATGCTTTCCTGGTGTTATTTTCTTAAACATATGAAAAAAAAGTAAGAGTAAGAATGGGCTAAAGATGTCTCATATCAAATTATCATAAAACTTTAAAAATACTTTCAGCGTTAACCCATTCCCACTCAGTTACACTTTTGAAAGCCCCTCAAGAAAAAGAAACTCGAAAAAATTGTGTTAAATGATGAAATTACTTGTAGCATGCAATTTCTCCATTTTATAAATTGTTTTCTATCCAAAATTATTGATAAACTTAAAATTTCATAAATTTCAAATTGTTGTCTGCAACTCCTTTCAATTTTGACCAGTCTAAAACTTGTCGTATGATAATGGGTTAAGATGACATTATTGAAAGGTACCCATATACAAAATATAACTATCACTTTAACCCTTTCCTGTACCAACCCTGGATTTAACCATGCTGTGATTTCAATATTTGAGAAAACATAGTGAAACTTGCATGAGTGCCTGATTTGCTCCATCAGCCTGAATTTACTTATCATTCCTGAGAAATTCGTTTGAAAACCATCCTTCAGTTTGCAAGAATAATATGAACACACATACCATATATGAACACAAACCCCAATAAAAGTCATACTTTTCATCTGAGCCATATTTTATGAAGGAATCTGACACAGAGTCACCAAAGGTTCATTTTGTGAAATTTTGCTGAAAACTTATAATCGGTTTAAATCTGAGAAGATTGTAGGTTTTCACTATTTACCATATATGGAAATTAACCCAATCCATTAAAGCATTGTTCACAGCCAATCAATCAATTTTTTTAGTAATCCAATGGGTCACCAAAGGATCATTCCAGTGAAATTTGGTTGAATTCTGTTCAGCACAGAAGATTTTCAAAGCTTTCACCATATATGGAAATTTGGCACACCTATTAAAGCCATGTTTTTCATCCGATCAAAATTCTTTGAAGGAATCTGATAAAGGGTCACCCTATGATCAATCCTGTAAAATTTGGTTGAAATCCATCGATTGTGATGATTTTTAAAGGTCTCACCATATATGGAAATTAGCCCTGCCCATTTAAGCCATGTTTTTCATCCGATCAAAAATAAGGAATCTGATAAAGGGTCACCCAAGGGTCTTTTCTGTAAAATTTGGTTGAATTCTGTTCATAACTTTCTGAGGAGAAGATTTTTAAGTAAAGTTAAAGCATGACGAACACAATGCCATGACAATAGCTCCCTGGCTTTCAGCCAGTGTAGCTAAAAACTGTGGACTCTAAGAGTGTTCACAAAGATTTTTAATAAAGTTTTTTAAGGTCCCTTTAGCCTTGTTTTTTGACGGATCAGACCCAATTTTGAAAGGAACAATCTTATCATGGTACAATCATTCTGTGAATGTTTGAAGAGCATCAATATCTAGAGGCGCTTGAGCGCCTGATTTGCTCCACTGGCCTGAATTTACTTTTCATTCCTGAGAAATTTGGTTGAAACCATCCTGCAGATTGTAGCTTTTCACTGTTTACCATATATGGAAATAAGCCCAATCCATTTAAGCAATGTTAATAGCCAATCAATTCCTTTTTAGCAATCTAATAAGGGGTCACCAAAGGATCATTCTGGTTAAATGGTTTCTTAGAAGAAGATTTTCAAAGTTTTCACCATATATGGAAATAATTACCCGCCCATAAAAGCAATGTTTTCTGTCCTATCAAAATTCTTTGAAGGAATACCATAAAAGGTCACCAAAGGAACAATCCAATGAAATTTGGTTGAAATCCATCCATTGGAATTTGAGAAGAAGATTTTCAAAGTTTTCACCATATATGGAAATAGCACTGCCCATTAAAGCCATATTTTTCATCCGATCAAGATTCTTTGAAGGAATCTGAAAAAGGGTCACCTAAGGCTCATTTCTGTAAATTTGGTTGAAATCCATCAATGGGTTTTTGAGAAGAAGATTTTTAAAGTTTTCACCATAAATGGAAATAAGCCCATACAAGCCATGTTTTTCAATTGATCAATATTCTTTGAAGGAATCTGATTAAGGTCACCCAAGGATCATTCCTGTAAAATTGGTTGAAATCCACCAATGGGTTTTGCGAAGAAGATTTTTAAAGCTTTCACCATATATGGAAATAAGCCCCGCCCATTAAAGCCTTTTTTTTTCATCCAATCAAAATTCTTTGAAGGAATCTGATAAAGGGTCACTCAATGATTATTCCTGTAAAATTTGGTTGAAATCTGTTCAGTACTTTCTGAGGAGAAAATTTTTAAAGTAAAAGTTTACAGACTGACAGACGCAAGACGGACACAAGCTTTGATAATAGCTTGCTGGCTTTCAGCTAGTGGAGCTAAAAACTGTGGACTCTAGAGTGATAACGAGGAAAGTTAATGGAAAGACAGATGGACACACTCACAGACACATGCAAGGTCCCCAGACGAGAAATGCCATCACTATAGCTCTTTTTGCCTTTGGCCAGTAGAGATAAAACACTTATTTACAGTTGTAATTGATTAAGGTGGCTATGGTTACATAGCAAATATCAAAGGAATGAAGGTCCTCAAAATTTCCATATTTTGAAGGTTTACACCAAACAAAAAGTGTTGAAGAAATACGAATCCTCAAATCTGGATAACATCTATATTAAAACCTGTGAACAGACAGAAAATCTTAAGACTAGTTCAAATTGAAAGAAGTCAAGACAACAATTTCATTTTTTTTTAATGGGAAAATATGTGTAATACAGGATGGAAAACACCATGAGAATAGAATAAATTGCTTGTAACTAATAATTTCTCCTTTTCTCACAATGTTGTGCATAAGTATTTTTCTTCAAGGCATAAGAAAGAGGGATTATGTTGGAATAGATTGAGTGTTGAGTCATTTCAATTATTTGATATTCAAATGAGTGTGCTATAGCAATAACTATCTTTTTGGAGATTTGGTTTTCTAATAACTTATTTTGTTGCATGAGTTTTCTAGGCAGATGCCTAAACCTCTGCTGTAACGTTCTAAAGGATCAAGGTTGGTAATAAACTTCAGATGAAAAAGTAACCAAATTCCAATGAAAATGAATTTAGGGCTACCTTCCTTCATTTCAGAGTTTAAACTTCCATTTTTAACCTATTACTGGAAGGCCAAATTTTAGTCCAGTTCAAACTGAAAGGAATTGCAGATGAAAATTTGAAGTTTATTTTTCAACTTTCAGGGTAAAAAACTTTGTGGACAATAAAGAAATTGCTTGTAACAAGCAATTTTTCAATGTCCGTAATGTTTTATTTCCTACAGGGCAAGGGTTTTTCAAAATTCCAGGAACTTGAAATTGTCATCTGCAACTTCTTCCAATTTGAACCAGTCTAGGATTTTGTCGTGTTGTAATGGGGTAAAGGGCCAGTTTTAACTTGTTACATGTAATTTAATAGTTATCCACAATGGGTTTTTTATCCAAAAGGTAGCCGCCGTCATAGCGCAGTTGGTAGCGCGTTGGACTTTCAATCTAGAGGTCCCGGGTTCGATTCCCGACGGCGGCACTCATCCTTTCCGACTATTTGTCTCTCACCAATGGGTCGATAATCGTAGACCTATGTGGGATAGCAGCTGGAGGCTAGGAAAGGATGTAATGGTAGTACTGGTGTGAGAAATACCAGGAATCCATTGTTAGGTGCTCCAGCCGCCGCGATATAACTGAAAGATTGTTGAAAGCGGCGTAAAACCCCATTCAAACAAACAAATTATCCAAAAGGCACAATGTTTTATACCCTTCAAGACAAAGATTTTCTAAATTTCATCACCTAGAGCTTGTTACCTGCAACTGCTTTCAATTCGAACCAGTCTAAAATTGTGTCATCTGGTAATGAGTTAGAGCATAATACATGTATTATCCGCATTTTCACTTGATAATGGTAAGTCTTTATCTTCCATTTCCTACTTTCTACCACTTTCTACCACTTTCTTTGCAACTCCTTGATCTATTTTTAGAACTTTTTCTAAGTGTATGAAGACATAAGATATGCAATTCTAGTTTACTGTAAATAACTGAATGGAGTATCTGAGTTACAACAGTATTCCTTAGAAACTGGGTATTAACCGGTCCATCTATGTATACATAAGCAAAAACCTTGAAGTCTCAGAAACTCACAATTAATTTTTAACTCTTTAATACAGTTCACTCTACTAAGACAGTTATAAAAAACCTGCCATTCCAAAGCTTTCATATTGAGGAGTGTTCAAAAGCGTCACTGTGTGGGAATGGGTTAAATTGACAACTGCAACATCTTTGAATTTAGACAAGTCCATTTATGTTTTAGATTTATTACCTCAAACTGTGGAAATAGAGTAAGACTCTGTATGGATACGCCTGCTGGACACATAGGTATGTCCTTCTCTGGGTCTTCTCTCTGTTTTCTCTTGGCTTTACTGGTACTAGCAGCTCCATCTGGAACAGCTGTATAGTCTATGGACTGTCTTCGCTTCCTTTTCTGAAGGATGAGTAACAGAAATATATTCATAGAGAAACATATCAAAGCCATATTATGATACTATGTTGCCATAACTCTTTCCTGTTTTACAGAATTTTAGACCTGTCCAAACTCAAAGGTTTTGCTGACAAAAATTCAAAGTTGATTCAATTTGAAAAATAGCCTTTTAATAGGGTAGAAAATAATATGGAACAAAAAGAAATTGCTTGTTACAAGCAGTTTCTTCTTTTCCTACAATGTTTTCTCAAATATAAAATCACAGGGAAGTAAAAACTAGGGATTGAACACAAAAGGGTTAAAAACAGTAGAATGTTTTAAAAGGATGATCATTGAAAGAAATGATAAATGAAATAGAAGATCAGAGGTCTCATTTCTCTAACTCTGAAGCTGAATATCATCCCCGTTACCAATAGCAAAAAAGTATCTCATCTTCCCAATTCATAGCAAGCACTTCCTGACTGTAATGCAATTGCCAAAAATTTCAAGTTTTTATTTAAATGGTAACTTAACCCAACTTAAGACACAGGATTGACTAGAAAGTTTATACAAGAGGTCCATGATGGTCCTAAATTGCTCACCTGAGGCATCTGCAAATTATAGTCCTTTTTTGTATAAAAAAGACACAGCTTGAGCCAAATAAATAAAGCAAATATAAGATTGTGGGCATAGCACAAAACTATTTAGTAATATTAGGGGCAAAAAAAAGCACCATTGTGTGGGAATGTGCTATGTTTTTATTTCATGCTCTAGTAACTACATTTGAGTAGAAGTTTTTTTTTCAAATTGAGAGATTTACTCAATTTTAGACCCCTGGAGCAAAGATGCTTTTGATCCTTAGGGAATATTTTCCTGTAATGTAGTACAAAATTATTTAGTAATGCAACATACCACATATGAATGTCCTTCACCTTATAATTCAGAAGGAGAAGACTTTTGAAGTTGCTCTAATTGGACGTTTTCCGAACTTTGGACCTCTGGGGCAGGGCCATGTTTTATCATAGGGCTCTGATTTTAGTAAACATGGTAGAAACCATCTGGTTATGCTATATACCAAACATGAATGCCTTAGACTTTGTAGATTGGGAACGACTGTTGAACATAGTCTAATTGAGCATTTTTATATACTTTGGACACCCATGGAAGGGGCGTTTTTTACCCTCCAGGCATATTTCAAGCAAAATTGATAAATACATGTAACAGCCAGGCTACATTCCAATCATAAATGCCCTCTGCCTTACAGATTTTTTTCTTTTTTTATTCAAATTGGGTACTTTTTTCTATTACACATTTTCATATGCCCCAAAGATTTTTTAAAGAATTGTAGACAGACTACTGACAATGACAGATCACAAAAGCTCACCTTGCTTTGAGCTCAGGGGAGCTAATAAATGCCTTTGGCATTGTGGTTTAAAAAGAATTGAATTCACTAAAATTCTTTTAAGAACTTTTGTAATGCTTCACCCAAAACATCCCTGCATTTTTAAAGAAATTATGGATGGACAAATGACAGATAACAGACATCACATGTCCACAATAGCTCACCTTGCACTTTGTGCTCAGGTGAGCTAAAAACCTTGCCGTTAGGTGATTTCTTGTATTTATAGTAAAGAAAAACTAGTTTTAAATCTCATTTATTTTTCCCAAAATAAGAATAATTAGATGTTTTCCATTTTACTCCTGGCCCTTTGAAATTGGCAGCAAAACCACTGAGGATAATTGATAAGTGCATGTGAATTACATGATTTGTTGAATTGGGTTAAAAGCCAATTAACAGTATTTCAGAATTCAGTCATAGTGTAACGACTGGAGTACCTATCAATGGATTCCTGGTATCTCTTACACCAGTACTACCATTTAATTCTTTCCTAGCCTCCAGCTGCTATCCCACTTAGATTTACGATTATTCATCCATTGGCGAGAGACAAATGTTGGAAAGGATATGTGCCGCCCCCAGGGATCTAATGTGAATTACATGATAACCTCACATAATAGCCCATGGTCCCACGTAGAAGACAATTAGTAGTGACAAATGAAAAAAAGCAGGGCCAACTCTACCAAAACAGTGACAAGGTAGGCGCTATGGGTCGCCATTGTCGTCAAAGGCGACAAAAATTACATTGTCGCAAGTTCTTTCATTTGTTAATATATATATTTACTTTTCTCCAAAAATAACTTCAAGTTTGTATAATTGCTCAAAGGCATTCATATCAAGTCAATAATGTCATTGAGTCTGATGCAAGATCAACACATTACCCAATTTAATAACAAATCTGATTGACAAGAAATCAAATTAATGAAATGCGTGAAATTGGTTGGCAGGTCTCATTGGTTTTGTGTTGAGGGCGTGACTTAGTATTAGGGATGACCAAAGAAGCGTTCTTGTTGTCAAGATTCTTAGGATTCTTATTCAGATTTTTAAGATAAAGCAATCTTTAGATTAAGATTTTCATCTGATAAATAAGAATCTCAAGAATTCTTAATGAGAATTTTAAACAAGAAGCCTGGACAATTTCATATATTTTAACTCAAAATAACAAAAATCTTTCTTAAAGACGTCTAAACATTCTTATTTAGCAGGATTTTTCATCCCAAGGAAAAAAAAGCACTTTTGATGAACCTCCTTAGAAGGTGTTTTATTTCATTGGTAAGCCAAAATTAACATGCATAATTAGCTCTCTTTCGAGAAAACTGGACACCTTTTGTCTATTCCTGATGTAAGCAATTACCAATCCTTATTTAATTTAGTCGTAATTTGTATATTCTTTATGACAGTTTTAGTCAGTTTCTAATCTCGGCACCGCCAATGCACACATTTCTTGCTGAAACAATGAATCTGCATACACAGGTAATACGAATATTCTCATGAAAAATTGATAGACTGTTTGCCGCAATTTGATAGAAGTTTAAAGGGTTTCACTGTCCCAAAAGTAATCAGTGTATATGGATAATTTCTTTTTTTTTGTTCTTTTGTACCCAAGAACCTTCAACATTAAATTTATTTTTTTCAAAATACAGATGTCTACGTTTTTCATTAACATATCAAGCACATTTTAAACCCATTCCCACTCAACAAAAACTTAGACTATACCAGATTGAAAGTATTTTGCAGGCAATAGTTGAAAGTTTATTAAGTTTTAGATTTTTTCAACGGACTGAATTGAAAACATTTCTTCATTTCCCACAGTGTTTTTTTAAATTGTTTTTCTTAATAGGCATCAAAAAGCTTCATTGCATATGAATGGGTTAATACTGCTCATTATTATCTCATTTTCTCTATTTCATCAAAGACTTGATTTCCTAAGCACTGATTGAAGATGAAGAAAATCATGTAGGTTGCATGAATTAGCCATGTTAATTCTATTCAAAATACAAGAAGGCCATGATGGTCCTATATTGCTTCCCTGAGTATGATGGCTCAAGGCTTTATAATATATATTAAATATGAAAACCCTACACATAATTAAATTAGGTATATTGAAGATCCTACGATATAGAGCTAATTTCAAGAGTATGGAATTTCACTAAGTATTGATACATACCACATATCAAAGCACTAGGCATAATGGTTTAAGAGGAGAAAATTTTCAAATATATCATTCTTTATTCCTTTCTAAATACTGGGATTGCACAGAGATGGGCTTATTTTCAGAATACGGTAATTCTATGAAGAATTTTGGTAAAGGGTCAAAAGGAATCGATACACACCAAATATTAAAGCTCTAGACCTTATGGTATGGAAGGAGAAGACTTTCAAAGATTTCCTTCCTTATGTAAAATCAGGGATCACACAGAAACGGGATGATTTTCAGAGTTAAATATTTCTTTGAAGCATTTTGGTAGAGGGTCTGGTCAATAGATGATAATTTATACAAAATAATAAAGCTCTAAGCCCTATGCAGGTTAAGTAACATAAAAGTAAACATATGCAAATTAAGTACAAGCATCTGCATTTTCATTAAACCCATTCCCACTCAATCCCTCTTTTTTAAGCATCTCAAGAAAAAAGCTTTCGAAACAATGTGGACAATGAAGAAATCACTTGTAAGCAGTTTCTTTAATGTCAATACTGTTTTCTACCCTAAAAGGCAAAGATTTTCTAATTTCCATTAACTTAAATCGAGTCTGTATTTTTTTCAATTTGAACCAGTCTAAGATTTTGTCGAGTTGTAATGAGTTAAAGCATCAATATTAACTTGCTACAAGCTATTTCTTGTATTTACATAATTCGCCATTGGACGGTTTAGAGAATTTGAATTTTAAGGGCATGAAATTAGAGATTGGCTTTTTCAAAGAGTAGGAGCAGACAAAATTTGTACCGACTTCACCAATAAAATGATAAAGAGTTTGGTTGTAAGATTTTCAGACATAGGAGACACAGCTATTTTGGCCTCCCTCACAAATTTCTTTAATCCTCAGATAAAAGACTCAGAAATTTCGGCTGATGTTGACAATACTTATGACTATTTGGGTTCTTTTGGGTTTGAGGGAATAAATCAAGAACTGAAATCATTCTCAAAATTTGCAAGAAGTCATCACTCAAATGGAAGCAAGTCTGTGGTTGACATTAAAACCTGCTGCAATTTAGCTGTAAGAAATAAAGACCTTTCCAGCTTCTTCTTAACTTGCATAAAGATTGCTCATCGCCCAAGTATCCACAGCTGATTGTTAACGTGGCTTCAGCAAACAAAATCTTATTAAAACAGCAATAAGGAACTCAATAAACCCAAACAATTTGAAAAATCAGCTAAAGGCTTGGCTACAAGTCTCATAAATTGGCCAAAGATTTTTCCAATTGGCTAAAGAGTAGGCTAAAAGAATTTTGACCCAGGGTAAGCCCCGACTTTCAATTTCAACCAGTCTAAAATTGTGTCGTCTGGTAATGGGTTAAAATATAAAATCCATGTTTCCCCTTGATAATAATAAGCTATTATCTTCCATATCCAAGAGCAGTAACCGATATCATGACAAAACCCTACTTTCTACCACTTTCTAACATCTTTGCATCGCCTTGATTCCTAATTAGAACAGGTTACAAAAACGTCAGTACACTGCAACTCCTCTAAGTCCATTACCGCGAAAGAGGTTTGAAGGTCGATCCACATGACATTTTCTCAATGCGTCAGTTACCCCAGGTGTTTAACAACTCGTCGGTCTCCAAGGAGACGTCACTATGGGGGATACTTAGATTTTATCCCTATTGTCTAAGGATGGAAATATTTACCTTGGTGAAAAGCTAAATTCAATTAGATTAATTCCGACAACTATCAATAATAATAAAACCTGTCTCTAAAATTCTAGCTTTGAAATATTGGCACTGACCAAAAGAGAACCACAATTTGTAGAACTGTAGAAATTTACGGATTATTCAATTCCGATAGACCGGGAAGGTAAGGGTAGAATTTAATAATCCTCCACAAGCTGAATTTCGTCATTTTATGCTAAAATCTTGTAACAACAGTTGTTGTTTTTTGTTTTCCGACTAGTAACACAGGGGTGTGGAATTCCCATGCCCGACTTGTCTAACACGGGCTTTTCTACCTGCGGGCAAGTACCTATTTCGAGGCTACTTGTCTGTGGACAGGTAAATATCAGGGCAATCTTGGAATGATACTAAATAGATAGAAGAGATTTATAAGCGTAATGTTTGTATCTAAGGCTAGAAAATATTGTTTTTAATGAAGAAAATGCTGAGTTCCAGCATTTTCTTCTTTAAAAATAATGTTTTCTCAAAATTTATCTGTTCTTCATCTTTTCACGGGCAAGTCCATTTTGATCCTGGACAAGTAGAAAATCACATTTTACTTGTCCATGGACAAGTATAGAAAACCAATATTTCCACATCCCTGAGTAACATGTATAACTAAACTCGTTACAGGAGCATTATCACGAATTATTGGGTTTTTGTTTCTGATTCCGACGGTTGAATTTTTCTTTTACTGTACGGGGACAGATCTATAGCATAATAACTCCATTTCTTCTGCTGTTTCATTTCTTGGACCCCACCAACAGCGTTATAGTGGAGTTGCAATGTATTACAATGAAGTCAACAGTCTTAATCATTTTCATCAAACTGTCTATAATAAGAATTGTTCCTTTGTAAATTGGATTGGATTTGTTAAGTTTCACGCCTTATGGAAATTTTATTACAAAAAATTCTTGACACAATTCAGTACACGGTTTTCATTGATTCTCTTTAAACTTTTACTGAATGAATGTACCTTTATTAGAATTGTTTCTTTTGAAATTTGGTTTGTTCTGTAAAGTATCATGGGAAAAGGGGCCTATGAAAATTTCACTATAAATTCCTCATTAATACAATTAATTCCACAGATTACATAGAATGATTGTACCATCATTACAATTGTAGATTTTGTCAGTGGATCTGATATGGCAAGTATCACATGAAAAGGGGCCTTATGAAAAACTTTCTTAAAAATTCTAGTTAAAACCCATTACCACTCATCAAAAATTTCAGACTGGTCCAAACTGAAAGGAGTTGCAGATGACAAATTAAAGTTTATGAAATTTTAGATTTTTTCAACTTTCAGGGTTTGGAAATCATTGTGGAAAATGAAGAAATTGCTTGGTACAAGCAATTTCTTCATTTTCCACAATGATTTCCAAACCCTTTTCTCTTAGAGGCGTTTAAAAGGGTCATTTTTAGAAGTTTAAAAAAAAATCTGTTCAAAGCTGTGCGATTTATTGCATAAATGAGAATATTTTATTAAATTTTCAAACAGCCCCTTTTCCCAGGTTACTTGATGGATCAGATCCAATTTCAAAAGGAACTATAGTTGCAATGGTATAAGGGTTCTGTGAGGGTATTAAGACAATCCAATGAAATCTGTGTTCCATTTTAACTAAAACTTTTTTAAATTTTCATAAAGCCCCTTTTCCTGTGTTTCTTGACTGATCAGACCAAATTCACAAAGGGACAATCCTTACGATAGTACAATCATTCTGTGAAGGTTTGAAGAGAAACTGGTGATAACTATAGACTCTAGAGTGTTAACAAGGATTTTTTAATCAAACTTTCTTCAGGCCCCTTTTCCCTTGATACTTGACAAATCAGACCAAATTCTGAAAGGAATGTTCCTTATGATAATACAATCATTCCGAGAAAGTTTGAAGAGAAACGAATGATAACTGTGGATTCTAGTGTGCTTACAACGATTTTTAATAGATTTTTCAATCAGATTTTCATAAGGCCCTTTTTCATTATTTCTTGACAAATCTGACCCAACTTCAAAAGGAACAATCCTTATGATGATTCTATCCACATGAGATAGTTTGAAGAGAATCCGATAAAAACTGTGAACTCTTTCCAATAAATGAGGGTTTATTAATCAAATTTTAATTAGGCCCCTTTTCCGATGTTTCTTGACAGATCTGACCTAATATCGAAAGGAACGATCCTTATGATGGTAAAATAATTCTGAGAAAGTTTGGAGAGAATCTGATGACAACTGTGGACTCTATCACGTAAACAAGGAAAAGTTAAAGGACAGACATGACGCAAAGATGCAAAAAAGCCATCTCTATAGCTCTATTGGCCTTCGGCCAGTAGAGCTAAAAACAAAAGATGGAAACGAGTACTCGATTAATCAAGTACTCGATTGAACATCCGAGTAACGATTACCAATATCAGAAATCGAGTAATCAGCAAAAAATAAAATAACAGCCAAAAAAATGAAAATTCGTTTCCACACTCAAGTTTTGATACTTTCTCAAAATATCGATCGCTCTTTTCCAACACTGTACAGTGCAAAGGGTAGAGTATGTAACACCTGGTCGTTTGCCGATTATCTAATCCCTCGATATTGTCAATCAAGTGCCAGCAGCTATTGTTCTCACTGTCAAACAATGTCATAAATTTTAGCACCTTCGCCGCTCTTTACTCTGATTTCGACCGGTGCATTTTAATTGGACGTCCGTAAGATTTACCTTTAGATTTGATTGGTTAAGGCAATATTCAATTAGCCGATTATTTGATTATTGTAAAGATTTCATTCTATTGCTATCTGATAACCCGAAGAAGAATCATCTCACTCACGATTATACCACAAATAAATTCCAGAAAGTCCAACAATGCCTCCTGCTAAGTCTATAGTATGGAAGCACTTCAAGCGAGCAGTCGACGACAAGATCGTAAAATGTACACTTTGTTCTTCGGAACTGACTTACAATGGCAGCACCACGAGTATGCACAATCATCTCAGACTCAAACATCCAGACAGTACACTGACAGTCACCACATCTACAAAACAGCCCGCTAGGACGTCCTTCATCAACACGCCAAAGAAACTACAGGCCAACCAGAAAGAAGAAATCACTGGGGCCATCTCCAGAATGATTGTCAATGACTACCTGCCCCTCAACTTAGTTGAAGGGGAAGGGTTTTCGTTCCTTTATGAGAACTGTCGCCCCCGACTATGACATTCCTTGTCGTGGGACCATCAGATCAAGAATTACAAAGATGTACGAAGACAAGAAGAACAGACTGACAGAAGAACTACAGACTAAAAACTCGGCTGTCATTACCACCTACACTTGGACATCGAACGCAACAGACTCCTACATCACCGTGACAGAACATCCGTTTTTCTCAAATAAAGTACTGATCAAATGTATTCTAAAAATACATTTTGACCGAAGATATGCTGCATAAATCGCATATGAATATGTTTGAAAACACAGAGACTATAACGAAAAGACGACGTTTCTATTCGAGTATTCGAGTACTCGATCGGAAGGGTGACCGAGTACTCGATTAGTAAAATTGGTACTCGTTACCATCCCTACTAAAAACTATCTAAAAATATTTTGCAAAAGATTGATCCAAAACCTGAAAGCAGGTATTACTTTATATTAGTTGTATTAAGAAAATTATTTTCTATACCACTTTTATTTAAAGATTACAGAGAGTGCCAAACAGGAATTAAACTGATTTTAGGGACAAGTTTATTTGGAAGTATAATACATTCTCTTTTCTTTCTAGCTTAAAGTCCTACATAAGAAAGAAAAATACACACCCATGCCCTTCCACCAAGATCACATGCTCTATGGGATTTGCCATTTCGGAGATGTAAAAAGGGAATTTCTTCTGTTGGCAAGCGCAATCTCTGCCCAGAAAGTGTCTTTGGTAGGCCTGTTAATAAAGACAACAAGAAAAGAACATAAATAGGGGTGGACACTATCTTTGCTTCAGTGGGATCCCACAGGAATTCCTACCTATTGCTTTAGGGTTCCCTCCATATAATCAGGGATCCCTCCTTGATATACATTAACTCATTCACATGCAATCCTGCCCTTCTAAGCCCAACCTGACAAAAAGCTTCGGAATACATTGTGGAAAATGAAGATTTTTTTTGTCACAAACAATTTCTTTATTATCCACAATGTTTTCTAAAAAACAAGCAAACAAAAAAGACAGGATCATTATTTGATACATTAAGCCTGAACTATGAAATTTTGAAATAGCAGTGGTATAACATTTGACCTTGAACCCATCAAAAATTTGTTTTAGATTGCCCACATGCAATAAATGAAAACAATTGTGGCAAACTGAATTGAAATCAATTAGTAAATGTAGATCAAATGCACTGAACAAGCTAGATTTTAACATTTAACCTTGATATGTGAACTTGACTTTGGACCTTTGCAAATGGCAAATCTATGGAGAAGAACTGTCATAGGTGTTTTTGAAGAACTGTCATAGGTGTCAAATAAAACATACACCTTTAAGGACTTAGTACAAGCTACTATTTAACACTTGTTATGCTGAAAAAAATTCTCCATAGAATCACACTAAAATCAAAGGGCTGACAGTAATTGATGTAATCATTGTGGGTAAACAATTCTTTTGAAAATGTATGTTAAAAACAATTCTGACTAAAAAGGGATAGACAGGCTGATCATAGTCTATACTTGCTGTCAAAACAGGATTATTCCGTGTTCAGCATGACAAGGGTTATTATTAGATCTCGGTGCCATCATTTTTTTCAAATGGGTCAATACGAAGGAAAATCCAATCAGCTTTGGTGTGAATGACTCTATGAAAATCATTAAATGGCTACCGATACTTTCTTGATTTACTTTCACAGGGGATTCAAAGGGATACTGTGTATTTGTCCTGGATTTCCTCTTTTCTCTTGACTCTGTTCAAAAGTCACACATTTGCATACAAGCAGTAATTAACATGGAGACTCAGAACCATTTAACGGCTACCGATACTTTCTTGATTTACTATCACAGGGGATTCAAAGGGATGTTGTGTATTTTACCTGGATTTCCTCTTTTCTCTTGACTCTGTTCAAAAGTCACACATTTGCATACAAGCAGTCATTAACATGGAGCCCCAGAACCACAACCACAGGGATTTGTAAAAAGTTTGATTTTCAAATATAATATTCTTAAATATAGACAAGGGATTAAACTTGCCAAAGAGTACAAAAGTACCTAATATAAATTAAGTCGCCTTTCTAACATAAATTTCAGACATTCTGTTGTGAATGATGCAGAAATGTAAAGGTAAATAAATAATCTAGACGAAAATTAAACATTTTTGAGCAACAGTAACATAAATCTTGAAAGACAAACTGGATTGTCTGGCAAATTGTTAGTCTGCAGGGCTTTGCAGAGTGGGCGACTCAAACAAAGATGTCATCCAATTTCATAAAACATTGCCCAAGTTGCTGATCAAAGCGAAATGAAAGTCGCCTGGAAAGTAAGGAAAATCGCCTTGTCATGATGGGCAAAAAGGCATTAAGCCTAGAGGCTAGGCTTCTAAGATCATATCATAATTAACATTGTTAAGATTCTTTCCAGAAATCAAATTTCACTTATCTTGCTTTCATAATTACGGTAATCCATTCGATGACCTGTAAACCAAAAAACTAAAGTAAATTATTTCAAATTTTCAGCTTTAAACCTTCTGAAGTTCTCAACATAGTCTGTGATTTGTGTACTCAGCTATCATCTTTACCCTTTACTTACAATAACTGCAACTCAGTCAGAATGAACCCCTATTTACATCTCTTAATAAAAAGCTTTTTATCCATTTTTATATAAACAAGTGAAGTTGACAGACTTTAACTAATTACCACACCATTCCACATTTTGATGCCTTGAAGATCTTAAATATTTGAATGAAAAACTTGTGAGAAACGGATGAAGTGCTTTTAACAAATATATCTCCCTTTCAACAATATCTTTTACCTAACCTGGTACTTATTTTCTGTTTTGAGCATATTTGGATTTGAAATATGGTATGCAACTTTTTTTCAATTTGAACCAGTCTAAAAATTTTGTCTTCTGGTAGTTGGTTAAATAAGATGGTAATAATGATGTTTTCTTATTTTATGCTTCAAGTTAACTCTGGATATATTTGTTAATTCTGACCACCTATACTTTCTTTGCAAGTTATTGATTATTATCATTTTTGATAATTGAGAATATGATACCATCTATATATGAAATACTCAAGATATTCTTTAATTCTCAAACCCGAAGAAAGAAGACAAATCTGTTTGTTCACTGGAATAAGATCTGTAACAAGAGGACCATTATGGTCCTAGATTGCTCACCTGAATTGTCTGCTGTTAAAAAAATGCAACAAAAAAGAGACAAATAACTTTAACCAGTTTCATGAAGATTGAGCCAAAAATGTGACTTCTATATTGTAAATGAAGAAATTTTCATTATAGCCACTTTTCCTGTCTTTTCCTATAGCACCTTCCCATAATCTATGAGATTCATGCTTATGACCTAAAAATTATCCTTACCAAGTTTCATGAGGATTGGGCCAAAATTGTCATTAAGGCCCCTTTTCCTGGGTTTTCAGAAAGAACCTTCCCCTAATCAATAGGATTTATCCTTGTGACTTTTAGAATAATTATTCTTGCCAAATTAAATTTCATGAAGATAGAGCAAAATTGTGGCCTCTAGAAGGTAAACAAAGAAATTGTCATTAAAGCCCCATTTTCCTGAGTTTTCCAAGTTTCATGAAGATTAAGCCAAAATTGTGGCCTCTAGAGTGTAAACAAAGAAATTGTCATTAAGGCCCCTTTTCCTGTGTTTTTGGAAAGATCCTTCCAATAATCAATAGGATTCATCTTTATGACCTAATAATTCTGGCAAAGTTTCATGAAGTTTGAGCCAAATTTGTGGCCTCTAGAGTGTAAACAGAGAAATTGTCATTAAGGCCCCTTTTCCTGTGTTTTCGAATAAAACCCTCCGATAATCAATAGGGAGAAGTCATATCTCCCCAAAAGCTGAGAGTCTGCAAGGTCCTGGTCTGAAAAATATGTGCACAGCTGCATATGGGGTTTCACTCACCTTACAGGGCCAAATGTCAGCTTCCATTCAAAAATAGACCTGTCTCTTCCCAGTGAATTTAAGAATATTCATTTCATAGCAAATTGAAGTAACATATTGCCTAGAATATCAATAATCAAGTGCATTCAGCCAAATATTACAAAGATAGTTGAAAGGTAGGCATTTGAGGTCACAATTATGTCACACTTTCATAGAAAATGAAAGAGGACGTTTGATTGGTGGAAAATCAATTTGGCAGAACCCGCAAAACAGCTTCATTGCAAGTGCCCAATGAAATTGATCCTAACACAAAAGTAAAGAGGTCAACGTGAAAAGATATGTCCGACCAACAAAAATGACATGGATTTGCTCAACAATTCTGTCTGTAGTTCAAGATTGACAGAAATAGGTCTGTGAATATTACTCAAAAATGTTGTTTTACCATGTAGGTTATACATTAACCTCTGGTCTTGGACATTGTTTAGCATAATTTTTTCCTATTAGACATTAAATCCGCGACTTCATTCGTACAAGGTACATTAACCTCTGCACTTCATCGTCTTGGACATTGTTTAGCATAAATTTTTCCTATTAGACATTAAATCCGCGACTTCATTCGTACAAGGTACATTAACCTCTGCACTTGGACATTGTTTAGCATAAATTTTTCCTATTAGACATTAAATCCGCGACTTCATTCGTACAAGGTACATTAGAACTTTTTGAAAAGTTCAACCCCTGTTTTTATTTATGTATATACATGTAAATAAAACATGACAAGTCCAAGTGATACAAACATGAGGTCCAAATTTCCTTTTCACTGTTTCAATTTAGCAAATTGATGGCCCCAACCACTTATTCCATTGACCAAGCTCCAACAGGATATTCCCCTCCGGCTGCATAGAAAACCGAATAACTCCTGAAAACCGAATTACATTGATTTACATCGAATTACACCAAATTTCATAAAAATATAGTAGAAAATTGAGATTAAGGTATGTCACATCCTGTCATATGGAAAGTATTGTGTCTCAAGAATGATAGATATTGGTTTGACGTATTGAGTGATAATAGAATGCGTTATATTTCATTCCTTTTATCTGTCTATCTATATATACTGCCCAACTCCCCTTTCAAGTATTACTGGCAGGTAATTATTTGAAATCACCAAAATTCACATCTTCACAATATCATATGATTTTTTTTAAGTGGACTATAGACTATTACATGTGTGAAAGTCCCACAAAAGTATAATTTATTTATATGATTTTGAGAGAAAAAGATAATCACTAATTATTATATCTTATTATAGCATGGAAATCATAATCAGGCCAATTATAATAGGGATGGTCCAATTTTCCCATATAATGTGAAGAGTTCAGATTGTGCAATTTCGGTTTTTACCTTACTCAAACAGGTGTTGCCTATATATATGTTAACAATCTGATATATGGTATATACAGAATGATATTATAGCTCTACAGTCTAATTCAAAGGTATAATTTTGTGAAATTTGGTGTAATTCCATGTAATTCTCTTTTCCGGCATTATTCAGTTTTTCCATGGACCGTTTCCCTTCAACACTTATCAGTGCTACACAAATTTACCCTCACCGCAAAGGCCCTGATAGTGGTTCTGTGGGTTTTTCGGAGGGGGATACTGGTTTTATTATTTCACTTTCATCCATTTAAACATAAAATTTAACGTATTTTAATAGTATTGCGAGCCTACGATAACCAATCCAGTTTAAAGAAAATGTTAGATCTTCGAAAATACTAGGGTACGAATCTGAAAAAAGCTCAACAAAGTGCGACTGATGTTAGAAAGGTTTATATGCAGGTTGAAAAATCATTGTATAATCACTTTGGTCAAATCCTTTTGCAATCTTCCATATTAAGTACTTCAACCCATTTTCCTGCTCATACTGTTTTATGAATTGATCCGCCTCCGCGTACGTAGCGAAAGATTTGGTGATCATTCTTTGAACGGCCGGAATTCAATGGCTCCATCAAAATCTTCGATTGGTAAATTCTAAAGAACCGAATAAAATTTAAGTGCAATTTAATCTATCTATTTTGACTTCTCCTTTGATTAAATTTTTTTCTCTTCAAATAAAATCATCCTGGTAAAAGAAATTGGAAGAAGTGATAAAAACCATTTCTATCTGTGATCTTGCTTATTTTCATCAAAAGATTTCTTCTCGGAACAAAAACATGAAATACAAAATCAAGTAAACCAGCAATGAGCTCCGCCTACCGGATTGTTTGGAGGAAAAAAATACCAACCATGGCGTGTTGAAATCCATCAATCAGACGACAAATTGGTATGAAATGGGACAAAGCTTAAATATCTCTCTTATGCTTTAATTTTGTGATATGAAATAAGTCAAAGCCTCTTTTAGAATGCTATAGGAAAGTTTTTTACCGGCACACATCCATTTCTCATTCCTCCAACTCGGCCAAGTATATATGCAGAACAAATGCATTAATTTGTTTGTTTGTTTGAATGGGGTTTTACGCCGCTTTCAACAATCTTTCAGTTATATCGCGGCGGCTGGAGCACCTAACAATGGAATCCTGGTATTTCTCACACCAGTACTACCATTACATCCTTTCCTAGCCTCCAGCTGCTATCCCACATAGGTCTACGATTATCGACCCATTGGTGAGAGACATATAGTCGGAAAGGATGAGTGCCGCCGTCGGGAATCGAACCCGGGACCTCGAGATTGAAAATCCGACGCGCTACCAACTGCGCTATGACGGCGGCACAAATGCATTAAAGCAACGTTTCTGTTGAGCACCAGGAACAACAGCAACAAAAGCTAGCTAGTTAACGCGACAGGGCATTGAAACCAATTACTCCTTCAGAGCCAAAATAGTTACATAGAAAAGGTAAAGAAAAGCTTGGGTTTTCGAATATTATCGCTAGCGTGGAACCGTTTTTAATATCAAGTAACCCTTTCCTGTTTTTGAAAATTTTAGACTTGTCCTAATTCAAAGAACTTGCAGATGACAATGAAAAGTTGGTGCAATTTGAAAAGTAACCAGCCTACAGACTAGAAAATATTGTGGGAAAAGAAGAAATTGTTACAAGCAATTTCTTCTTTTCCAACAATATTTTCTCAAATATGAAATTATAGGGACGTAAAAACCAGGGATTGTACAGGAAAGGGGTAAAATCCATTGATGTGTTCATTTACGACAATTTTAGCGAAAAATGGTATGGGAAACTATCATGTTTGAGAAAGAAATGCTGAAGGAATAGGGGCCTACAAACACACACACAAATAAAAACCCATTTATTTAATACTGGTATTACTTTAATTTTCAGCAGAATTGTATCCTAGAAAATAATGATACCCAGTTTATGTCTTACAAGTCGACTTAACTAGGGCCTATATAGACTGGTTTTAATTAAAAAAAAGTTACAGACGACAATTTAACTAATTAGTCCTAAATATTTAAATCATGCAGACTGAACATAGATTTAGAGAACATTGTGAGAAACGGGTAAATTTCTTTTGACAAGCAGTTTCGTCTTTTGCAAAATCTCGACCAAACACTTTATTCCCATTCTGACTTATCGTCTACAGATTCTGTCAATTTGGATCAGTCTAAAAGGAATGGCCGCTCTGGTTGGTTGATTGATTGATTGATTGGGGAAAAGGGACTCAGAAAGAAATATGTTGCAAAACGGAAACTGTTTGTCATCATATCTCCTTTTGTCACATTGTTTTTCTTTACTACCATTTTCCGTTAGTTCATCAAAATCGCTCACGGTTTTTGTTTGGTCTTACTAAAAAAAACGAAGTTTTTTCTAAAGGAGAGGATAGCAAATGTAATGCACGGATTATTAAAACTGATTGGTCTGAATTCTATAGTATAGTAGTGAAATCTTTTCATGTTATTTGTTCCAGTTACAACAGATTATGTCCACTGCGTCCTTAACCATTTGATCTCAATGACCATTTCATACGCAGACAGCCAAGCAAGCGTGCAAGTATTTGCAACTTCACATTTCGTTTCGGTCAAGTCGCAATGAAATTGTGTATACATTGACTCTTATACCCCCCTTTTGTGATTAGCTCAACTGGTCATAATGTGGGATTCCCAAATGTTCGATTTATTATCGAAGCCTAGCAACTACATGCTTTTAATAACCTGCAACTTTGAGGACTAAGTGTTGACTTGCGAATTAAAAATATAAATGCTGTAATCATATGTCTTCTTTACCATATGAAAACCTTTTCCCTCTTTCCTTCTGTATTTCTCTCTTTCCTTCCCTTTGTTCCATGTGCCTTTATTTTTTACCTTTACTTTACATGTACTTATGTGTTTTTATTTATCTTTGTGTGTGTTCCTTGCCATTTAATTATAAAAATCTTCACAGTGGAGGAAATAAAGATAAAGAGGAAGAAGAATGTAATCAATCATCTATCCATTATCCCAAAGCAGTAACACAAAATTGACGGATTGTTCGCAATGTCCAGTCCAAATTTTGACCAATATCGGGCATCAATTAATCAGTAGACGTACCCTATTCGACGTACATGGGTCAAAGATCGGACTATATCGGGTTGATAGAATTCTAAAACTCTTCCTCGTAGGAGGGTAAAAATTTTGATGGTGATGAAATGTTAAAACTTTGCCGTGGAGCTCTGATTTTCTCCGTGTGTGAACGTGAAATTCTATCGTAAAATTATCGTCCACACACAACTTAGTCTAAGGTCAATGGTTCAAATAAGAGTAAACGTGGTAACTTGAATGTGAAAGACTAAATGATAATAACTACCTTTAATCTTCCGTCTTTTAGCCTTCCTTAGTAGGTTCAGCTGTGCATTTGTTGCCAAAAGAATGTGGCGTTGTCCTTTAAGCTTTATGTCAGAGAAAATGGTCGGCTTGGGTGAATTCCTTGTCGAGCTGTAATTTCTAGCTGAGGCGGTCCATCGAAGTTGTCTTCATTCTATAAAGGAAATTTTCCAAAATTCAAAACTTTGAGAATTGTTTTTTTTTTTTTACAAAATGACAAATTTCAAGATAAAAAAGTTCGACAAGGAGAAATATTGCCTTCCACAAGCTATGTATCTTTTACTACCATTTTAAGCTTACCGCTTTCGGCGCCACAAAGTATAGGATTGTAACATAATGTATTACTAACCAAGAATAAATATGACATATTGTGCGTTACCAGAAAAAAGTGAATTAGACATTAGATTTTGATTTTAAACCCACAAGTAGATTTACTGACAAAATATTTATTTAAATATTCTTTATTAGTTCGTGATTTTTTTTTTTAATAAATCAAACAAGACAGCTGCAGTTACTAAGAGAACATTTGTTATCTATTCTATTTGCAAAATAATAAAACAGACAGTTTTAATATCGCATGCAGAAAATATGACACAAACTGATTTTCAGTTATCGGGTTCGTAGAAGAATGGAAAAACTCAGAACCATTTCAAATACATTTTCTTTACCAAGACTTGTTCTGCATAAAAACTTATTTGGTTCTCCGGACCGGACTTCCTCTCTGTGGACTGATCTTGAAATGTCTGTGGGTAAATTTAGATTTGTTATATTTTATTGTTGCTTTCTGTATTCCTTATCATAGATTTGATTATAATCAAGGTAACTTATAAAAGCACATTCAGGGCATTTTTAAATCGCCATTCTTAAATGACAGCTTTTTTTTACAATCGTCTTAGTAGGGTGGACTGTGTTAAAGGGTTAAACGTTTATAGTGAGTTTCTGATACTTCAAGGTTTTTGTGTATGTATACACGGATAGACCAACTAACACCAATTTTTAAAGGAATACTGTTGTAACTCAGATTACATCATTCAGTTATTTACAGTCAACTGAAATTACATATTTTATGTCTTCATGCACGTAGAAAAAGTATTCTTCTTGTCAGTTCTAAGATATATATCAATGAGATGCAAGGATGTTACAGAGTTGCAGAAAGTGGTAGAAAGTAGGGTTTTGTATTACTGGTTACTGCTCTTGGATATTGGTTTAAACCTATTTATTTTACATCGATTGGGAAAAAAGTTCTTCCAACTTAGATTAATCCCTCTTGATTCTGCTTCCTGGAAATTGCACCAGTCCTCGCACCGAAAGTGTGGGCCAATGACAAAACCAAGATCGATAGCCGCTCCCTGGAATTGAACTCAGGACCTCTTGATCGGGAAGCTCTTGGATATTGAAGATGATAGCTTGTTATTATCAGGGGGAAATGTGGATCATATATCTTAACCCATTACCGGACGACACAATTTTGGACTGGTTCAAATTGAAAGATAACAATCTCAAGTTGGTTGAATTTAGATTAATCCCTCTTGATTCTGCTTCCTGGAAATTGCACCAGTCCTCGCACCGAAAGTGTGGGCCAATGACAAAACCAAGATCGATAGCCGCTCCCTGGAATTGAACTCAGGACCTCTTGATCGGGAAGCTCTTGGATATTGAAGATGATAGCTTGTTATTATCAGGGGGAAATGTGGATCATATATCTTAACCCATTACCGGACGACACAATTTTGGACTGGTTCAAATTGAAAGATAACAATCTCAAGTTGGTTGAATTTAGAAAATCTTTACCTTTTCTCTAAGATAAAAAATAACAAAAAGAATTCGCTTATAACAAGCTATTATTGACCCTTTAACCTATTACAACAGGAAAAAATCTTAGACTGGTTCAAATTGAAAGAAGACGCTAATTTCAAGTTACTGGAATTTAGAAAATCTTTCTTTTGTAGGGTAGAAAACATTATGGACATTGAATAAATTGCTTGTTACAATCAATGTCTTCATTGTCCACAATGTTTCTGAAAGCCTTTTTCTTGAGATTCTCAAAAAGTGGGATTGGGTGAGAATGGGTTAAATGCAAATGCAGATGCTTTTACTTAATTTGACATGGTTTCTTTAAAGTTTCTTAACCTGTCAATAAAACCTGACATTGTAACAATTGTGATTTTTAACCTTATACCATAGTCCATTCCTGCACAATGACGCTTTTTGACGCCCTGCAGAAAAAAATCAACATGGGGACAAATATGTAAAATGAAGCAATTTCCAGAATGTTTTTTACCCATAAAGTTGAAAAAATAAACTTAAAATTGTCATCTGTAACTCCTTTCATTTTGGACCAGTCTAAAATTTGGCCATCTGGTAATAGGTCAGAAATAGAACCATAAACTCTAATTTCATTTTTATTGGAAATTTGTGACTTTTTCCTATGATTTTTTTTACTAACATCGATCCTTTAGAATGCTTCATCCGAGGTTCAAGCATCTGCATACAAACAAAAATAAGTTATTAGAAAGCCCAAAGATAGTTATTGCTATAGTATGCTATTTAATTTAAATTTCAAAAAACTGAAATGTTACAACACTTAACATATTCCTACAAAATGCCGCCTTATTACGTCTTGAAGAAAATATTTGGGTAAAACACTGTTAGGAAATGAGAAATTATTGTTTCAAGCAATTTATTCTTTTCTCACAGTGTTTTCTGCCCTACATGACCAATATTTTCCTACTGAAAAAATAAAGTTGTTGTCTTGTCTTCTTTCAATTTGGACCAATCCTAAAGAATTTCAGTCTGATAACAGGCTTTAAGATAGATGTTATCCAGGTCTTAGAATTTGTATTTCTTCAACACATTTTATGTGGTCTAAAACATTAAATTATGGCGATTTTCAGGACCTTCAGTCCTTTGATTTTTCTATTCTAAACAAACCACTATTGTGTTGAAGAAGTGGTTTTAATGAATTACCACAAACCCCTACAATTTTAGAATTCATTAAATTATTGGAAAATAGAATTATATTAAGGAATGTATCTTGAGAATACTAACAATCAATTTCTCATCATTTCACAGCAAATTCTTTCCTTTCAAATACTTTCCAATTTATCCTTGGGCCTGGTTGTAAAATAAGTTATGCTTTTTGGCCTTTTTGGGGGGCGTTCGAACCACCAGACTTTACCGAGATAACCCAATTACGCACTTCGTTTACTTGTATTGTTTCCGGTTAACAAAATGCACCGGTTTGTTACATGCTCCGCCTTTTACACGTCCGAGGTCTGTCCCTAAGTTTACGGGAATGACCGAGTAATTTCCGATTTTTCCGGAGTTCCTTTCCGGAAATTAATATCATTTGAAAGACTTACATTCGGAAGAAAGAACAGTATTTTTCTCTTTTTTTATTTTGTCTTTTACCATAGATGCTTTTAGATCACTATTCAAGGGATTCTTAAAACAGATCGACGCTGAAAAAAAAAAAAACTCACTCCGTACTCCGTAACTTCTACTTACGTGCTTTACCATGTTCGCTTTGCCGTCGACTGCTCGCGAGCTGCGCTCGCTGTCAAAAGAGACCTTTTAATAATTACTATATGACTGATAGATGGCTTTTCTCCAACGAGTCTTTTAGATATCATGAGAACATCCAGAGGAACCCGAGAGTGTACAAAGGCAGAGGAATCCACAGGTGCGAGTTATTGATCTAGATGTAAAAGAACATACCAATACCGTTCTCAGACTATCCATAAAACAATTTCATTCAAATTGCCCAAATTAAAGTTAGGTGTGCAATAATTACATTGAAAAATCATAAATCATAACTTTTTTAGTCCGGCACGATTTCTCAACCACCCTTCGGCTTAATTGTATGAAACTTCACATGCTTATTTCTTACGATATTGCGCCGACGCTTTTCTCTCGTTTCTTTTTTTGGGGGGGGGGGGATTTCAAGGTCAAGGTCACAGTTCAAGACCCAACTTTAAAATTCAATTGTCGATAGCATATAGCTCCTACAATTATAAATGGATTTCTATATAACTTGGCAAAATTGTTCTCTATCATGAGTAGATGTACCATTTGAAAGAAAAATTCAAATCGCTCCGAGGTCAATGTCACAGCTCTAGGTCAAATATTAAGATTAAGCATGTCTGGAAGATAGCCCCTAAAATTATGGTTTGATTTTAAAATAACTTTGAACGATTGTTTTCTGTTATAAGCAGATCAATGTCTTACATTAAAATCAAACATGTGCGAAGGTCAAGGTCACATCTCAAGGTAAAACGGTAAATTTTAGCATTTCCGTAGCATAGTATTTAAAATTGTGGACGGATTTCGAAATAATTTGTGCACAATTGGTTGTGTGACATTTGAAACAAATTTTCAGATGGCTCAAAGGTCAAGGTCACATGTCAAGGTCTAACATTAAAATTAAGCATGTCTGGAGAAGGATGAGCATATAGCTGCCGCTTCGTCTGTTCGTCCGTCCGCTTCGTCTGTGTGTCCGTCCGTCCGAAGTCTTTTCCCAGTTTATTTTTTATACTTTTTTGAGACAAGGCTATATCGGGGAGAATAATCCGTCTCTGACGGCTTTTGTTTTGATAAATTGTATCAAACATTTATAATGTTGTGTGACCAATGTACTGGTCATTAACATATTCCAACGGTTTGAGGTATTTGGGGAAGAATTGAACGAACCTAGTTAGGGGTAAAATGGTAGAGAGCTAAAGATGTTGGTAAAAGATTGTGTTTTGGAATAGATCTACCTTTGATACTTAACAGCACGTTTCTCAAACATGAAACGGACGTAAATGCTTTGGAACCATTTGCTCATGTGCCAAATCGGGGCTGCAGGACGTGTCTTTTGGAAGCATATAGTACGTACATCGGGGGGGGGGGGGGTAAAAAAGGCAAAGCTGAAAAGAGTGGTCTAAGGGTAGTTTCGGAATTTGACCTTTCACTAACTCTATAACTAGCACATTCCATACACTTGGCACGGACGTAAGAGTTGAGGTAGCCTTTGTCAATGTGAAAAATCAGGGCTACATGCCACGTGGTTTGTTGCCCTGTGCGATTCTATTTGGGGGTAAAAGGGTAGAGTTATGTAGAGATTGGTCAAAGGGTGGGTTAGGATTGGACCTCTGACTCTATTACATATACTGGCACCGACGTAGGGGACGGGGTACCCTTTCCGCATTTGCAAAACCAGGGCTGCAGGCTGTGTGTTTCGGAAGCAAAGTGCGATCGCAATTTAGGGTAAAAAGGTAGAGAGCTGTGGTGAGCCATCAAAAGATGGTTTTCGGATTGAACTTTACTGTGAATCTATAACTAACTCCGACCTCCAATTTGACGAGGAGCCAGGCATTGGGGTAAACTTTGCGCATGTGCTGCAAAATTAGGTCTGGTTGTCACGTGGTTGAGAAGCATTGTTCGATCCTAGATTGGGTAAAATGGTAGAGAGTGGTCAAAGGGTGGGTTTGGGATTGGACCTTCCTCTGACTCTTTAACTAGCACCTGTCTCAAAGTTTGAAAGGACTTAGCGATCTGGGTCCGTTTTACGCTTGCGCAAAATCAGCGCTACAGCAGGCACCGTGGATCGGGAGCATAATGCGATTCTAGTTGGGGGTAAATTGCAAGAGAGCTGTAGACAGTAGTCAAATGGTTGGGTTTTGGATTGTATCTTCCCCTTATTTTATACCTAGCACCTGTCTCATACTTGGTACAGACAAAGGATTCGGCTACTCATTGAGCATTTGCAAATCCGGGCTGCAGCCCGCATGGTTCGAAAGCAAACGACGATTCTAGTAGAGGGTAATATTATAGAGAACTGTAAAGAGTGGTCAAAGGCTGGGTTTGGGATTGGACTTTCCTCAGATTCTACTTCAACCTTAGCACGGACGTAGGAATTGGGTTACTCTCTGCGCATCTGCAATTCCAGGGCTGCAGGTCATGTGGATCGAAACTTTGAGGTAAAATGGTACAAAGCGGTAAAGAGTGGTCAAAGGATAGGTTTTAGCTCGTTTCTGCCGCTATAAGTAGTAGGAACACACTATGCTTCCGAACCACTCGGCCTGCATCCCTCATTTTGCAGACATTAGATCCTAGTTGTGAGTAGAATGGTAAAGAGGGGTAGAGCGTGACTGGAAGAGCGTGGTCGAAGGATGGGTTTGGGCTTGGACCTTTCTCTACCGCTATAACGTGCATTCACCTAAAACTTGGCTCGGAGATAGAATTTGGGTACCCAACGCATGTGCGAAAGGTTAGGCCTACAGGCACTTTGGATCCGTAAAAAAGTGCAATCCTACTTTGGGATAAAATGGTAAAAGGGGTAGAACGTGGTTGAAGGGTGGGATTTGGTTTGGACCTTTCTCTGTCGCTATAAATAGCACTCATCTCAAACTTGGAACGGAGGTAGAGATATGGATATGGAAGGTGCACGCACAAGATCAGACCCGCTGGCGCTTTGGTTCCGGAAAAAGTACGATTCTTGTTTGGGATAAAAACGTGAAGAGTGGTACAATATGGTCGAAGGGTTGGTTTGGGTTAGGACCTTTCTCTGTTGCTGTTAGAAGCACTCACCTCAAATCCGGCATGAAGGTAGAGATTCGGGTATCGAAAGCGCATGTGCAATATCATACAAGCAGACACTTTTTCCGTAAAAAATTGCGTTCCTATTTTAGGGTAAAATAGTAAAGAGTCGTAGAACTTCAAACTATGCACGGAAGTAGCGATTAGGGTACCCAAGATGCATGCGCAAGATTAGACCCACAGGCGATTGCATTCCGGAAAAGGGCGATCCTAGTTTGGGGTAAAATGGTCAAGAGTGGTAGAGCGTGGTCGAATGTTGGGTTTGGACCTTTTTATGTCGCCATAAACTAGCACTAACCTCAAAGAGCGGTAAAGCATGATGCAGTGTGGGTATGGGTTTTGACCTTTCTCTGTCGCCATAACTAGCCTTCACTTCAGCTTAGTATAGAGTTAGAGATAATGGTACCCTATGCGCATGCGTAATATCAGGCGCGCAGGTCCTTTGGTTCCAGAGAAAAGTGCGATCCTAGCTCGGGGTAAAATGGATTTTTGTAAAAAGTGGTAGAGCGCGGTCGAAGGATGAATCTGGGTTTTGACCTTTATCTGACGCTATAACTAGCACTTACTTCAAACTTGCCATGGAGGCAGAGATTGGGATACCTTATGCACATGCTCAATATCATGCCCGAAGGTGCTTTGGTTCCGGAGAAAAGTGCGATCCTACTTCGGGGTGAAATTGTAAAGAGTGGTAGAACATGGCGGAAGTGTGGGTTTGGAACTTTCTCTGCCGCTTTTACTAGAGATCACATAGCCTTGGCTTGGAGGTAGAGAATGGGATACCTTATATATAAGGCCTTAATATCAGGCCGTTCCGGAAAAAGTGTGATCATATTCCGGGGTATATTAGTAAAGAGCGGTAGAGAATGGTGGAAATATCGATTTGGGTTTTTACCCTTCTCTTCCGCTATAACTAGCATTCCCCTCAAACTTGGCACTGAGGTAGTTATTGGAGGGCCAATATGCGCATGTGCAAAATCAGGCCGGCGGGTGCTTTGTTTCCGGAAAAAAGTTCGTTCCTAGTTCGGGGTAAAATGGTGAATCCCTGATTTTAACGTTCCTTTATTTTTACATTTGAGAAAACATTATAGTAAAGTAGAAATTGTTTAGAAAAACATTTCTTAATTTTTGTCTGCAACTCCTTTCAATTTGGACTAGTCTAAAATTTTGTTGTGTGGTAATGAGTTAAATGACACTCGCGATTGGTCAACCGTTTTCCAGCCTGCTTAATGTCCACGATTTTCGCACGTTCAAAATCGTTGGAAATGTCGCCCAAAGGCTCATTATATTCAATTCTAAATTCTAAAAGTGAGAAGGATTACTAGCAAAAGAATATGATTAAATCTTTACTTTATCACCTTTTACTGTCAAATTTTACCTTCTGTTTAAAGATTTTCGTATGATTAGCTGCACCGTGCTTGTTGTATGATTTACATAGTATTCCACAGTGAATAATTAACATAAAATTAAAGCTATCAAAATTATACTTATTGTAGTTCGTCGCACTCTATATGTTCGACGGCTTTTACCGTGTGTCCGTCCGGCCACCAATGTCCAGTTGCCTCGGAAAGTCCGATAAAGTGTCCAGAAGGTCATACTGCTCCAACTGGGTCATTTTTCTGTGTACCATGGCCAAAAGGTAAAAGGTATAAGCTATTGCAAAGGCATATCGCGTCTATTTAAGAAATGAACGGAATATGTTTTGTTTTGTTTTCAAATATACCAAATATATAAGTTAAGTAAGTCCTCTTTTTCCCATAATGATATATAGACTAATCGAAACTTAATTTTTATTTTACAAGCAAATCGATTTTGCTTCAATTAAACCAGTCTGTAACTCCGGATTTAGTACTTTGATTTTCGAGGGAAGAGGGTTTGAAATGGACCTTTGGGATAGGGTTTCACAGCGAAAACGTTTCAATTAAATCTTGTCCGGACAAACAAGTTTGAATAATTGACGGATCTACAGCCATACCTCGGACCTCTAATATGAAATTGAATTAGCTGTAGTTACCAAATTTAACTTGCCAAAATTTGCTGATCATAGATATCAGTCGTTATAAATGATTTGACAAAGGCGCTATATGCCACTTTAACCCATTACCACACAACGAAATTTTAGTCCAAATTCAAAGAAGTTGCAGATGACAATTTTATATTGATTAAATCTTTAAAATCTTTGTCTTTTTTATTTGAAAACATTGTGGATAATGAAGAAGCTGCTTGTGACAAGCAGCTTTTTCATTTCCCACAATGTTTTCAAAAGCTTTTTTCTCGGGGGCGTCAAAAAGCGTCACTGTGTGAGAATAGGTTAACGAAGTCCAGTTTATTGAGTTTACAAAATGTTTATGAACCTCCTTTCCAAAATGGAACTCGTGTTCGCATCTACGTGTCCGGTTGGAGTCAACCTTGGTTTGCGAATATAAGCAGAACTGATAATGCACCCCGAATATTTATAAACCTATGAAAAATGTTAGCTGCTGATACAGAGTATAGCGTGATTACGACTTTGAAATAAATGCGTGATGTAGAATGACTTTTGACGGATTGCGCCTGTCAATCAAAGAATCAATTTACCAACCATACCATTCGTTTTAAACGGAAGTGAACTTTGTACTCCGTCATTGGTCAACATTTGTGTGAAGTATTTTGTTGGTTTGGCGACTTAAATTTATCGTCTTCTTGTCGGAATTTATTCGATTGGTTTAAAAAAAACAACAACAACAAAAAAAACCCCAAAACAGGGAATAAAACTGAAAAAGCCCTGTCTCATATTTGTTAGGATACTTTGATCAATCGTATACCGGATTTTGACGATGAAATCAGACAAGAATGGTACCATATGGTATCTGCATGCTGACAAGCATCCTTTGTAACGTACAGAGATATAATTAAAATGTTCTTTTTCTACACAAGCCTTTCCTGCACAACCCCTGGTTTTTATGTCTTTGTGCTTCTTTTACTTGAGAAAACATCGCGGAAAGCATTTTTTTACCACTATGTTTTCTACCCTGTTGGTTGCTTACTTTTCAAATTTGCACCGATTTTTAAATGTCGTCTGCAATTTCTTTCAAATTTGACAAGACTAAACCCTTTCCTGTTCTATCCCTGGTTTTTACACCCATTCATTTAGGTACAAAACTTCAAGAGAACATTTTTGTTACATGTCAAACTGGTAAATTTTTTGCTAAGTAACGCCGTTTAATTTTATAAGTCAAACCACTAGCTAAGGTCAGTGGGCGTGGCCAGCGATTACATCCGGTGTAAGTCACTTCAAGGTCAAGAATAAAAAATGACACATAAGCCACATATACGTAAATGAAAAATATTGATACCAAATGAAATAAAAGGTCTTAACTACAGCTTGGCGAAGCTCTAGGTACAATGGTAATGAACCAGGTTAATAGTTCAAAGATTCTTATCATTAAAGCGATGACAGATTTTATTTCATTGTGAGGTTTCGGTAGATGTTTTGTTAAATGAAGTTGTGATTCTAAATTAGAAAAAAAAAAACTCTTCCACCGCGAATTTATTAATCAACACAATCGCATATGAACGTTGAACAATCTTCATGATGGCTTTTGGTTTAACGACTATTCTCATATTTTTCATCGTTTTTCTTCTTTCTTTCTTCTATCTTGGGAGACGGCGTGACCTACCGCCTGGTCCATTGACCTTGCCCATATTTGGAAGCGTTGGTTTTATATGGGACTTGTATAAACATGGCTTACCACCGCACGAAGCGTTTGCCAGAGCTGCGAAAAGGACCGGATCAGTTTTAGGAATACATATTGGTCCTAAACTTGTGGTTGTTCTAAATGGCTACGATGCAATAAGACAAGCACTAATGGGTCAGGCTGCTGATTTTATGGATCGACCTAATTGGTTGCCACAAATTCGCATCGGCTTTAAAGGAGGAAAGGGTAAGATATTTTAGTCAAATAAGCTCAACTAACTGAAAGCTAGCGAACTATTGTCGTGGTGTTGTGTCCATCGAGCGGCCGTCCGTGGGTATGTAAACCTACACGAATCCCGTAAATGGTCGACTCTTTGTCGGATACCTTCATAGAGTATTGCTCGTTTAAAAAATATGGCTTTTATGGGGGGGGGGCTTATGTCCATATATGGTATATAGTGCAAATTTTGTTCTTGCAAAATGCAGGATGGTTTCAACCATAGTTTCTCAGGAATGATAAATAAATACAGGCCGATGATGCGAATCAGGCGCTCAATTCGATAATGATACGAAAGATTGTTTGCTTAAGTGTATCCATCACGAAAAAGAATCATCTTGGAGAAACGAATATTTACTGTTCACTGAGTCCAGCCGAGTGACGTCCGACATGGCATTTCGTATCAAAGTATCAAACGACATTTGTTTTGCATGATATTTATAATCAGGGACAAAAAAGAACAAAAAGAGATCGTCGGTAGGCTTACTTATCTGCAATTGACCAATCGCTGGCTCCGACCACATACTCCGTTGGTTCCGCCCGTTGACTCCAACAGGAAGTCCTGTTTCGATATTTAAAGGCGTGATTTTGCAAAATTTATGTCCGCTAGCTTGTAAAAAAAGTAGAGTGGTTGGTTTGCGACCTAAACGTCGCAACATTAGCTTGAATAGCTAAATTAAAATGGTGACCAATGTCAGAGTTAAAATCTCACTTCTGTGCTCAGTGAATGATTTAAGCGGTCGACTCAATATTTTGTTGACAGCCTCGATAGGTCAGTTATCTGACTATTCCATTGATAAAAAGCTGTCGGTTAATACGTTCCAACATAATTCCACTTTTATACGCCCTTAAAGACAAAAAGAGCTTTGAACAAATGTGGAAAATGATGAATTTGCCTGTTTCAAACTATTTCATCATTATCCACATTGTCTTCTTCCAAAAATGACAAAGATTATTAAGTTCTCACCAACTTGAAATTGTTGTCTGCTCCTTTTTTTGAATTTAGACCAGTCTGAAATGTTTTCGTCTGGTATAGTGTTAAGGAATGCATTGGTAATTGCGACCCCGATGCTTTTAATGCAAAAACGTAAAATATGCAATTACTCACGTTTCATTAAAACAACCTTATAGAAGATCATTGGAAGTTGTCAGCGAATCCTCGATTGCGATATCGTGATATATTGGTGGCCTGTTAGCCTTTTAGACCTTTTGAATATCATTTTAAGGAAAATTTACGCTTAATATCCGCAATTACTGAAAAGTCCTTAAAATGGCAAAATGTGTGTGGGGTGAGGGTGTTGAAATGTCAGAAAAATATATAACGTTATAAGCTTTGATCACATTTAAACGAATATATTGATCAGAAATCTTTATAACTAATGGTTCGAATTCTGAGAAAAATATTGCTAATGTTAAAACCGATTAAATTTTCTATCTTATGGTACGTTTTCATTTGAGTTTATTTTATATGAGTGTGAGTCTCATGTCATATTAATAAGTCTTAATAGAACTCATGTTTGCGACGTTCTTGTTTTGCGATTTTACAATGTGGATCATTAAAACTTTTTCTTATTCTTATTAACAGTTTTATTGTATTTATCCTGTCACCTGCTATAAATACTGCCTAATAAAGGGGGGTATGATAAACTTGTTGATATCAGGTCACTTGGTCACGTGATAAGCTTTATCATGTCACTTGATCACGTGACCGACCGGAACTATTTTTGCAGAAGTAGGGGTGCTTTCTAAAGCTTACTTTAAGCAGTTAATGTGTAAATCTTCGGCTAAAACTTATGTTCAACTAAAAACATTATACCCAACTCTCAACTTTCATCGGTCGAATTATACATCGGTGACGTAGAGATGACGCAATACATGACGCAGGCATTGTTTATTTCATGGAAGCATACACACAGCTTCTGAAAGCAGGATTTTAAAACATAAAAGGATTTATTGAATTAAGCATGGATATTATTTGATTGGGAATACTTTTAGAAGTCGCGGCTAGGCAACTTATCTCAAGCTTTGTCCATCCTGTGATATTCTATCAGGGTGGCAATGACGTTGGGTTTGGTTTTTGCTGCATAACAACGAATCGCCAGAAAATCTTCGACACGTTAGTTGAGTGATCGACAAGATCGACAAATCTAGGCAAATTATATTCGATGATATAGGTATGTCATTACTGTTTAAGGTTTAAGTTCTAGATGTTCTTGTTAATTCGTTCTTATTATGTCTATTATAATGAATTTGTGCGAGTTCTTTCAAAAGTCGACCCCGATGCCCTCACCTCAACCGGGTCAAATCACCATGTTCGGCGGAGAGAAGTTAACTTACATTTACTGATCATAGACATGTTTCAGTCGAATTCTTTTAAAAGATGGTAACAGGATAAATTGAATAGATGGTTGGTGTCTTGATTTGGAAAAGTTTATCGGGCTCGGCTTCGGAATTTATCCGGTTCGCCTTCGGCTCACCAAATAAATTCCTACGCCTTGCCCGATAAACATTTCCATATCAAGACACCAACCATCTATTCTCTATTTTTACGGTAGGTGCTATGTGGGTTTTGTTTGTTTGTCTGTTTGGATGTTGACGTAGTAGTACTTGTTGATGTCTCCTGTGGCTACCTAAAGCATTTTCACCGACCATTGAAAACTGACAAGTAATAATCTATTTTCAGGTTTAACTTGGTCAAATGGTGAAGAATGGAGAAAAGTGAGAAAGTTTTCTCTACAGCATTTGAGATCATTTGGATTCGGAACTGACAAGGTCGAAAATAAAAATACTCGAGGAAGTAGAAAAAGTGACAAAGTTATATCAAGAAACAAACTCAAAACTGTTCCAAAGTGGAGACATATTTATAAAGGCGGTTAGCAATGTCATTTGTGGTATTATTTTTGGTCAAACTTTTGAGTATGACGCACCACCGTTTCTCGCATTACTGGAGATGATCCGGCTTGTTTTATCTGGCCAGGGGTTCTTTTCAGTGACTAATTACATACCAGAATTTATGTACCCGATTTTTCCCAAGGAAAACGCGATCTTTCAACGAAAAAAGAAAAACTATGAAATAATTCGGCAGATTATTGAACAGTTCATAAAATCACACGAAGACTCTTTTGATGAGAACAATCTTCGCGACTTTCTTGATTACTACATCAAAGTGAAGAAGGATGAAACACTGGAAGACAATCTGGCAAACGAACCTTATTTTAATTCGGAAAATATTATCCGAGCCGTCTACGATTTCTTTATAGCTGGTTCGGAAACATCGTCAACGGCACTTGAATGGTCTCTGCTTTATTTGATAGAATTCCCGGATGTCCAGCAACGATGTCGGCAGCAGATCACTGAAGTCGTCGGGGCCAAACGAGCTGAATTAGCTGATAGAAGTCGACTTCCATATATTGACGCCTTTATTCAAGAGGTTTTGCGGTTAAGTAACGTTGCTCCATTAGGTGTTCCTCGTACAAATGCTGAACGTGACATATTTATCAATGGGTTTAGGATTCCTAAAAGAACAACCGTGATGGTCAACCTCTATTCAGCGAACACTGATCCGAAGTATTGGAAGGACCCAATGGAATTTAGCCCTGATCGATTTCTCGATAACCAAGGACAGCTACTAAAGACAGACGCCTTTATTCCAATGTCAATAGGTCCAAGAAACTGTCCTGGGGACTCTCTGGCCAGAATGGAGTTGTTCCTCTTCCTCACAGTTCTGCTGCAAAGGTTTGATTTTGAGAGAGAAGAAGGAGCACTACCAAATAACTTCACGGCGCTCCCAGGAATAACCCGTGTACCAAAGATATACAAGCTGAAAGCTATACCAAGAACTTGTTAATTGGCGGTTTACTGGCCCCACCCACTGACTCGGCTGGCCACGCTCACTGACTCCGACAGCAAGTTGCACTTAGACATAAAGCAGAATTATTTTGAAAACAATCGTGATCAGTAACATGTAACTAAAAAGTAAAATGGTCGGTTAGCGTTCCAAGCGTCAATAACAGTAGTTACGTCGTTTAAGTCTCACAAGCTACAAAAATGATTCACATAATTGTCGGCCAATGATAAACTTCAAAGTTCACTTTCGGTCTAAATGAATAATATGATTGGTCGATTGATTCGTTCATTGACATCTATGATCCGCCAACTGTGAACTTTTCAAAGGGCATCGCGAAACGGCACTAAACACAAAGAAGTGAAATCGCGCGTGCCTGTGTGTTAAAAAAAAATATATGTTACATCTCATGTAAAAAGTTATAAACATATAATCAAACATAAATATTTACCTCGGATTTTACGTAACTGTAATTTAATATTTGAAAAAGCAGTGTAGAAAGGAGAAATTGCTTGTAACAAGCAATTTCTCCATTTCCTAGATTATTTTCTACCACCTGGGGCGGTTTCATATCAAATTACATCATATTTTCATTGTCGCCTGCAAGCTCTTTCAATTTTGGCAAGTCTAAAAATTGAAACGGTCAGGGGTTTAACAAACGTTCTAAGGAAAGAGAACAAATGTATGAATCTGGATATATCAAAAGGTAAAGTCCTGTGTAGTGAAGTCAGAGATGATTAGATTTTAACTGACTAGTCTTTAGATACAGGTAAATTTATAAACTTTGAAGTAATTCAGACCAATTACACAGTTTAACCCATTATCAGATGACATCATTTTAGACAGGTTTAAATTCAAATAAGTTGTAGATGGCATTTTATAGTTGGTGGAATTTTAAAAAACCCTGTCTTTTGTGGAAGGAAACATTGTGTAAAATGAAGAAATTGCTTTATTCTCAATGTTTTCCAAAACTTCTTTGTTATGGGGCGTAAAAAGGTGGGATTGCGTGGGAACATGCCAAAATGTTTTGAAAATGCATTGCAAGAGTGGCTCAAAGGGTCTCATGTGAATATATTCCTGACCAATACACTTCGTACATGCGTCTGCAACACTCACACAGAAAACAAAGAAGTCAAGGTCATTGTTTCACATTTTTGAAAATCTCAAAATTACCTTAATAAGTTTTGTAACTTTAAAGATAGTCGGAGTATCACTGGAGTTCATAATGCTAAATGAGGCATTCACATTTAGGATTTAAGATTTCTTAGCAAAAAGAGCTTTCTGGTATCCAAAAAAACATGTGCATTCTAACATATAATGGAATTCATCAGCCACCACATTCAGACTACATAACCTTCATATCCTGTCATCTCTAAAAGCCATCTTCCACATTTATGATATAAGATTTGTTGCGCCTTTCTGCGAACTTGTAAATTGTCATATTGCCCTTTGTATTAAGCATTTTTTTCATTTCCCACAATGTTTCCTTCCCTGAATTTAATATCATGGTCTGCAACCACTTTTGGATAAATTTTGCTTAAATGTTGACGACAAGCCGTGCGGGCCGAAACACGTAAAGTGTTTTTAGTCTGGTATCTGTTGGGGGCCAATTTATACTTTATGTAACATATGATAATTTAATAAATTTAATCATGTCAAATAATTTCACGAGTTTTGTGTATGACATAACTGCATTCACCTTTCCGATGCTGAGTTTGATTGATTAGAATTGACACCCTCAACCAGCGATGTCAGAAATTTGACTTTGACATTTATTTTTAGTACACACGTGACCACCACGATAGTTCCCTACTGTATAACAGAAGCACGTGTTACAACCGTCACGTGATAACCACTGGGAGTGTAATGGAAACCAAGCAGCGTCGTACATACATTCGCCATAAAGCGGGGTCTTACTTGGGTTTGCTGAAACAAAACAAAGCGAAAAAAAAAAGAAAGTTTTTTTTCTTCTTTTTAGCTAGCAAAGCGTCAGCTTTGATAGCTTAAGTAATCAGACAAAATTTCGAGGTCGTCTCAAAGTTCAAGGAGTGCAAATTGCCACTTGAGGCTTAAAGTAGTTCAGGAGTATTTTAGGAATATAGTGTAGTCTTTTAAAATCATACCGTCTAATCATCCCCACTCAATTGCGCTTATTAAGCATCACAAGAAAAAAGCTTTAGAAAACATTGTGGAAAATGAAGAAATTGCTTGTAACAAGCAATTTCTTGAATGTCCACAATAATTTCTACAAAATTCCACCAACTTTAAATTGTCGTCTGAAACTTCTTTCAATTTGAACTAATCTAAGATATTGTCATGTTGTAGTAGGTTAACTCCTGGATTACTTTAACCTCGTTTATTATCGTGATAACCTTTGGCAAAGAGAATTATTTAACAAACAACGGTTTGCTAGCTTACAGTACGTTCAGTACTTATAATATAAGAAGCGACCAAAATCATTTCGATGTGTTCTGACAAAATACTTATAAATCTGAATCATACTTCTGTTATCGCTAAACATTCCATTTTTTCCCACCTCCGGTAAAAGCTTTGGAGAAAATGTCGTTGCCGAAGTTGTGTTTGTGAAAAAATATTTTAACTGCCATGACGATATTGTAGAATAGTCATGGCGCTAAAAGCGTCATAGCCCCCTACAATCCCGTAGTTAAACGATTTAGGCAGTCCTGCGACGAAACATGCTTTTCCCTTTTACATTAACTGAGACTTTTTCTGAAATTATTATCCATGTCCATTTAAAGGTACAGGTGGGGGGGGACTAATCAAGTTCTTTGAACTCCCCGTCACTATTCTAACTGCTTTATTTAATCAGTAAAGAAAAATCAATTACTTTCAATAAATTCTAGTTTGCATCACCAAACTACAGCTTTTGTAGCTACTTTAGCAGATGAAATTGGGTCCCCTCGGATCATTTCAGTGTTTTTAATGGGTTGAAGATAAAATGACGTTATTTTGACATGTTTGACTGAGAGATAAGTAAGAACAGTACGCAATTTAGTACCAGCCGAAAACGTTTTTTGAATGATACAACCTCTTCCCGGGCGAGAACAACGTTTCCTTCTCGGTCATGTTACGATTATACTTCACCGGAGATAACATGGCACTTGTTTACAAACATAAACTTTTATAATCAGAACAGTGGCGATTGAGTTGTTGTAATCAGCTAGCATGAATCGTTAACTTATTATATAAGCTATAAAACTTTAACTGCATTGTGCGAATGTAGACTCATGTCGGTCAGGTTACATATTATATCCGTCGGATTATAATTGCGTCTATACCTTCAAGTAAACCGGGAATACAATTTCACTTATCTTCAAACAAAAAGCTTAGAAATCACAACTTTTTCCCGGGGGGGGGGCAATTATAGACAATTGTGACGTCATCAAAACTCATAACGTAACACCATTCAGGCAGGTTTTCTTGGAAAACAGGTAAAAAATGATTCTTTTCTCTTACCGAATCCGCTTGCCTTACAACTATTGATGGTACAATTCATGCCGTTTCTTAAACAAGTGCATATGTTACAGCCGTCGACTGCGTAGAAGGTTTGACCCACAGTGTATAACTGCATGTTGTATCTACATATAGGGTCGAAAGGGGACACTACTCTACCTACAATATATGAAAAGGTAACCAATCAAGGGAAAAGGTACCATTTGAGATTTCTATACTAGAGTTGACAGATCGCTACTGTCAATCAAAATTCGATTGGCCAATCAAATCTATCACCCGAAGTGAGTGTTTACTTCTGACATTTATTTTAAGCATTTTGTTCGCTTAGGTCGCTGACCAACGGTTCGTCATTGGGAGTACAAATGTCGTAATTACAGATTTATTCAAGCTGTAGTTACAATATTTTGTCGATGTTGTTTGATGCTACTGGTCACACATTTTGAAAACTAACGTCGTATGTTGTCTCAGTGGTACAAGACTGGCGGTGGACGTTGCCAGCAATCCGTCTTCCAGTTTAAAAATGAGTCCCAACAACATAGTATCAAGCCTACGCATAGTATTTCCAACAAGTTCACATGTGTATGAAATGCAGACACAGGGCAGCCTGGACAGTCACTCAGGGTATTGGGAATATCAGCTAATCGTGTATAGAAGCGTTATTTAGTATCAAGCCAACAGCGAAAACTCTGATTATATTGATCCACAGGATGATCTCAGTCTTTACTTGGTGAATATGTGTATTTTGAAGATCATCACTTTAGGATACACTTACAAAAATCGATTGACCAATCAGAGTTTTTAATACTACCAGAAGTGATTGTTGCTCTACATCATTTAAGCCATGAATATTTGTTAGTGTGGCAAATAAAACGTCGTAGCTACAACTCCTTCAAGCTGTAGATACGACATTTAGGTCTCCAACCAACGATTTGTTTTCTGGTTTCAAGTCCCTGACTAGTTAAATTGCAAACTAAAGTGGTTTGTGGTTTGATATCTCAGACGAACTGCTATGTCGGGGGTCAGTGGGCGTTACCAGCGATCTGTCATTTGTTGAAAATGTCACGCACAGGTTCATAATGTTGTAGAGGAAGTTGTGGACTTGTGTGGTTTTCTAAGACTTGATATATCGAGCTTAACACTTGCCTACTTTTTGAATTTTCAGACTGGTCCAAGTTTAAAGAGGTTACAGACGACAACAAAAAATGGATGTTATTCGAAATAAAACCATTCTTCGTGGTAGAAAATATTGTGGGAAAATGTGGTAGAAATATTGTGGGAAAAGGAGAAATTGCTTGTTACAAGCAATTTCTTCTTTTTCCACAATATTTTCTCAAGTATAAAATTACAGTGACGTAAAATCCCGGGTTTGTACAGGAAAGGGTTAACGCTAATACAAAAAGTATTTCAATGCTGAGTTTTTGGCGTGCTTAAATATGGCTTCCTGTCATTCAATTACAACAATCATTCCAAGCATCTATGCGCTCATCCAATCACTTCTCATTTTGCATATTGGTGTGACATAATTGACGCACGTCGCATGTAATATTCACGATTACTTTTGTGCAAGAATGTTTGTAGCTTACTGTTAAGTTTACACATCCCATTATCAAGGCGAGCGTAACAGTGCTGTCCATCGGAAAAACATTCACAGGCATCGCAAGCTTCGGCATCAACCCAAGTGTCACCGATGTCGAACACGTGACCTGTGTCCGTGCATGTGTTTGTGCTTGGTTTAACTGAAATGTACTAGGGAATAATCTATTTGCATGCAGGACAGTAGGAACCACAATCAGTTCATTTTTACCTTATTTGAAAGAATGCTTCGTTTACTAAAGCTGACGCCTGCTACGTGTCTATTCACGTGAATAGACTAGCAGTGGACGTAACCGTTGACCAATAAAGATAGATTAAAATCATGCTTCAGGCATTGTTGAAAACAAAGAAAAAATAATTTTAAATGAAATAAGCCCATTCCCACACATCCCCTCCTTTTTATGCCCTCAAAACAAACGTTATGGAAAAAATTGTGGAAATGAAGAAATTGCTTGTATCAAACATTTTTTTCATTATCTACAATGTTTTCTATGAAAAAAAAAAAATTAAATTAAATCAATTTGAAATAGTCGTCTGCAGCTTCCTTCAGATTGGACCAATCTAAAATTTTGTTGTATGGGAAAAAGTTAAATGCAACATACCTTTTATTCAGGTCAATATTCGATGTACTTGGGCAAGACTACTTAACTCATTACCAGACGACAAAATAAAGACCGGTCCAAATTCAGAGAAGTGGCAGATGACAAGTTTTCATTGATGATAAAAAAGTTTGTATCTTTAAGACAAAAAGATTGTGGAAAATAGATAAATTGTTCTAAGTTGGTTTTTTTTTGGTTTTTTTAAGAGAGGCGTACCAATCGGGGTTATGTTTGAATGGGTTTTATTTTATACAAAAAAGACTCGCCATACTAAACACGTGATAGAATCTACACATGCTCCACTAAACTTACACTATTCAAATGTCGAACTCGCTGATGTTTCAGACTCAGAAAGAAGTTCCTATGCTGAAATCAGTTCTAACTCTCTTCCTAATCAATATTGGATGGTTTGCATATAAACGGATACCCTGATCTTGACGAACAAAAATCTAGACATTTCAAAATGCAACAGAGAGAAAACGAAAGTTACATATGCATTTTTCTATGAATTTGCATGTTCAGCAAATTTAAACATTTTACTCCCTAATTTTAGAACCATGTATATTTTTATGTCAAACATTATTTATGCTTACTGTGATGGCAGAAGACACACAAGATATATATGACGAAGAAGTTAAAGTACATCTTTCAAGGTGTTCCCTACTTAAGATAAGACAAGTCAAGAAAGGCCGAGAGGATTTAAGTACATTATATGTGTTTTTGATAATTTTCATCAGCATATTCTCTAATAGAAGCGTTTAACTCGTTCCTTTTCAACGAAATAAGACGTAAAGTAAGACTCTGTGTATAGAGGACATTAGCTTGTTACATAAATTTTTGTTTAACCCATTGACAGAAAAGACGCTTTTTGATGCCTCCTAGCAAACAAGATTGGGAATACATTGTGGACAATGAAGAAATTGCTTGTTACAAGTGATTTCTTCATTATACAGAAAAACCTAAAAAGATAAAAAAAAAAAAAAAAAAAAAAAAATAATCCATCAACTTAGAATTGCCCTCTGCAACTTCTTTCAATTTGGACCAGTCTAAAATTTTATTGTTTTGGAAGTAATTAGCGTTTGGAAATGGGTTAAGTTTACGGTAATGAGTTTTCAATTAACCCATTACCAGATTAAACAAGATGTGTTTGTGAAACACAATGCATCCGCACCAGGACTAAACGTTTGACCTTGGTTTGTGACCTTGACTTTATCACATGGCCTTGACATGAGGAGATGCGTATTATGGAGATGTATTATCATGCCGAATATGAGCAATGTATCTTGAATATGCTGGTAGTAATTGGCAATGTTAAGTTTTTTGGTTAAGTTAATTTTGCAGACAGATAGACAGATCGACAGACGGAAAGACTGAAACACGCACATACAGACGGACGGACGGACAGCGGTAAAACAATATGCCCCCCGATCTTTCGATGCGGGGGCATAAAAATTAAGTTTAAGATTTGTCTATATTGAAAGAGGTTACAGACGTCATTTTAAATCGCCTGCAATTTGCAAAATTATGGATTCATCTGTCGTAACATTTTAGCGATTCTCATGTTGCAAATTTTGTTGACACCTGTAAGTCCTTAGCTCACCGAAATGCTGGATTGTCTTGTAATGAATTTTCACGCCGTTAGTCAACCTACAGGTCTTTTTCACAACTGATGGATCGATGCTGTCAACTGAAATACTCGATGGACCAACCAAATCATTCATTTAGACCGGAATCGAATTTTATCGCTGATATTTTTATCAATTATTTTAGTTTATAAGTCATTTAAACGTCGTAGCTATAGGTTACTCAAGTTGTAGTTACGACATTTAGGTCGCCCACAAACGATTTGCCTTTTGTTTTATGTCCCCGTCTTATATCTTACAAAATAATATCATTGACAACATCCGCCAAACTACAATGTTTGAGGTCATTGGGCATGACAAGCGATCACTCAGGTTGCACGAGTCTCTTGATTTTTGATGATTACCGATACACAGGGCTTGAATATTGAAAAGGGGTTCTACAGATCTCTGGTTCCGCACACTGACTCCGTTATCACCGCACATTGACTCCGTTATCACCGCACACTGACTCCGTTATCACCGCACACTGACTCCGTTATCACCGCACACTGACTCCGTTATCACGGCACACTGACTCCGTTATCCTCACAGACCGACTCCGTTATCCCCACAGACCGACTCCGTTATCCCCACAGACTGACTCCGTTATCCCCACAAACTGACTCCGTTTTTCGACAGACAGACTCCATTTTCCCTACAGACTGACTCCATTATCCCAACCGACTAACTCAATTATTCCCAAAGATTGGCTCCGTTTTCCGACAGACTGACTCCGTTATCCGCATAGAATGACTCCGTTGTCCCCGTACACTCCGTCTCCGACAGACTGACTCCATTTTCCCCACAGACTGACTCCATTATCCCAACCGACTAACTAAATTATCCTCACAGACTGACTCTGTTAGCCATACAGACCGATTCCGTCATCCCCACAGACTAACTCCATTATCCAAGAACGTCGACTCTATTATCCCGCATACTTACTCTGTATCCCTACAGGCTGACTTCATTAACCCGATAGTTGACTCCTTTACCCCCTCAGACTGACTCCCTTATCCCCAACGACTGACTCTGTTATCCCCACAGACAGACTCCGATATTCCCACAGACTGACACCTGTATCTCCTCAGACTGACTCCGTTATCCACCCAGACTGACTCCTTTAACCCCACAGACAGACTCCGTTAACCCCACAGACAGACTCCGTTATCCCCACAGACTGACTTCGATATCCTCACAGACCGACTTCGTCATCCCCGCACACCGACTCTGTTTGCCTTGCACACTGACATCAGCAGTCTTTCCGCTTCGATATTAAACGGCGATGTTTGCAAAACTTATGGTAAGTAACATGAAACAAGAAAATAAAAAGTTTTGTTGCCGACCAAAATGTCATAACTACAGCTTATTCTTAGAATAAGCTGTAGTTAAGACATTTTAGTCGTCAAATCAACAAAAATTATTCAACTTAATGTCGGCCAATGTCGGACTTCCCATCTAAATGAATAATTTGATAAGTCGATTCATTCTTTAGTTGGCAACTGTGATCCGTCAGATTGGTTCAGTTGTACTTTCATCTGACGCTTTTATCTGAACCCATAATACAGTGCTTATTTGTCAACAAATTATTAAGGACTATAAAATGACTGATCGCCTATCACGGCCACTTGTATGGCAGTGTGACTTTGGATATAAAAGACATTTTTTGTAAAGTATGTGGCTAGGAGCATAGAAATACAAGACAAATCATTGCTTGAAAATAGCTGTAGTTACGTCGTTTAATTCGTCAGACCAACAAAACCCGCTCTACACATAAATATCAGAGTTCAAGCTTCACTTTTAGTTTAATCATCGGCTTTGATTGACTAATCGATTATTTTATTGACAGTCCGTCCATTTCATTCAAGCTATATTAAATTATCGACAACTATCATATGACCTTATCTTATACTTTCGATGTGGACAGAGTATCAAATGAAAAAGCACCACCCAGTTTAACCTTGGCAGCCTCAAATTACTGGACTTCACTCGACTCGCAGATGAGAAGCTACTAGATGATTCGGAGAGTTCATTCTAATGCACTTTCGAGGAAAAAAATGAAATGGATTTTGTTTATGATAATTGATATCATTCATTCGTTAACGAAGTTGGAAAAATATTTTGACGCTCACGATGAATTTAATGGGCGAGTCTTCCCTAATCTTATGATACAAGGAGGGCAGCGTAGACAGGTTCAACAAAAGCGTATGTAGAGAAGCTCTAACATACTTGAGCTGAAGAGTAAACAGCATACATTTATACCGAACTTGATTTGTTTCGACAATGGAAAGACAGCACGGCACTGATTGTTCTTGATGATATCGTGGTTAGAAAAGTGGGCCTCAGTTTAACAATTTCAACTTTCATGCATGACGGAAAACACAAAAATATCTCAGTATAATACAAACATCTAAGTCACATGTATGTCTGTCTCGTCTATAACATCGTTCTAATAGAACAGGCTGGCCAATCATTGACTAGTTAACCTACCCCTATCTAGCGAACCTGCCCTTATCTAGCGATATTGACTAGTTTCGCCTGGTACTAACCGTTCCTACCAATCTTACAAATCTCTCAGTCGAAAAAGTGTGTAGCAACCAAAATGACGTCATTCAACCTTTAATCCCTTCTATACTCAAATTTGATTCTAAAAATTGACACGATTTCTTCTACTAAAATATGGACGCTAGTGTCAGCTGAAAAGGGCCATTTATAGAACAGCGTATATGGTGGCAAACATTCTACTTATCTAACCCCTGGCTTATTGAAAAAAGATTTCCTGCACCATTTGACAATGTGTATAAGCTTGCAAGGTGAATTGAAAAATAAATGAAAATATTAAGGTTAATGCGTCTCTTCCTTGCCAAGGCCATGGACTTTTCAATCAGCCCTTTTAAAAAGGTTTCCTGAATAAGGAAATGAAAGTCATAGAAAAGTTTGAGTCCATATAAAGGCCATATCACACGCAGTAAATGTATGAAAAGTAAGAAATAATCTGATTCTATTGTAATTTTCAAATTCTTTCAAATAAGTAAGATTACAAAATTATTTAGATAGGGAACTTGGAAGATTTTGAGAGTTAGTTGACAAACAAGATGTGTTTGTGAAACAAAATGCCCTCGCTACAGGACTAAACATTTGACCTTGGTATGTGACCTTGACATGAAGAGATGCGTATTATGGAGATATAGCATCATGCCAAATATGAGCATTGTATTTTGAATAAGCTGGTAGTAATAGGCAATATTAAATTTTTTGGTTTAGTTTTGCAGACAGACAGACGGAATGATGGACAGACAGACAGACAGACAGACGGACAGAAACGGACAACGGTTAAACAGTATGGCTCCGATCTTTCGATGCGGGGACATAAAAATAGAATTTATGTGTTAATCGAATTATAACATCAAATGATTAGTTACTAACTTATTTTGTAGTTATTTTCTAGCTGCAAAAAGTTGCAAATTACAATAGATTCCATAATATCTACATATTTATACATATAATGATTAATTGGGGGGGGGGGGTCCAAACAGTTCTTTGCATACAAGTCTTTGTTTTCTTAGACTTAAAATTTCGAATCCTTTTTTTTTACTTCAGACAGCAACCTAAAACGTTTTGGTCTCGACCACAGGAATGAAAATGCCTATCAGATCTTTGATTATTTTTATTGTAAATCATTTTTTGAATGGCAGCAGCAATCAATGATTTATTTGAACCCTGTTAAACAAATCGAGAGACCAATACAGAATAATAATGTCCAATGCTACAAGATTATAATAAATATTTGTGTAGAAAGAGTGCGGTATCTTGTAGATCTGTCCATCCACCATCTCATGGGTTGTACTCAAACACGGCTGCTGCTCCCATTCCGGTCCCCATACACATGGAAACAATTCCTAGGCTCCTGAAAAACACAAATACATAGAAAATATTATGATCTTGTTTTGATACAAAACCTTGTATTTGATTAAAGCTGGGTAGGAAAATAGAGATATTTCACAAGACAAAAGGTCGAATGAAATATCAACATTGCCTACGCAGTAAGAACCCAATACAAGATTTTGTATAACTAATTAATCATAGTATTCCATTTATAATAGACCAACACATTTTGACTATAAAAAGAAAAAAAAGAAGCTAATGAAATTTGTCTAAAATCAACCCTTTTTAAGTTCATAGTAATGTTATTCTTGGAGTGACGACATTTTACCTGGAAAATGAATACATTTAACGATATGAGTTCAATACAAGGATAATACAGATTATTTTTTGGTCAAGACCAATTTTGTCAGCATTCAATGAATGTATCTTAAAACGAAGTTGGGTAGGTATATGATAATTGAACATACACATCAGCAAATCTCTGAGGGTAAAAGGTTTAGGTCAGCCTATGCTCTCAGAGCAGACTGAACAAAGTCAATAGCTTTTACACCTCTCAGATGGTCCCTTCTTGTTGTAAAGGTCACACATGACTACCGAACCTGAGACCCTACTCAGCAAAGTCAAGCAAAAGGTTGTCTTCATTACCTGTCCTTTAAGCTTGTCACAAACCGAACTTAGTAAATGTCCAGGATCAAGGTCACTAAGTAAAAGTGTATTACCTGATTAAGTTTGTTATAAGATATAATCATGAAATATTTAAGGTATATCAAGTGAAAGCAATTTCCTTTAAGCAGGTCCAAGGTCAAAGTAAAGGGCAATCTGATAAGAGAGTCACCTAAGGATCATTTCTAAGAAAATTGATTGAAATTCTTCCTGTAGTTTCTGAGATTTCATAAAAAAAGCTACTAGACAGAATGGAGCACACATGGACTCAAGGACGCACACAGTGCCGTGACAAAAGCTGCTTACCTTTAGCTAGTGGAGATAGACAATGAAAAAGGGCATAATTTTAGTTGTGCCTTGATGGAGCCTAAAGGAACAACTTTGAAACCATTGCGGGTATTAGACTAATCAAATTTGAAAGAGCTTGCAGGTGACTTTCAAAGTCAGTACAACAAAAAAAATAAGGAATTACAGTAAAAACATTTTGAGAAAAAAAGAAATTGATTGTTACATTGGTAATGGGTAATTGGTAACAACTTCTATACATGGAATTGCAAAATGTATTATACAGCACCTTAAGTCTAAATGTTTGTAAAGATTTTTTAATGATATTTCTTTTCATATTTCAATGTTAGTGAGATGTGCTTGGGTAGAGCCGACATGAGACCCAAAATGCATTCTTTTAATAATCTTTGGTGAGGACCATTTTAGATTTCCTTTTTGCAAAATAATTTCCTTTTCATTTGCCATTGCAAACAGTGTTTTTGATAGAATTCTATTTATATAACATCTTTGAGTAAGCTTCACAGAATATCCCTGCTGTGTTTAAACTGAAATAATTCTGTATTATAGGAGAAGATTTTTGGAAAGACAGATGATGGGCGGTGATTGATCACAATAACTCATCTTGAGCACATCAAGCTCATATTAGCTAAAAACCTCAAGGTATATCTATTGAAAACATTTTTACCATGTTGGCTAGTCTTCATAGGACAACAGAGAGGGCGTTATATGTGGGTAAGTTACCATGAGACAAAAGGTGGTGTCTTTTTCATGTGCGTTAGTTGTCAGAAAATAACAGCATGTCTTTTTCATGTGAGTTAGTTGTCAGAAAATAATAGGGGTGTCTTTTTCATGCGAGTTAGTTGGCAAAATAATAGGGATGTCTTTTTCACGTGAGTTAGTTGTCATAAAATAATAACAGGTATCTATTTAATGTGGGGTATTTGTCATAAGACAATAGGTAGGTCTTTTTATGTGATTTTGTTGCCATAAAACAATAATGTGTCTTTTGCATTTGAGTTAGTTGCCATAAGACAATAGAGGGGCCTTATTCATGTGAGTTAGTTGTAATAGGACAACAGAGGGTATTTTTAGGTGATTAAATCATACCGTTTTCCTCTTCTTTTCATCTCGTGTAATAGTGTAGCTATCATTCTTGCCCCTGTGGCCCCAAGAGGATGGCCAAATGCAATGGCTCCTCCTTTAGGGTTGACTTTTTCTTTTGGAATGCCAAGTTTTTGAACACAGTAGAATGCTTGACTGGCAAAAGCTTCGTTGATTTCAAAAATGTCAATGTCAGCAATGGTTAGACCTACAAAAAGCAAATGTACACCAACATAAAAGATATTTCTTTCAGTTTTCTTTCAGCAAAGGCACTTTCTGACGCCCTGAATGAAAACTTTGAGGAAAAAGGAGAAATTGCTTGGTCACAAAAAATTCCTTTCCTCACAATGTTGTCTATCTATTTTGGCACATATTTTCCAATTTTAGCACAATTTGAAAGGTCGTCTGAACTTTCTGTCACTTGGACTAGTCTTAAAGTTTAAGTGTCTGAGATAAGAGAGTTCAGCATGAGTTGTCACCAAGTCAAATTGACAAAAGCTACAGTACCCAAACAAATGTACAGTATGATATTAATTTTATCTGTAGAAAAACAATGGAGTTAATTGACACATTGTCCCAAGCAGTTTTTCCCTTTGATACGATAGTTCTGCTATATCTAGTTCCACGCTAAAATTGTAATTTTCCTGGAAAGAGTTTACACAAGATTATATAGCCACCAGTTGATAAAGCCAGAGCAGGACCAATACTAACAGACATGTCTCTGCTGTCAATTAAAGAATCAATTGACCATTCAAATCATTCATATAGACTAAAAGTCAAATTTGATTGGTTAAAACTAAATTTACGGAAAGTGATATGCATGGCTGCTGCAGCAAGATATTTCCTATATTCTCAAAGATATTCAAAAAACTGAAATAAAATCTGTAAATCATAATTTTAAATGAGGACTCATTTCACTTAAATATTTCAAAATTTCACACAGTTTCTTGCATGGGTAATTGACGTTTTATTACCGGCTCGATAACAGATTGATATCAACGCTGCATACAGATTGACAGACATCAATTTTTCAGCAAAAATAAAATGACTTAACCCTTGGAAAGAAACCACAAAACGAACAGTATTATTTGCAATTCATACTACTGCTAGTATGGCCAATATATAAAAGGAGGAGTACTTTTAACAAATATTCTTATGTGCAATATCTAAGACGTATAAATTCTACTTTCAACCCATAAGCTGTCCACATAGCTTCAATCCTACCTGCCATTTCTAAAGCAGCTGGTATAGCCACTGCTGGTCCAATACCCATTATATCGGGAGGACAACCTTTCACCGCAAAAGCTCTTAAAGTTCCCAGTATGGGTAGACCTCTATCATGTGCGGCTTGTCTGCTAGCTACTAACACAGCAGCTGCCCCATCACTTGTTTGACTTGAATTACCTGAAATTAAATCACCACTTGTGACAACTTAGAAATAGATAAGTCTAAATAAAGGTAGGCTGCAGAGCAAACATGTAATTCAAATTATCATAGTATGACAATATTGTAGACTCGTCCATATTAAAGGAGGATGCAGATGACATATTGAAGAGAGTGTGCAAACAGGAAAAACGATTCCATATATGGCAGATAATATTCTGCAAATAGAAGAAGTTCCTTGTATAAGCAATTTCTAATTTTACCACATATGATAGAAAATGTTGAGAGAATAGAAGATATCAATTGTTTTAATTTCTGCCTTCCCCAGTAAGTTGTATGTGTTCACTTTGTCAAAAAGTAAGCAAGATTTTGTGTGTGGGTTAAGAAATTAATTTCTATGATGTGGAAATAAGAGAAGGTGTCAGATTCTGTAAATAATGGTTGATTTATCTCATGCTAAGCAGGGATATGATTGAGGCTAAAAAAAGCTGCGGGCTGACTGAAATATAATTTTGCAAGGTGGTAATGCTCTAGACAAACGGACCATGATGGAGATTAATTTCTAATTAAATTCTTTTTTAGAGTGACATGGTGAACAACTGCGATCGTTTTTTGTCCGTCATGGTCCATTGTGTGTTAACATTTAATTTTTCGACTACTTCTTAAGAACCCTTAGACGTATCCCCATGTGAAGACGCTTCAGATTTGGGCTTGATAAGGGGCCAAAAAGGAGGAAAAAGGATACATCTTTAAGAAATCATCTTGTAATGAAACTTTTGTTGGATTGGATTCACATTTGGTATTTAGAATCCTTATGCGAAGGACTATAAAGTTTGTACAAGAAAAAAATTGTCGAGAATAGGCTGTGTTGGGGTGGGGAGGTGGGAAGGGGGTGGTAAGCTTACATAGTGACAACTTTGAAACTCTTTTTCTACCAAGTCAAAAGACCTACAGTTCTAATATATTGTATGTAGCATCACTATCAAAATTGTATAAATTTTCGCCCCATGATAAGAATTAGCCTGTTTCTGGATGCCAAAAGTTTATCATGGACTTATATAATGAAAACTTCTTCTACCAAACGGGAGGCCTAGAGCTTAAATATTTGGTATGTAGCATCAGTATGGCACCAAGGCCAGAATTAGTTCAACTTCGGACGCCACAAGTTTTACATGGGGCTTATATGGTGGAAAATTTATAAATCATTTCTTCTTCCGAAGAGGAGAGCCTAGAGCTTTGATATATGGTATACAGATTTATCTTGTGGACTTCTATCAAGATTGTATATAATGGTCCCAGGGTGAGAATTAGCCCGTTCCCGGATATCACAAGTTTAACATAGGCTCATATAATGAAAACTTTAAAAATATTCTTCTCTAAAACAGAAAGGCCTAGAGCTTTGATATTTGGTTGTAGCATCACTTGGTGAACCTCTATCAAGATTGTAAAAATGATGCCCCAGGATTATAGTATTGTGATTATCTACAAAGAGGGAGTAAAGATAGCTTTGGACCCTCGACTTCTCTGTCAGCTGCCTTATCTGCTGAGTCACACAGAACCCACAAGTAAATAGCCATTAATTTACATCCTTGGATGAAGATCCAATGACAATACAAACACTATCAGCATGTTTAACCGATTTCCATGCAATCCTCAAAAAAATTAAAAAGAAAATATTGTGGACAATGAAGAGATTGCTTGTTACAATCTCTACAATATCTACAATATTTTACCTCAAAGATGTATAAAATTTCATACACTTGGAATTCTCGTCTGCAACTACTTTCATTTTGGACAATTCTAAAATTCTATCAAGTGGTCAAGTCAAAATTGTCATCTGCAGAGGGTTGACAAGGAAATGGTAAATAAGGCCCCTTTTTTTCTTTAAACTGGTAAATTTGTTTCCATTTTCAATGGAGATCTTCCACATGACAGTTAAGCATTTTCAGCATGTTGAGAAAGATTGAGCTAAAGTAGTGACCTTTTGACAGGGTACAAGAAAATTGTCCCCTTTTTTGCTTGATATTTGTTTGAATCTTAATATTTATAAATATGATTATTTCAATTGACTGTTCAAAGATTTTTAGCAAGTTTTGTAAAGATTCATTCAAAATTCTGAACTAAGGTAAAAGTCAAAAATGCACAACTGATAATTGAAAATCAGTCATTCAAGGTTACAATAGCTCACCATGAGCATGTCAAGCTCAGATGTGCAAAAAAGTTAATACATTTGTTTGTTTGTTTGTTTGAATGGGGTTTTACGCCGCTTTTAACAATCTTTCAGTCATATCGCGGCGGCTGGAGCACCTAACAATGGATTCCTGGTATTTCTCACACCAGTACTACCATTACATCCTTTCCTAGCCTCCAGCTGCTATCCCACATAGATCTACGATTATCGACCCATTGGTGAGAGACAAGTAGTCGGAAAGGATGAGTGCCGCCGTCGGGAATCGAACCCGGGACCTCTAGATTGAAAGTCCGACGCGCTACCAACTGCGCTATGACGGCGGCTAATACATTTGTGAAAGAATCTCTATATCATACGGTACCTGCTGTTGTTGAGCCCCCTGCCTGGAATGCTGGTTTTAATTTGGACAGTGTCTCCATTGTTGTATTGCCACGGATACCATCATCTTTTGTAACCTAGAAATGCAAAATAATCCTTAGTTTTAACATATCCTTTACTAGCGCTATCATGTCGACAAATATCTGGGAAAGTGAATCAAATTTCTATTCAAGTCCAGAAAGCTTTTGCTCAATCCTTTTTAAGTGGTTCCGGTTTTATCAACAAAGAATTAACCATTTACCAGGTAACAAAAAAGTCCTGACTAGTCTATATTGAAAGTGATATAAAACATGCCTAAAACAGTAGAAGTTAAAGTAAGGTGGGAAAAAGGAAATGTTACAAAGCTAAATTTCTTTTTCAAAATGTAGGCTGTGTTGTAATGAGGCTAGTTGAGTGAAGAATTAACAGATCACATCTGTCAACAAAAAATAAAGTAACAAGTCAAATCATTCATTTCAAAATGCAATGTAAAGTATAAGTAGATGTATATTCAATGACAGGTGACTTATATGCCTTGTTTGACTGGTTTGGGTGTAGCTTCCTATCCATATATTATTTGTATCTCCCTTGAATTGTTGTGAAGTGGACTTATACCTCAGTCAGCATTTTATCACTCAAAAAGCACGGCTGACCTTTGACCTACATTACTTAAAAACAATAGGGCACATCCTTGATCATGGATAACAGTTGTATAAAGTTACCAAGTCCTAAGTCAAATATCTTATGAGCTGGGGCAAAGAAATGGTTTTCAATCAAAGTTTAATTGTTACCTTGACCTTTGAACTACATGAACCTAAAATAATTGGGTACATCTTAGCAACAATTGTTTGAAGTTTCGTGGTTATAGGCAAATTGTTTCAAGAGTTGCAGCACAGAAAAGTCTACAGGCAAACAGATATGGTGTAACCAATGCATCCCCTCTACTTTGTGGGTGTGGGTGTATGTGGGGGGTGTAAAATTAGCAAACTTCATGGGATTAAAATGTATTGTTCATTTAGTGTATGATAAGATGGAAGAAAGTAAAACAAGAGCGGCACATGCGGATACCAAAGCTTGGCTGTTCAAGTACCTGATAGTGAGTAGAATTTCTAAGTAAAAGAAGGGGCATAATTTGTTAAAAAATGCATTTAGAATTAACCCATTTGTTTGTATAGATTGCTCTTTCCATAATCCGGGTTTCAAATGAAAGTATTTGGTAGTACCAGAGATATTCAGACGACGACTATAACATGGACACAGACAATTACCTCAACATTGCATTACCTCAGGTTTAATGAGAATATATTATTCAAAATGTTTGCTTTATGGCTACACCTGAAGGTAGTAAAAACGTCAGATTTGGAAAGTTGGAATAAAGTAGAATAAATGGTCCCTTTTGTGGTATACATACTGTAATAGTCCTTTTTTCTCCATTTTTATCAGTCAGTGTAGCTGTAACAGGGATAATCTCATTCTTAAAATAACCTTTTTCAGTGGCAGCAGCAGCCCTGGTACAAAAAATAGATTATATCTGACAATTCTATTTTTTGACATTGCTCAAGACAAACAATTTGGAAATAATTGTGTACAATGAAGAAATTGCTCATAAACAGAAATTGCTTGTTTATGAGCAATTTATCATTATCCACAATGCTACCCCCCACTCCCCCGGAAAAAAAAAACATACACAAAGAAGTCTAAAATTCCATCATCTAAAATTCTCTGCTAAATCCTTGACTTTGGACCAGTCGTGTGTAAAGAGGTTAAAGGTACAGACCCATTTTTTGATGGTTCAAATTTATGAATGACAAACAATTTGATCAGATTTCATCAATATTGAGTCAAAATTGTGGCCTAGAATACAGAAAGCTGAATTGTCCTTAAGACTCTTTTCCAATACTTTCAAATGGATCATGCAGATTTTCTACTGGAACATTTGAATTGATTGATCACAGCTTTCGATCAAAAAATCAATAGACCAATTAAATAATTCATTTAGACTGGAAGTGACCTTGAACTCTTACATTGCCTGATTTATGTGAAGCATTTTTAATGGTTTCTCAGCTCAAGTTGTTACTACAGCTTATTCAAGTAGTAGTTACGACAATTAGGTCACAAACCAACAATCTTACTTTTTTGTGCTCATTGGACAGGAATGGCAATCCGTTAATGCTCAATAGGGTTCAACGTAATGACCTGAAAACATTATAACCAAATTTCACGAAGATTGGCAAAAATTGTCGCCTCTAGAGGTGTAAACAGTGAAATTTCTACGAGATTCTTGTAAAAATGTAGTCTAAAGAGCGTAAAGATTTAAACTGTACTGTTGACTCTGCATATAAGACAACAGATATTAAAGGTAAGGAGAGTTGACCATGAGCACCTTGCTTAAGATATTCCAGTATAATACAATTGCATAGTGTGAATCTAACAATGTTTCCTCAAGTAGCATCATAACTATGGATGCATACAATTCCATGATCTTACAAGTATATGTGATCCATAAAACAAGCAGAGACCTCCACAAGTATCATACAATTCTGTAAAATCATAAATAATCCATCAAGAAGATTAACCGATTGAATGTGGTTTAACACCACTTTTAACAGTATTTCAGTCATATCGTGGCGACAGGATTACCTAATAATGGATTCCTGGTATTTCTACACCATTAATACCACTATATCCTCCAGCTGCTATCCCACTTAGATTTACGATTATCCACCCATTTGTGAGAGACAAATGTCAGAAAGGATATGTGCGGCCGCCATCAAAAAGAGTCCTCCTCATGGATTCATACAGCTCAGTGAAATCAACATGATCCATCAAGCAAACAGAGACCTCTACATGAATTCATACAATTCTGTGAAATCATACATGATTCACCAAGCAAACAGAGAGCTCCACATGATACTGTAAATCATAAACGATCCATCAAGCAAACAGAGAGCTCAACACCGATTCATACTATTTTGAAAAAACATACATGATCCATTAAGCAAACAGAGACCACCACATGGATTCATACAATTCTGTGAAATCATACATGATTTACCAAGCAAACAGAGACCTTCACATGGATTCAAACAATTCTGTGAAATCATTAATGACCCATCAAAAAGAGTCCTCCTTGTGGATTCAAATAATTCTGTGAAATCAACAAGAATCATCAAAAAAACAGAGACCTCTACATGGATTCATATGATTCTGTAAATCATATGTGATCCATCAAGCAAAAAGAGACCTACACACAGATTCGTACTATTTTATCTAAACACACATGACCCATCAAGCAAATTGAGACCACAACAAGGCTTCATACAGTTCTGTGAAATCATAGATGATTTACCAAGTAAACAGAGACCTTCACCCTTCACAGGGATTCAAAGAAATTCTGTGAAATCATTATTGTCCATCAAACAAGCAGAGACCTTTTGCATAGATTTATGCATTTTTGGATATCATATAATTTATAACCCATCAAGCAAAAAGAGATCTCAACATGAATTCATACAATTCTGTAAAATCATGCTTGATCCATCAAGTTAACAGGGGCCTTCACACGGATTCATACAATTTTAGATATCATATGTAATGCATCAAGAAAACAGGGACCTCCACGTGGATTCATACAATTCTTTGATATTATATGTAATGCATCAAGCAAAAGTCTTTCATAGATTCATACATATCTGTTATTTTATATATGATCTTCACAACATGGATTCACACAATTTTGTGACTTTATATTTCATCAGGCGTAAAACAACCTCAAATCGGTTAACTTCGATTTTTCTAGGAGGGATGTATTGAGAATGCAAATTTGATGCTCCGTTCTGAATTTGCCGCAAACTTGAAGACGGGACATGACATTTCATGTGAATTCCGGCCCTGAACTTAGTTTACATAAATTCGACCAAACGGCGATATTTGACCAAATTTAGTCAGATGTCCACAGGCCTGCTTGATCTTTGCCCGGCATGTTATTAATAAAGTGACTTCCAAAGAAATGGTCCAAGATGCTGCGATGGCTCGGTTACCGAACCGGCTATAATCGATTTCGCTCTATGTAAATTTCCATTTACATTGGTCGTCATGGAGACATTTCGATAAACTCCTTGTGGATTCAATCTTGCCCAAGGGTATGGCCATAATATACATTCTTTTGTTTGCCAAACCCTTTATATCTTAACTTCAGAAAACGTCCGAGTCATGAATTCAGGATGTTTTCCTAGAATCTCCGGGTCTGATTCTCCGGAAGTTTTTTCTGATTTTCTGGACGTAATATACATCAACATCCGCTTATTGAGAGCACTGATTCATCAGGTGTAAAACAACCTCCTAATAATAGAGTTAATCAATTCTGTGACATTTGATCCATCAAGCAAACAGATAGCTTATCATCATGGATTCATACAATTTAGTGACATGAAATCTCCAAATCATGAATTTTATATTTTTATGATGTAAATGATCCGTCTAGCAATGGACCTCCACACAATGAATCCCCACATTTGTGTTTATACTGTTTAATATCTTTGGCTAGAAAAACTCTTCATTATTTAGGAAAGATTAATCAAAATATTTTTTACTTACTTGTGATGTGACTCCATAGAAAATCTGTCTTGTTGTTCCCTGGTTATACCATATTTGGCTGCCACATTTTCAGAGGTGATTCTATAAATTACAAAATCCTGTGATTATATCAGTACCCTTAATCAATAGGTTGCTGACATGGCAATATCAGTACAGAATACTCTGAGTGGAATACACAACATTATACCAGTTTGCAGTATGTCCTCATTGGCATCCAAAATATCATAACTGCAGTTTAGATAAAAGTGTAGTTACCAGATCTCGGGCACCAACCTTAGTTTTAATTAAAGAAATTTTGCAATGAGCAACAAGAGCACCGCCTACTGGTGCCAAGCTTGGCTGTTGAGTGCTGGATAGTGGACAAAATGTATCTAGATTTATCCCCCTTGATAGTATAGATTTCTCTTTTGATAGTAAACAAGTGTGCCAAGTTTCAAGCAAATGCCTTTAGTAGAACCAGATAAATCACAAAATGTCAAAGTTTTCGCACAACGACAACAACAACGATGATGACACAGAGGCTATCGAAATACCTCAGGTTTTTGCAGAAAACAGCCAAGCTATAAAAGCAAATCATTGTAACTTTTGCCTAAATGTACTGTATTTAATATATTTTGGTAGCCTTAACAAAATGACTTTATCAGAGTTTAACAGATACACCTTGCAGGTCTTGAATGGATAAAATGAATGATTTCATTTGTCAAACCATACCTTTTATCAATAATTAAGTGTCTAACAATCTCATTTGGTAGGGCTTTCTGTCAATAGTCCTTTAGTTGTAGGTACAAACTTAAACGTCATAATTATTCAAGCTGCTACTAAGTTATGTTTAGGATGCCAACCAACCATTTTACCTTTTTATTGCAATAAATATTGCAAAATAACACAGTTTAAAATCAAAATGGGACTTGCTGTCTGAGTCAAAGGACAGCGCAAACAGTGTATGTAGAAGGGGCCAGCAATTGGTCTATTGATAGTCAGATATAATCCAATTTTTGTACCGAAGTCCTACAACTTACAAATTGGTAGCAATGCTTGAAATAAGTTGTCATTTATCAACATCTAGATTGAGTGAACACGAGCCTCCAACAATTTAAATTAGTGACCAAACTCATTGTAATTTTCTTGAAATTAGTAAATAGACAATAAGATATGTGTTTGTGTAAAATTGATTTACCTTTCATTGAGAGAAGAATTAAAGCCATACGAAAGTTAGAGCCCTGAGAGAAATATCTTTAGTCTCTTTCTAGTTGATTATCAAAATTAGGTAGATTATCACTTGATTATCTCACTGAAAAAACAGTGAAGTAATCATTATGATAAACTTCCTGTTTTGTAAATTTAGTCGTGATTTTGTTAACCCTTGTCATGCTGTTTAAATTACCTTACTGAATTGCTGTAAAATCAAAGGGCTGAAAGCACGGAAGGAACTTGTTGATCAAAAAATCATATTTCTTTTAGAAATCAATTCATAAACAACTCTGGCAGGAAAAGTACAAGCAGGAGGTGTAGACCAAGATCAGACTGCACTTATGTGCAGGCTTATCTTGGTCTACACGTCCTGCCAAAGCCGGAATATTCTGGGTTCAGCATGACAAGGGTTAATTGTGCCAACTGAATATCATCCACACAGGATCAAAGACAATGATGACACCATGACATAATATAGATTAATTTATCATTGAATGAACAACCCAAGCTATATTTTCATGAGTGGCAGAGCCACAAGAGGAAAACAAGCAGCTTTAGTTGTTTATGAAATAAAAGATAAATCTATCTTACAATGAAACAAACAATCAGCCTCTATATCTTACTCCCTTACTTGTAATACAACCAACTCCTTTTTTTAACCTATTCCAAAACATTTTTTCTACCCCTCAAGAAAAATGGGTTTAACAAGAGCCACTTGAGTGCCTGTATTGCTCCACAGGCATGAGTATACTGATTAAGCAAATTTTTTAAAGTATTTTGAATAAATTGAATATAATGTAAATAAATCTAAATCATTGAAATCCTTGAAATAGTTCTAGAGAACAATTTCAAACTTTTCATTGTTTTTAAAAAAGTCAGGTCAAGTTATGTAAAATTCATAATGTAAAATTTTCACTGAATACTATATATTGGCATAACTCACCACTATAATAGCCAAGTTTTTCAACCAATCAAAATTAAATGAAGGAATCTGACAAACAGTCATCTGGTTATCATTCCCATGAAATTTGGTTGAAATCCATCAACAGCTTTCTGAGAAATTTACAAAGTTTGCAGTATATACCATATATGGAAATTAGCCCTGCAAATTAAAGCCATAGTTCTCATCCAAGCAAAATCTTTTTTTAAATCTGAAAAAAGTTCAACAAAGGATTGATCTGGTAGAGTTTGGTTGAAATCCAACCACTGGTTTCTGAGAAGAACATTTTCAAAGCTTTTACCATGATTGGAAATAGCCTCACCCGTAAAAGCCATGTATTTCATCCGATCAAAATTCTTTGAAGAAAACTGATAGAGGTTCACCAGAGGTTCATTTCTGTGAAATTCAATTGAAATCCATTGACTAGGTTCTAAGAAGAAGATTTCCAAAGCTTTTACCATATATGGAAATTAGCCCCACCCATTAAAGCTATATTTTTATCAGATCAAAATTCTTTGAAGGAATCTGAATGAGGTTAACCATAGGATCATTTCTGTGAAATTTGATGGGAATCCATCCACTAGGTTCTAAGAAGAAAATTTTCAAAGCTTTTACCATAAATGAAAATTTAGCCCCGCCCATTCAAGCCATGTTTTTCATCAGATCAAAATTCTTCTTAGAATTCTGATAAAAGTTCACCCAAGGATCATTTCTGTGAAATTTAATTGAAATCCATCCACTAGGTTCTAAGAAGAAGATTTCAAAGCTTTTACCATTTTTGGAAGTAAGCCCCATCCATTCAAGCCATGGTTTTCATCCAATGAAAATTCTTTGAAGGATTCTGATCAAAGGTCTTCCAAGGATCATTTCTGTGAAATTTGGTTGAAATCCATCCACCGGTTTCTGAGAAGAAGATTTTCAAAGCTTTTACCATAAATGAAAATTTAGCCCCACCCATTCAAGCCATTTTTTCATCTGATCTAAATTCTTTGAAGGATTCTGATAAAAGTTTTCCCAAGGATCATTTCTGTGAAATTTGGTTGAAATCCATCCACTGTGTTTCTTAGAAGATGATTTTCAAAGCTTCACCATATATGGAATTTAGTCCCGCCCATTCAAGTCATGTTTTTCATCTGATCAAAGTTTTCCCAAGGATCATTTCTGTGAAATTTGATTAATCCATTCACTTGTTTCTTAGAAGATGATTTTCAAAGCTTATACCATATATGGAATTTAGCCCTGCCCATTCAAGCCATGTTTTTCATCCAATCAAAATTCTTTGAAGGAATCTGATAGAGGGTCACTCAAGGATAATTTCTGTGAATTTTGGTTGAAATCTGTTCGGTACTTTCTGAGGAGAAGATTTTCAAAGTAAAAGTTTACGGATGGATGGACAGATGAACCGGACATATGAACCGGACAGACGCACTCATACATGCTCGCAAGACGGACACCACCACATGACAATAGCTCTCTGGCTTTCAGCAAGTGGAGGTAAAAATCAATGTGGACAATGAAGAAATTGATTGTAACAAACAATTTGTCAATGTCTAAAATGTTTTCTACCCTAAAAGGCAAAGACTTTTTACATTTCCCAAACTTGAAATTGTTTCAGCAACATCTTTCAATTTAGATGAGTCTACTTTAAGAATAATTTATTTACAAACAACATACCCCATAGGTATCAAGCAATTTTGAGCAAGCTTCACATCCATTATTTTAGGGTTCAAATCTGTCCACGCTTTCCTTTTAACAATTGAATTTTTGCTCATCATTTCAACTCTGAAACAATACACATAATATACACAACATACACAATATACATTACCCCATAGGTGTGAGACTGTTTCGGGCAAGTTCCATGTCCATTATCTTGGGGTTTAAATCAGAAAAAGCATCAGTGTTTCCACCCATTGGGTTCTTGCTCATCATTTCTACACTGTTGCAAATACACAATTATATCATTTTAGTGGTTTCTATCAAAATTCATGAATTCTCCCTTGCTTTTTTTTTCATTTAAGAAATTAACATATTTTTTGTTTTCATTGAGGTATGAAGCAAAAACTTAATCACATTATAGTGTGAAGCTCTTAGGATCATTAAAAAAACTATAAGAAATGTTCATAGAAACCCAACCAAAGTTATGTATGAAACCATTTAGGTAGAGTTTTGATAAGAGCTAACTAAATTGAATTTAATATTAACCCATTCCACACAAACTGGTTTTTGACACTCCTTAAAAAAGAGTTCTTATTGCTCTGTTTGTAAAACATTACAGAAAGTGAAGAAATGGCTTGATCAATATTTCTACCTTAAAAGGCAAAGATTTCTAATATTCAAGCAGCTTGAAAAAATTGTCTGCAACCTCTTTCAATTTGGACCAGTCTAAAATTTCAAAAATCTGGAAATGGGTTAAGTAAAACAATTTAAATATAATTTGATTGTAAACTAAAAACAGAGCACCGCCTACGAGTGCCTACGCTCAGCTGTTGGGTGCTGGGTAGTGGACAAAATGCATCTAGAGTTATACCCCTTGTTAGTATAGGTTGCTCTTTTGATAGTGGACAAATGTGCCAAGTTTCAAGTGAATGCCTTTAGTAGAACCAGAGATATCACAAAATGTTAAAGTTTTCGCACACCAACGACAAAACAACGACAACGGTGACGATGACACCAAGGCTATAGCAATACCTAAGGTTTTCTCTGAAAAACAGCCGAGGTAAAAACCCACATTTGGGATGATTTGCCAGTAAAATATTTACCTGTAAAAACAGTATATACTGTATCTTTTACCAGTTACCAGATGACATAGTTTTAGACTGGTCAAAATTGAAAGAAAATGCAGACAATATTTTGTAGATGATTAAATTAACCTTCCACAAATTTTCCCATTGCTATTTTCTTGAGAGCATATTAAATAGCTTGATCATGTAATACCATCACTATAGGAGAATGTACAATCAGAAATAAATACATCAAGTTATACATTTAAGATTTTCAGTGCTCATCGACTAAAAGATTTCATCTTAATCCAAGCAGCAGGTTATAAAGTGCAAGTTTTATGATACATACTTTTGCATTTTCTGTAAATATTTTATATATCTACAGAAAAATATGCAAAAATATGGACCATAATATAAGTACTAGAGGGCCGTTGGCCCTGGGGTGCTCACCTGAGATAAAGGCTTCCTTTCTTTAAACTTTGACCTTGGGGATCCCAAAGTCTTAATGACAAATTACAAGGCTTTAAGACTAATTAGAAAGAGAGGAACATATATTCCTGCTTCTGGATCCATGGGTTATAATTTCAGAAATAAATAAGAAGTCAATGAACTGATGCTTCATGAAGAATATTAAGGCTCTAAAGGCTTTTAAAGATTATTTTAAATTTCACTTTTGTTGCTATGGCAACCAGACTTCTGAACTGATTTCAATTCTTTTAGCTAATTTTAAAGGGGACCACCTAAGTAACATTCACCCAAATTTGATCCAAATTGGCCCAATGGTTTAGAGGAGATGTTGTTTAAAAATTATTCTTATTTCTTTATAAACCCTAATCTCCTGGGGCTCCGCCCCCGGGACCTGAGCGCTATTTTGAAAGAGGTCAATAAACTGATGTTTTGTTCAAATTATCAAGGCTTTAAGCCTTTTTGGTCAGTAGACGAAGATTCTTAAGATTATTATAAAATCTCACTTTTGTTGCTATAGCAATCATAGTTTTTAACGGATTTCAATTCTTTTAAAGAGGGCCACCAAAAGAACATTTCTGCCAAATTTGGTTCAAAATGGCCCAGTGGTTTGGGAGGATATGTCATTTAAAAATCATTCTTTATTTCTTTATAAACCCCAACCCCCTGGGGCTTGGCCCCTGGGGCTTGGCCTCTGGGGCCCCCGGGGTCATGATTTTAGGTAACTTGAAAGAGGTCAATATACTGATGTTTCATGCAAAATATCAAAGCTCTACGCCTCCTAGGTCATGAGGAGATGATTTGTATATTATTTCTAAATTTCATTTTTGTTGACAGGGCAAATGGAGTTTCCAACAGGCTCAATTCTTTTAGCTATTTTTGAAGGGAACCACCTAAGGATCATTTCAAATTTGGTTGAAATTGGCCCAGTGGTTTGGGAAGAGATGTTGGTTAAAGAAATTGTTGATGGCCTACGGCTGACTGATGATAGATGACAGACAATGGACAGACAAAGGGTGATCACAATAGCTCACGTGAACACATTGTGCTCTGGTGAGTTAATGAAATATAACTTCATCATAGGATTTGTATCTTCCTGCAAACATTGTTTTCCATCAGTAATAGCTACAATAAAAGATTCTTTAATCCAGTAGAATGAACAGTGTGAATTTCAGAAATAACAGTGATGGCTTCAGGGGAGGTAATTTGTACTGATATGCAAATTAGGAAACCTTCACTATTTTTAGTCATATAGACAAAGTCATCACATTTAGGGTTGAAGACCCTTTTCTCTGAAAGGATTAGCTCAGTCAATGAGCTCCATATGTTACATTTGCGTTCAGTTGTGGGATGATGACAAATGAAGAATAACTACATCATATGATTTATTTTTTATCCCTACAGTATGTTATACAGTTTACTTATCCACCAGCAACAACTACATCAAAAGATTTATTTTTTTATTCCAACAGTATGTTATACAGTTTACTTATCCACCAGCAATAACTACATCAAAAGATTTATTTTTTATCCAAACAGCATGATATACAGTTTACTTATCCACCAGCAATAAATGCATCAACAGATTTATTTCTTATCTCACCAGCAGGTCATATTGTTTTCTTACTAAACAGCAATAGCTATATCATAAGATTTATTTTTGATCCCAACAGCAGATTATTTGTTTACCTACTCACCAGCAAAAACTACATAAGATTTATTTTGATCCCAACAGCAGGTTATACAGTTTATCTACCAACCAACAATAACTACATCATAAGATTTATTTTGATCCAACCAGCAGGTTGATCAGTTTACTTTTCCACTAGCAATAACTATTTATCTTTGATCCCACCAGCAGGTTGTTCATTTACTTACCCACCAGCAATAAAATCATAATTTTTTTTTTATCCTACCAGCAAATTATACAGTTTACTTACTTATCTGCAATAACTACATCATAAGATTTATTTTGATCCAACCAGCAGGTTGTATAGTTTACTTACCAACCAGCAATAACACTATAAGATTTATTCTTGATCCCACTAGAATGCCTAGTTTACTTACACACCAATCATAGCTACACCGTAAGATTTATTTTTGATCCAACTAGTAGGTTGTAGAGTTTACTCACCCACCAGCAATAGCTACATCATAAGATTTATTTTTGATCCCACCAGCAATATTCATGAAAGCCTGAAGCCCTGACCCACACTGTCTGTTTACAGCTGATACAGGGACTGTCTCTGGCATTCCGCTGAAAATAAAGAAATCATAAACACGTAATTATAGAGCTCAACCTCATGAAAGATTATGGCATTTTCAAATTCCTATTTCGTGATTTATCACCACATAACAAAATTTCAGACCATTCCAAGTTCAAAGTACATAGTTGCAAACAGCAATGTAAAGATGATGAGATTTAAAAATCTTTGAGTTCTGAGGAAAAAAACATTGTGGGAAATGAAGAAACTACTTGTTACAGTGACCACTTTTAACCCATTCTCACATAATGACGCTTTTGGGTGCCCTTCAAGAAAATGCTTTAGAAAACATTGTGAAAAATGAAAAAATTGCTTGTTACAAGAATTTTCTTCTTTACCCACAATGTTTTCTATCCAGTAAAAACAAAATATTTCAAAGTTTCATAAATTTAAAATTGTTGTCTGCAGCTTCATTCAATTTGGACCAGTCTACAATTTTGTTGTGTTGGAATGGGTTAATACCAGGAAAAATCTCTGATGGTACTTTGTCAGACTTTGCATGCTGTCTATGCTTGTCAGGGCCAAAACTATTCTCTTTATGGAGTGTATCAGAATCTCTAAACTCACCTAAAGAACTGAGCAACTCGAGCTGTGAAAGCATCTCTGGCATCATTTACATTTCCAACACAAACATCGCCAATTTCGTCTGGCCTTATCTTATTTCTCTTAAACAAACCCTCAAACGCAACAGCAAGTAAATCATCTGTGTATGTTTCCTGAAAGTACATAAAAACATATTCTCTTAGACACTCTCATTTTGTGTTTAAAAAATTATTAACCCTTGACATGCTGACCCCGAAATATTCCTGTTTTGGCAGGAGGTATAGACAAAGATCGGCCTGCACGTAAGTGCAGTCTGATCTTTGTCTACACCTTCCGTTTGCCCCCTCTAGGCCAGAGTTGTTTAAATAATCAATTCTCAAAAAAGTAATATTGGCTCTCATTAAGGCAATCCAGTGCTGTCAGTCCTTTGATTTTAAAGCAATTCTGTATGGGATTTTAATTCAGCATGACAAGGGTTAACATCTTGTTATCCTATCACATACATTACAAAACATCTGTTACAAAAGAAAAAGATGCTTTTGGACACCCCCATGAAATATATTTTGGGAAAAAAAATGTGTAAAATGAAGAAATTGCTTGCAAAAAGCAATATCTTCATTATGCACAATGTTTTCTGACCCAAAGATAAAGAATTTTATAATTTAATTGATTTGTAATTGTCATATACAGCTTCTTTCAATTGAAACCAGTCTAAAATTTTCTTGTGTGGTTAAGGGTTAATAGATGAAATTTCAGAAAACTTTGTATTTTGGGTTTGAAAACATTGTGGATAACAAAAAAGTGCATGTAACAACAATTTATTTATTTTTCCACAAAGTTTTCCAAAGCATTTTTCATTGGGGTGTCCAAAAGCATCATTTTGTGGGGATGGGTAAATAGACGGTAGTAAATTGCATCACATGGGATTAACTATTCCCACACAATCCTACTTTAATACCCTTCAAAAAGAAATCAAAGGACTGAAAGTCCTGAGAGTGCTTTTGTTGGCTTATCAGAAGCTATGTTCAAAAAATGATGTCAACATGCCATCCATATATCACCATGATAAGAGCCAGTAAATGCACATTAATACATAAAGTGCATTATCACTAAGTTTTTTTTTAAACTGAAAATATATTTCCTGCATAACGCATCATAAGTAGTTGGGCTCAAATCATCAAAGATGACGACAAAACTACAGAGTATTAAAACATGAACAAAATCACAAAGATTACCACAGTTTATAGTGCAGGCTATAATACCAGAATAAATAATGAATAGATAAAGAAGTTTTTGTACCCTGTTGCCGATGACGACAAAAACAGTATTAAGGTATTACATGTAGCAAAGACAACATGAGAAACAAATCAAATTATCTGAATTTAAAACATCGAAATGTCACCCCTTTTTTGACTCCCTAAAAGAATATAAAAACATTGAAATGATTCACTGAAAAATTACACTTTTTCACACCCCTCAAGAAAAAATATTGGGAAAACATTGTGGTAAATAAAGAAATTGCTTGCAACTAGCGATTCTTCGTTTTCCACAATGTTTTCTACCAAGAAAGTTGAAAAAATCATTGACTTAATATTGTTGTCTACAGCTCCTTTCAATTTGAACCAATCTAAAATTTTCCTTCCGGAAATGGGTTAATGTTGTAAGCCAACTTTAATATTTAACCTCAATCCAATATTTTGCTTTTTTCATCTACTTTATTTCATCAACGTGTGAAATCTCGGAATTATGTGGAAATGGGTTAAATGATAAAAGGACAAGGAAATAGAAATTGACTTATTATTACACATGAAGTGCTACATGTAAGTTTCAGAGAACTGTTCAAATTCGAGAGGTGAAAGGTTGTTTGATTCGGTAGTGTCTCTGCTGAGCTGTTACCATACTCTATATCTGCTGTAGCACACTGAGAGTTTTCATGTTGTTGTTTGACTCCACTGATCACTGACCTAGATTCTACCTTGAAATGCGAGTAAATTATTTCTTTCATTTAGACAATTAAGAATATCTGAAGTTACAGGATTTTTGAAGTTTTAAACCACTTTCCTTGTTATTTTTGACAGCAAAACTGGCTGTGGGCATACATTAAATAAGTTATTATCTAAATCAGTTTCATCGGTATACAGTCATTTCGTACCATAACCATTTCGTACCATAATTTCTATAGTTATTTTGTACCATACAATGGTCATTTCGAACCATGCGTTGGTCATTTCGTACCAAATAATCAGTCATTTCTTACCATCTCGTATCACAAATAAAGCACTCAATCAAGTTCAGAGAATTTGATAATAAGATTGTTTGTCATTGTTTGCGACGTGTAGGTAAGATCATTTAAGATCTAATTGTTGAAGGTGAACGATTATTGATTGCTTAATTATGATTAGATTGGTATTTGCCTTTCATTTGACTGTGCCACTTTTTTATCCCCATCAAGAAAAATATTTAAGAAAACATTGCTGGAGACAAGCAATAATTATCACAATGTTTTCTTCTCCAAAAGAAAAGTATTTTAAAAATTCCGTCCTCCAGAAATTGTGGTCTGCAATTTTTTTTTACTGATAATTGGACCTGTCTTAAATATCTTTGCTAGGCAATTGGCTAATGGTTACTTTGTCAAATCATTCGGTTAACTATGATACAATATTGGTGGAAATACAGTTCTGATTTCCTACTAATTTCTTCTAATGAACACAATCCCCTGTTAGAAAAAAGTAATGTGCTGATCTGCTTATATTGTATCATCAACTCTCTGTTTGCCTAAATGGACTGCTTTATTGATTTTCACTTGTTTAATGATCGATAAATTAGATAAACCAAAAAAAAAATAAAAATATTTAATAAATGTTGAAAGCGTTATTTACTATTCAATTAATATAAGATTTTTTTCTAAACATGGTACGAAACATTTGACATATGGCACGATATGACTACAACATGGTACGAAATGATCACAGCATGGTACAAAACAACCAATACCATGGTACGAAATGACTGGTACGAAATGGTTATGGTACGAAACGTCCGTAATTCGTTTCATCTCGGTGATAAAACAAGATGAAGGTGATCACTTAGATTTTCACTGCAAGTTTTATAAGCGTGTATATAATAGCGAATTGTTTGGATCGATTTCTAATTTTTTTTTTTTTAACAAAACCGCTAAAAAGCTTTGGAAAACATTGTTGAAAATGAAGAATTGCTTGTAACAAGCAATATCTTCATTTTCCACCATGTTTTCTACATAAAGGGAAAGAGATACCCAGTGTTCAATCAATTCAAAATTGTATATTTCATTTGGAACAGTCAACAAATTTGGTTGTGGTAATGGGCTTAACACCCGTTAATGGGTTAAACACCCTAGCCCTAACAACATGAGAAAGACTTACCACAAAAGATCCTCTTTTTGATTTTCCAATCGGAGTTCTAACAGCGTCAACAACGACAATATCTTCAGGGCTAAACCCAAAAGCTGGTGGTCCGCCACGAATAGCAACTGATGATGTTTTACTAGCCTCGATCTCCGATTTTTTTGAAACCGACAAGTGCTTGGTCAAAACATTTAGACGTTCCATGCCTGTATTTAATGAGCCGTGTCGAGAAATTATACACAATCCTAGCTCAATTTTATTAATCAATAACCAAGATTTGTCAATGACTGAATGTCAACGAGTGTCATTATCTAGATTTGTCGAAAATGTCAAATTTCAGTACGACAAAATGAAAGTTCACGCCTTAAACCGGATGTTTTCATATTGTAGCTGGTCCCCATCTTCCTTTGACTGGGTTACTGCCCATAGATTTATCGATACTGGACAGCGGGCTACATCTTCCTTTGCACCTACGGGAAGTTATGGACTTTCGCGAAAAAACGTACGCCGTATCACCCTTTTCCGATAATCTGCTGGTTGATTATTAGTAAAAGGGCTACGATATCGCAGCTATATGGGTCATGTGGGGAAAAACTAGGTCACTAGGTCAAATCTTATTTTAAAAAACGTTTGCACTGTAGAGGTCACATTTTTGGCTCAAATGTCTTGAAACTTGGTCCAAATATTTGTCTACATCCGAACTCGGATTAGTTAAAAAAAAAGGGGGGGGAAGAAATAGGTCACTTGGCGAATTCTTAGAAAAACCTTGTATGTTTCTAAGGTCACATTTTGACTTAAGGTCTTGACGATTGATCAGTATCTATGTATACACGTAATCTTGGACAAGTTTTCAAATGGATCACATATGATCAAAATAACTAAGTATTAAAACTACATAGCAAACTGCAGAGATTTCCATACAAGTCTTACTTCCCACAAGCCTGTCACGACCAACCCGACCATTTACAATACCAAGATCACATGATCTACATAATTCTGAAAGCCGTTTTTCATAGCTATCCATACAATATATATCAGAATTTTTTCCTTCACTAGGGAAACCAAACTGTTCTAATCTGCATGTATACTCTTCACCTCAATTATCACGCATGTAAGGAAGGCGGGTTTCGGTACAAATCAATTGTGTCCAGTTCTATTCTGAACTTCTACATGAAATTTATCTTGAAAGTTGCCTTGTCAGCACTTGGAAAATGTTGGATTGCTACTGCAGTTATCGTGCTCCTTAAAAGAAGAATACCCATGCCAACGAATAAGAAGCAACATTGCAATTTCAATTTTTGTATTCCATCTTTGCTTAAATCAATTAATCTCATAGATTCATCTAATATAAAATTAAGTTTAGAGTTAAGTAAACTCAAGCTAAACATATATCATGGACCCCAATTTTGTGAAATGTTTTATTTGGGGTCAATTTTGCATCTCGTTAATTTAAAGTTAAATGTACTATATGGTATAGGCGATTATCACTGCACCGGATGGGGACGCTGAAATTTAAACATCCTGTGAAAAAATAGGGTCACTGAGGCTCCATACGGGGCCATGCACGATAACGTTTGTATGCACAATAATTGAGTTTTGACAATATATAGATTCTCTTCAATATTACAAGTGATTGTAGGATATTGAAATTTACATAAACAAAGCTATGCTCATTTTATGTGTGAGCATGAAAAACCCCTAAGAGAAAAATCTTACAACAATTTGAAGAAGCAAGAGGCCCATGAGGGCCTGAGACGCTCTACTTGTTATCAAGTTTTCCGTTAAAGATTTCTGATATTTAAGGAAGTTAATTACTTAAAGAAGAATGCATAAAAACACATTAGACTTTATCCCTTCATTATTTTGAGCAACAAATCTTAAGGCCCCTTTTGCCGTGTTTCATGACAGATCCACTTCATTTCCAAAAGGAAGTTTCCTTATGACCCTACAATTGTAATATGAAATTTTTAAGAGAATCCAATCATTATTGTGGACCCCATCACGTAAACTTGATTGTTTTGAGTGAAATTCCATAAGGCCCCTTTTCCTGTGTTTTCTTATGGATCCATTTCCTTTCCGAAAAGAACTTTCCTTACGACCCTACAATAGTCCTCTGTGTTATTTCAAAGACAATCTGATAATTATTAACTTCATCACATAAACTAGAATGATTTGAATGATAATCAGTATGGCCCCTTTTCCTTTGTTTCCAATGCCACAATCATTCCATGCATCTTTGAAGAGAATCCGATTAAAACTGTGGACTGTATTGTGTTAATGAAGATATTTCAATCAAGTTCTAATAAAAACCCCTTTCCCCTGGCATGTTATTGTTGATTTAATCATTCTGTGAAAGTTTAAAGTGAATCGGTTGAAATATGGGGACATCATTATGTTAACTAGAACAATTAAAAAATCACATGGCCTCTTTTAAGATGATACTTGACGGTTTGTACCCAATTCCGAAAAGAACCATCCTTATGATTGTACAATCATTCTGTGAAATTTTGAAGTGAATCAGGTGAAATCTTGGGAAATCATTGTGTTAACTAGAACATTAAAGAAAGTTTTTCATAGGGCCCCTTTTCATGTGATACTTTCCGTATCAGATCCACTGTGAAATCAACAATTGTACTGGTGGTACAATCAATATGTGTAATCTGTGGAATTCATTGTGTTAATGAGGATTTGATAGACCCAATTTACAAAGGAATAATCCAAATGATGTTAAAATCATTCTATTAAAGTTTGAAGAGAATCTGATAATTTTGTGGAGCCCGCTTGCGGTGAGCGAGACATAGTTGTTACTATGACAAGTCGGTATATGTGCGTTAGTGCGTTAGTTAGTCCGTTTGTTCGTTAGTCCGTTTGTCTCTAGTCCGTCCGTCCGAATTTGTCCGGACAATTACTCCTACATTTCTGGATGGATTTCAAAATAACTCGGTACAATTATTCTTCATCATGAGTAGATGTTCCATTTGAAATAATTTTTTTGGATGGCTTCAAGTTCAAGGTCACAGCTCGAGGTCAAACACTAAACTTGTGCTTGTCCGGAGAATTTCTCCTACAATTATGGATGGATTTCAAAATGACTTGGCATCACGAGTAGATGTGCCATTTGAAAGAATTTTTTGGATAGCTTCAAGTTCAAGGTCAAACACTAAAATGTGCTTATCCGGAGATTTCTCACACAATTATGGATGGATTTCAAAATAAATTGACACAATTGTTCTCCATCATGAGTAGATGTGCCATTTGAAAGAATTTTTTGGATAGCTTCAAGTTCAATGACACAGCTCAAGGTCAAACACTAAAATTGTGCTTGTCCGGAGCATTTCTCCTACAATTATGGATGGATTTTAAAAATGAATTTGCACAATAGTTCTCCATCATATATAGATGTGCCATTTGAAATAATCATTTGGATGGCTTCAAGTTCAAGGCTCAAGGTCAAACACTAATATTATGCTTGTCCAGAGCATTTCTCCTACAATTACAGATGGATTTCAAAATAAATTGGCACAATTGTTCTCCATCATGAGTAGATGTGCCATTTGAAAGATTTTTTTGGATAGCTTCAAGTTTAAGGACAAAGCTCAAGGTCAAACACTAAAATTGTGCTTTTGTGGAGCATGATACCTACAAAGGTTTGCAGGCTCGACAGCAGTTGTCCTGGGACAACCATCTAGTTCATATAGCCCCTTTTCCTGTAATACTTGACAGATCTGTTAATTAAATTTCATAATGCTCCTTTTTTTATGTGATACTTGACGGATCAGGTCTAATGTAAATATAAACAATTATTAATTATTATACAATTACTCTGTGTATGTTTGAAGAAAATCCGATGAAAGCTCTTAATTTTGTTACAATGATTTCTGAATGGCCCCTTTTCCCGTGTTTCAGTTCAAACCCTGTTTTGAAAAAAATTATCGTTAAGACCTTACAATCATTCTGTGAACGTTTCAACAAAATCTGATCAAAGCCTTGGGATTCTTTGTGTTAACAAGGATTTTAATCAAATTTTCATATAGCCCCTTTTCCCATGTTACTTGATGGATCTGAACTAATGCAAAAGGGAACTATACTTACAAAAATTTAATTATTGTGATTGAGTATGAAGACAATCCAATGAAATCTGTGGACTTAAAAGCATTTATTAAGAATTTTCCTTAAACTAAATTTTCATAAGGCCCCTTTTCCTATGGTTCTCGATGGATCAGACAAAATTTGAAAGGAACAGTCCTTATGATGGTACGTAAAGACATTCTGTTAAAGTTTGAAGTAAATCAGGTGAAATCTGGGGCGACGATTTGTTAACTAAGATTTTTCAATCAAATTTTCATAATACCCCTTTTCCCATGATACTTGATGGATCAAACCCACTTCCGAAAGAAAAAATCCATTTAATGTTATAATCATTCAGTGAATGTTTGAAGAGAATTTGGTGAAAACTGTAGACTCTAGTGTGATAACTAGGACTTCTTTTCCATGAGGCCCTTTTTTCTCATGATTCTTGACGGATCAAGCCAAATTTCGTAGGAACGATCCTAATGATGGTACAATCATTCTGTGAAAAATTGAAGAGAATCCGATGAAAACTGTGGACACTAGACTCTAGAGTGTTGACGAGGATCTTTTAATGAAATATAAATTAGGCCCTTTTCCCGTGTTTCTGGACGGATCATACCTAATTTCGAAAGGAAAAATCCTTATCATAGTACTTTCGTTCTGTGAAATTTTGAGAATGCGATGAAAATTGTTGGCTCTAGAGTATTAAGGAAGATGTTTTAATTATTTTTTTCACAAGGCCCCTTTTCTGGTGTGTCTTGGCGGATCATACCAAATTTTGAAAGGAACGATCCTCATGATGGTACAATCATTCTGTGAAGGTTTGAAGAGAATCCAATGAAAACTGTGGACTCAAGAGTATTAACGAGGATTTCTAAATAGATTTTTCGATTAAACTTTTATAAGGCCCCTTTTCCCGTGTTGCTTGGCGGATCATGCCCAACTATCCTTATGATGGTACAATCATTCTTTGAAAGTTTGAAGAAAATCTGATTAAAATTGTGGACTCTAGTGTGTTAACGAGGAACTTTTAAATGAATTTCAATTCGACCCCATTTCCCGTGTTAGAACGAATCAAACCAGGTTCGAAAGGAACGGTCCTTATGATGGTACAATCATTCTGAGAAAGTTTGATGAGAAAACGATGGAATCCGTGGACTCTAGAGTGTTAACGAGGATCCTTGAATTGAATTTTGATAAGGTCCCTTTTCCCGTGTTTCTTGACGGATCATACCCAATTTCGAAGGAACGATCCTTATGATTGTACAATCATTCTGAGAAAGTTTGAAGAGGAACTGATGAAATTGTGGATTCTAGATTTTTATCGAGGATTTTTAATGGATTTTTTCTAATAAAATTTCATAAGGCCCCCTTTTCCGTGTTTTTTGGCGGATCATAACCGATTTCGAAAGGAACATTCCTTACGGTGGTACAATCATGAAAGCTTGAAGAGAATCCGATAAAAACTGTGGACTCTAGAGTGTTAACGAGTTTTTTTTTAAATAATATTTTAATTAGGCCCCTTCCCCGTGCTCTTGACGGATCTGACGGAGTGTTAACAAGGAAACAAGGTGTGTTTGTGAAACACAATGCCCCCGAAACAGGAATTCTTTAGAAACGGGTGATTTTTATTGTGTGTTTTTGTTGTTGTTGTTGTTGTTTTTATGGAAAAGAGTTAAAATTTTGACCTTGACCTTGATGAAATGACCTTCCCCAGTTGCGCCTTTTTGAGACCTATCTTCATACCAATATTAGCATTGTAACTTAATCAGGGTTGATGTCATAGGAAAATGTTTATTTGGCAGGTTAAGTTTTGCAGACTGACAGAAAGACGGACAGCCAGACAGACGGACAGCGGTAAAACAATATGCCCCTGATCTTATCGATGCGGATGCATAAAAATAACGGACCGACGACGGACGGACGGACTTCGGATGGGAAAAAGCCATCGAAATAGTTCTAATGGCCTTCGGCCAGTGGAGCTAAAAACTAAAATGTCATTTTCAAGGGCATGTATTAAACGAATTTGAAGCCGAAATTATCTGGGTACGAATTACCTTGGCAATAACGAAAGCGAGGCTGTAAACAATATGGCGTACAAAGAGACAGGTAACCGATAAAATTAGTTGTAAAATCAAAATATCCCAGAAGTTTTAATGATACGTCTGAGATAAAGTAGGCTCATTGGTTTTTCTCAGAAGTTGAATCGATAAGATGATAATCAATATCCATATGCAACAAATTTGCCAGTAAATTTCCAAGTAAAAGAAATCGGATTTTTATGCCTTTTTCTAAAAATTCGAAACAATAGCTTCGAACTCCATTATTTACAACTCAAGTCAGGGGCTAATTCATCTATTTGCTTTCGTTTCTCACAAAGGTAAAATTAGTGGTATAAGTTAGTTCTTTTGCCGATAGACAGTTAGCGAGCACGAAAGAATGCGTTCCTGTTTAAATGTACATTACAACCAAGTCTCCAGAAAGAATGCGTTCCTGTTTAAATGTACATTACAACCAAGTCTCCAGATTTTCATCAGAATATCATACACTTCCTATGATTTTCTGAGTTCTAAGAAAATTTGTGATACATGATTTTGTGATGACTTTTGTAAAAATGTCAGAGTATATTTTAGCTGAGCAGTGTTCAAACTAACAACTCTAGGAAACGGCTACCAGCTGGATTAGCTAGGCTTTTTCGTTGAGAAGAAACTATAATTTGGACCAAGATGTTTAAGAAACTCATTGACAATCTTTAAAAGTGTCAAAATGATAATGATTTAAGTTATTTTGCAGTTGTAGCAATTCAAAGTGTAGCTGCGATATCATAGCTTTCTTTCTGATAATCTGCTGGCAAGGGCTACACTCCCACCTTCTTTGCTTTGTTTTGGATAAAATTTTATCTTCAAAGATATATCTTTATTTTTCTATCACATTCAATTAACTCTTGAATTACTTTCGTACAACTTTTTTCTTATTTTCTATCAGAACGGTCCTGTTTTCAAAAAATACTATGTCTTCCAAATATGCTGACCTAAATTTTCATTTGCTATTGTTTTAGCGGGAAGCTCGAGATCTCCGGAGATCTCACTGTCAAATAGAGGTGTAACGATAGATCGATAGGTCGATGTATTGTGATAGTGACAGTCACGATATCGATGTATCGATTGCAATTCCCTGACATCGATAACTATCGCGATTGTTTGTTCAAATATCGATAGTTTCGATAGTAAATATTCAAAGCTTACTTACACAGTCGATAGTAAATATTCAAAGCTTACTTACACAGATATTCAATGTTTTCTTGGTCTCTAGGGTTAAAAAGAGGGAGAGAAAGAGAGAGATAGAGGGAGAACGAGTTTTCTGTGTAACTTATCCTACTTTCAATTTCTATCATCACGTGATCGGCACGTTTGATTTTTGTTTCTTCTGTACTCCTTTTTTGTTTAGGAATTGATTTTTAACTTTCGATTTACGAAGTGAAAAGGTTCTCAAAAATCCAAAAGCATGTTAATTTAAGACTTGAGATCAATGTTTTATGAATTCTCAGCGCTAGAATTGTCGAAAAAATATAAATAAGACAATCATAAATGATATTCGATTAATTACGATAATTAATTACTTATTTCGAGCACACTAATCGAGTTATTTTGTTTTACGTATTTTTGTCGTCTGACATCGAGATTGTGAAAAACAAAGGCGGAAAGTCCCATGTTTGGGACCATTTTGGGACTATTTTGGCTTCGTAAAGGAAGACGAAAACATTGATAAGAAGAGAATATGCTATATATACAGATCAACATAGAAAATAAACAAAGTAACATATATCGAGTATCGTGATATATTACGATTGATTTCTGACGATAGTGATAGTATCACGATATCAATACTGTGATTGTTAAACTATCGCGATAGTGATTTTCTTAGCCGATAGTCAGCCCTACTGTCAAACAGGAAAAAATGACTGACATTTGATTCAAAATGGCGGAAAAACTTGGAGTTTCCAATTATTTAGCAAATAAGAGACTTAATGCATAAAATATGCATAAAATATCCGTCCTTTTGCAGATTTGCATTTATTTCGTTGGATAGATAAATGGTTAAGGTCCATTTTGGTATTAAACTTGTGTTTGTACTATTTACCAACCTTCCAATAATTGACATCAAAGTGCTTGGAGTGATTCACAACAAAGAGCAAAGAAGGGGGTATCTTAACCCTCGCAAACAGATCATCAGAAAGAGAGCTTTGATATCGCAGCTATTCAAGTGCTTAATGATTGAAGATTTATGTTAAAAATGGGATGGCCAACACTGTTACTAAAGGAGAAATTGCATGTAACAAGTGATTCCAACTTTAGTAACATTGTTTATCTCAACCACTTTTCTTCATTACATCAAAAAGAGATTGTGTGGAAATGGAGTTGATATAACTTAATATGCTTAATTCATTTTGATGCTGCTTCCTGATAAATACATCAGTTGCAATGTCAAATATTTGGACCATTTAAATGCACAAAATTAGTAGCCATTCAAAGTTTTTTAAATAAGAAATAAGAAAATCATAAGTTCATTATGATCTTCAAATATTCTATATACACAACAGAAGGGCATAGCAAAGAGAAAAGAAGCGCTTTGAAGGCCTCTTTATGGTAACTCTGTTAGGAGTGAAATTGCAGAACATGTATAAGAGCTTTTAAATTCTTTTCTATTCTATATAGTTTTTACTCCTCAGACTTTTTCCAAAACTCCTGAGATATCAGCTAGAAGTGAATTCCATTTCAAAATATGGCCAGAAGTGCACCATGGAGAAGAACATGTAGTGATCTTGTGTTCTGGAGGCAGACCGAGGCCCAAAATGCAACAATTTATATTCTTAGAGAAACTGGTCCCACTGGATTCCTATTGAAAACAGAAGGCGAGTCAAAACCTTGTAAGGTAAGCTGCGTAGGAATATGGTTTGTAGTACATGTAATCATAATGAAGCTCTTGATAACTAACCCGCTGAGGTTAAAACAGAGTATAAACCCTTGTCATGCTGAATCCGGAATATTCCTGTTTTGGGAGGATGTATAGACAAAGATCAGTCTCCACATAAGTGCAGCATGATCTTCATCTTCATCTCCTGTTTGTCCCCTTTAAGACAGAGTTATTTAAATAATCAATTTTCAAAAGAAATATTGACCCTCATTGAGACCTTCCAGTGCTATCATTAGTTTGATTTTAAAGCAATTTTATATAGGATTTAAATTCAGCATGACAAAGGTAAATACTTTTAACCAATTAACAGGGCTTGAAAATTCCACTTTTCCGCTCATCATGGTGAGTGACCTGATTTGGACAAGTGACTAAATTCAAATGGTTGTCCTGCAGAACAAGTAGGAAAAAAGACTAATAATTTTGTTTGGAAATGGAAATACACAAATGTATAGTGCTGTACTGAGCGAAGACAAAAGTATAGTTACAAAAAGCCGAAACCCACTTGGTAATGCGTCTACAAAAATGGCTTTAAGATGAGGATACGCTGCTGCTTTATTTTGATCAGCTGATTTTAAGAAATGCTTTTTCTTCTTGAAGGATAAAAGTATAAGTAGAAACTTAGCAGAATTTTCAACTCCTGTATTACTAGATGACAAAATATCAGAGTGGGCCAAATGGAGTGAGGCTGCACACATTTGTTAACTAAGAGCTAGATCAGTAGAAAACATTGTGAAAAATTAGAAAATTGCTTTCATTAACCATTTTCTTTTTTCTGATCATTTGCCATCATTTTTCTTTTTCTTTTTCTTCAGTTGTGTTGTTAAGGCATGAATTTAGTAGTCCCAATTGGTAAGTGGTTGTGTTGGACTCATAACAGTGGTTATGGGTTCTAGACCTGCCATTGAAAAGATCTATATTTTCTTTTTTTGAATATGCAACACTTGTCTGAATGGAGCATGATATTGTGATCAAATACACATTTGGGGATCATGGTTACATAAATTTGAGCTGATCCATCAGTGTAGTTTGATCAGAGCCTTCACTCAGAGCTTTGCAGATATGACTCTTGATTTCTGTAGACAGCCAGCTAATTCTTTCTAATTGCGCTGTTTTTGTTGTCCTCACTTTTAACCCTAGTAATGGAGTCCTTTCTTCAGATTTTTTGTCAAATTTAGATCTACTTTATGTACAAATGTTTTTTCAACCCTTAAAGAACAGGCAGGTAGTGTAGGCTAAGATCAGACTGCATGTTCCCAGGCGGATCTTAGTCTACACACCTGCCACAGCTGTTGTCAAAACGGGAATATTCTCAATCTGTGATCAGCATGACAAGGGTTAAGTGTCTTTTCTCTAGATATTGAGGTAATATCTTAGACTCGTATTTCCTTTATTTACAGGCATTCCTTGGTGATCCACACAGCTGCACATGTACACAGTTTTTGAAGGACAGAGATCTTTGTAAACACATCTGTTGGCTGCTGCTAAAGAAGTTTAGAGTCCCTCAAACTGACCCAAGTAAGAGCTTATTACTTTATTTAGTAATACATGTATTGAGGATCTCTTATTATCTCTTCTTCTGACTAAATAAACTCAGAAAGTACCAACACCTTACTATTAACAGAACAAATTATTTTCTTAACCCATTCCCATTCAAGGACTCTTTTTTGGTGCCCACAAGAACAGGCTTTGGAATGCATTGTGGAAAATGAAGAAATTGCTTGTTACAAGCAATTTCTTCATTATTGGCAATAATTCTTCTCAAAAAGGCTAAGATTTTTTAAAATTCCATGAACTGAAAATTGTCATCTGCAACTTCTTTGATTTTGGACCAGCATAAAAGTTTGGGGCTTAGTGATGGTTAATTTCCCATAACTCTTTTTCCATTTTATTTACATGCTTTTGTGGCAATCCAGGTTGCCCAATGTCTGCATTTCACACATGTTTTGAAATGTTTGAAATGTCGTTGACTGATTCTACGGGGTTTAATGTCATTTCTCACACCATTACAACTGCATCATTTGATCTGAGTTACCAGCTGTTCACCCCATTTAGGCACAATACCTATCATTTACTTAAGAAATGAAGAGATTATTTTTTGTATGAAATGAAAAAACTAATCACACTGTATGAATATGCAGTTTTTCGGTTCATACCTCCATGAAAACAAAAAATATTCTCTTCATTTCTTATGATTTAATAGAATTGAGCTAAAACTTTACAATTTTTTATAATTTTTGCATGGGACTAATTTTGTGGAAGCATACAAATAGCTGCGTGCTAAAAAAAATTTTCATGAAGGTATGAACAATTTTTTTCGAACAATCAGAAAGCCCATTTTTGATAGACGAAGCTAAAAATCAGATTATTCATTGGTGATGAAGCATGTCATGATGACTTTTGCAAAATGTTGGATAGAATGTTGGTCCAGCGGGGTTTGTACTCGTGATCCTAGGGCTGAGAGCACATCGATGGTTCAGAGTGAAATAGTGAAATAGGTACAACTGTTTTGCGCTGAATCATCAACATGATATACATAGGCTTGGTTTTGAACAGCTGTTTGAATAACTAGAAAGTTCAAATATAAAACTACAAACGATTTTGTATTTACAGTGTCATGGCAGAAAGGTTTAGTGGAAAGAGAAATAAATCAGATTTTGAGAGGCCTTGTACAGCAGATGAGGAAAAAGGTTCCGACAGCTGTGAACCGCTGGAGACGACCCCTATCTGCCAGCAGTGATGGAAGGGAGGTAATTCCACAAAGAGATATTGCAGACGATGACGTGTGTCCAATATGTCAAGATGAGTTGCTGTTGAAAAGACTGCCAGTCACATATTGCAAGTAAGAAGCTGCTTTCAGGCCTTAGCACCAATAAGATTAGGGGCATATTCTTTACTGTTGCCCTTACGATTCAGCATCTATCAGGCCTTCTGAAAAAAATTATATTGTCTTGGTATCATCATTGTCATTGACCTGCATGCAAAAACTTTGACATTTTGTGATATCTATGTTGTCATTGTAGGCACTTAACCCATTACCGGACAATAATTTATACTGGTCCAAATTCAACAATCTTGCTGATGTCATGTTTTAGTTGACAGATTTTATTTTACTTTTGGGGTTCAAAACAATTTGGATAATGAAAAATTTCTTGTAACCAGCATATTTTCATTTTCCACAATTTTCCTTGGTGCTTTTTCTATGGGGTGTCAAAAGCCATCATTGTGTGGGAATGAAGTTAAAATATATTTTCACTGTCAAAAGCATTCTAAACAGTTAGGGGGAATAACTTTACTTTTTCTAAATAATAATGTTTCATTGTTTGATCATTTTTTTTTTATTTTTTTCATTTAGTATCAAGCATGCTGCGGCCAAACTTAAAGCAAATGCATGTGATAGTCTAAGTTTTTTATACCGAGCATGAAAAATATCCATTGCACTAAATGTACTAGAAAGTTCAGACATTAAAAATGTTGTAACGGCTGCATTTGTAGTTGTCTGCTGTTTACAGTATTCAAAGAGTGAAATTGCACGAGTGATTTGAGCTGGCCTTTGATCACAGATTGGCTACTGTTCTCACTCAGATTTTACTGTACTTTTTTTGTTGTCTAGATTTGGCTGTGGAAATAGTATACACATCAAATGTATGAAGATTTGGGCTGAACATCAGAAGACTCAAGGAGAAACAACTGTGAAGTGTCCATTTTGTCGCGAAGATTTTGGTCCATTTGAACTACTGAAACATGAAACCAGAAATGCAGAGGGTGTTCCCCAAGGAGGACGGATGGACAGACATATTGGAATCACATGTCAGAGTTGCCATGCGTACCCTATTGAAGGCAAATGTTACAGGTAGAATAAATGCTCTCAGACCATGAAATCTTTGTCATAAGTCTGAACACTACATCAAAACTAACTATTGTACTATAACAGAAGGTTTGAGATGTAGCAGGTTAATTGAATTTCAATCTTTCTGATGATTCTGTATTTCAAGCAACTGATTCTTGGTTCACACTGCAGATCCAGTCAACTCCACCATACTCATTTGAACAGGAGGAACTCGTTGTTAGGAAGAGACAGTTTACCTTGCTATACATAGATTAGTGAACTCAAAAATTTTGACTCATAAGTGTGTAGAGATCAAGTAGGTTGAGATAGATTGAAGGATCAAGTTGATTGTACAGGTGGTACGAACCCACCCTGACACAAAGATTAGACTCCAAGAAATTAGAATATGAGCTGGTGCGTGACATTTCCAACAATTTGGCATGTGCGTGACTCGCACACATTGAGCACCCTGGACAGCCATTTGAGTAATTAAAACATTTGCTGATTGTTTAAAGAAGCTTTGGGTCAGTATCTTCTTATAGAGCTCAGAGTGAAGAAAGACTCTGATCAGACTGTGCGGATGAAGACTCGATCAGACTGTGCGGATGCACAGACTGATCTGAGTCTTTACTTGGCACACATGCGTAATGGTTGGAAATGTCAGGCACACGCTCAAATTCCTTTTTTCTATGATTGTTTATCTGTCATTAAACAACAGTGAACAACAGAAGCTATCCATGAGTGATAGGACCATAAGTTAAGATAAACTTTTGTTGTTCAATTGTCAATTGCACACTACATCAATTGTTTTATTTTTTTCTCGTATGCAAAGAATGTATAAAATACTGATAAAAATTTGAAATGCCAATATTGACAATACATGAATTTTTCACTACTTGATATCAGAGATTTGATGACGCCATCAGCAGAATTGTTCTGCAAATATTGCGTTCGGAGGAGTTATCAAAGCAGGTTAAAACGAACCAAAAAAGATAAGTTTAATCCTTGTCATGCTGAATAAAATCCTTTTCTGATTTGCATTAGAATTAAGCCGTTACCAGACAACAAAACAGAAGTTACAAAGGAAAATTTAAAGTTCATGGGATTTTAGATTTTTTCAAGTTTTGGGGTAGACAACATTGCCGAAAATGAAATTGCTTGTTGCAAGTAATTTCTTCATTTTCCATGGTGTTTTTCTTGAGGGATGTCAAAAAGTGCCATTGTGAGGGGAAGGGACTAGATAATGTGCTGTTACTTATGATTATATACTAATCTTTATTTTTTGTTCTCAGATGCAATTCCTGTGCTGATTATTACCTGTGTCAGAATTGTTTCAACACGCCTATACATACTCAACATGCTTTCCAGTACAGACATGTAAGATAGTCTTTCTATATCATTTGACGCTTTTTTTGAACTAAGCCATATTTTTGTGCAGGACTTTTTAGCTCACCCTAAAAAAATGTCTTGGAAGAGCTATTGTCATACCCTCGAATTTCAGAGTGTGCGTTGTTGGCAGTGTCCACACTTTGTTAAAGTTTTTATATCAATTGCTCAGGAGCTCATATTTCACATATGCATTTATCAGGATAACGGAATTCATTTAAGACAGTGACCTTGACACTCTGATATTGTGACCTTGACCTTTAACTGGTTATGAAAAAATCAACCAAAAAAATCAACTTTTTCTATCTTTGTCAACTTTAGCTCGATGATTCAAAGAATAGGGTGCTATTGCAGTCAATCGGCATCAGCATTGGCGTAATGGTTTGGTTAAATATTACTTGCAAATGTCATATCTCTGTTTCTACTAATGCTATTGCTCTGAAACTTTGCACAGGTTTTTATGACAATAATATCAGCCTCTAGACAAAGATTCAATACTCTGACTTTAATTTAGTGGAACTCAAACCCTTATTGGACTTAAAAAACTTTTTGTTAAACCTTATGTGCAACTGACATATATCTTTATTAAATCTCTTTCTACTATTTCTGTTGCTTTGAAATTTCGCACATCCTTTGTGACTATCATATCATCTTCTAGGTAAAGATTCTTTGATATTGTGACCTTGACAACTAACTCGTTATAAAAATTCAATCCAAAAATTTAACTTTTTTATCTCTTGGTCATTTTTATCTCCATAATTCAAAGAATAGGGGTCTATTCCAGTCATCCGGGTGTTGGCTAGGGGTTGGGGTAATGGTTTTGTTAATCCCTACGTACAAGTGTCATATCTCATCTTCTACTAATGATATTGCTTTGAACCTTTGCACATGTTTTTAAGACAATAATATCAGCCTCTAGACATAGATTCAATACTCAAGATTCATTTAGTGGAACTCAAACCCTTATCAGACTTAAACATTCTTGGTTAAACCTTATGTGCTATTGCCAAATATCTTGAATTACTTTATTTCTACTTATGCTATTGCTTTGAAACATTGCGCATGGTTTTGTGACCACCATATCATCCTCTAAGCAAAGATTCATTACAACTATGTTTATAATGGTGGACTTCTTCCTCATTATCCACAATCTTTTCTACCCGAAAGTCAAATATTTTAAAGATTTCAGCGTCTTAACAATGTCATGTGAAACTTCTTTGAATTTGAACTGGTCTAAAATTTTATCGTGTGGGAATAGCTTAAGGTTAACCCTTTCCCGATTTCGGAAATTTTAGACTAGTCCAAATTGTAAGAGTTTGCAGACAACAATGAAAACTGGATGCCATTTGAATGAAACCATCCTATGTGGTAGAAAATATTGTGGAAAATGGAGAAATTGCTTGTTACAAGCAATTTCTTCTTTTTCCACAATGTTTTCTCCAGTATAAAATCACAGCAACGTAAAATCCCGTACTTGAACGGGAAATGGTTAATAGTGTAATAGTGTATTTAACCTTTTTCATACCTATCCACTTAATAGAAAAGAAATCAACGCTGGCGTCCAGCAGGTAGAGCGTATGGTGCAGTATTACCCCAGGCTGTTGTTGATGACTTAGTGAACAGGGAACTTACAGAAAATGATTATGACCTTCTGATGCAGCTTGATAGGTACTTATGATATGTGGTATTGGAATCTAATTATCTACAAAACATATAGAGAGAGGAAGAGTTTGAAGTATGAAAAATGTCAATGTAATTTCTTTATGGAACACTAGATCAGAAGAAGACTAAAAAGTTGATATGAAAATGAGCTTATGGGTGTACAAACTGTGTCAAAATTTTGATTATTTTGTAAAACCCTAGCACTGTCAAAGCATATAGGTTCTTTGTTAGTGGTGCAATAAGAATTGACAAAATTACGTATGATAATCACACTGACTTTATTTTATTAGAAGGCTAGTAGAGAAGTTTTATCTTTATAATATGACTTTTAATCCATTACAAATTTTGGATTTTTTGTTTATTCCAAAGATCTGATCATGTTAAGAAGTCTTACACATTTGGTTTCACATGATTTCTTGCACAATTCAGTGTTTGCTTAAATGGAACACAAAAGAATACCAAGTGTTTGTTGTCAAAGAATTGCTCTGCAATGTGAGACCTATTGAACTCACATGTTTTCCAGTTAGACTGGTGAAAATTCCTACATTTGTTTCAGAAACTCTTCTTCTTTGATGGACCTCTTTAAGATCATCAAAATAATTTGATTGGTTGAAAAACATGGATTTTATTAGGAGGGTTCCATCAGCACTACATTTATGTAGCATATGAAAGAAAGCACTAGTTTAGATTAACAAGTAGAATGATTATACAAGAATGTTCCTTTAGTGTCCTTCTATAGAATTCTTGCTAAAAATTGATTGGATTATAGCTATGGCTTTTTGGGTGTTACTTATTGATTGGTACTTTGCATGATAGTTGGAGAGTTATAGGCCCTCTTGGGCCACTTTTTATTTTAAATAATTCTCTTCATCTTTTAGATGTCTTCTTTCATCTTTTAGATGTCTTCTTTCATCTTTTAGATGTCTTCTTTCAGCAATGGACAAGCTCACGGAAGTGATATTCCTGAAGATGTTATACAGTCTTTTCATCAGGAAAAAGTACGGGAGAATGGTCCCCTATTACAACCTGGTATGCAGTGCAGAGTGTGTCTAAGAGGATACCAAGTTGGACAGTTTGTCAGGAAATTACCCAGGTGTAAACATAAAGTAAGTGACTTTTGATACATTAACCAATTCCTACACAATCCCACTTTTTGCACACCCAAGAAAAAAGCCTTTGAAAAACATTATGGAAAATGACTGACTGATTGATTGAATGGAGTTTAACGCCGCTTTTAACAGTATTTCAGTCATATTGCGGCAGGGAAAATGACATAAATGCTTATTACAAGTAATTTCTTCATTAGCCACAATGTTTTCTGCCCCAAAAGATAAATACTTTTGAAACTATAGCAACTACATATTGTTGTCTTCAATGTCTTTCAATTTCAACCAGTCTAAATTTCTTGTTTTACATTAATGCAGGGCTTGTACCAATCCCTAAGATTGGGGAGTCATTGACTCCTTGCACATTAAACACTAGAGGTCAAAACTGTTTTCATTTGATAGTATAAGTGCAAACAGACATTGTCTTCTCTATTTTGATTCACCTTTATAAATTTTTCATTACAATATGAAGTTAACAGTAATTGATATAAATGGCCATAGTACATGGCCTGCATGACTGAAGTTTTGAGAGACCAAACTGTCCTGCTGAACCGGCAATATTCCTTCTTTAGCAGGAGATATGGACAAAGATCAGACTGTAAATATATGCAGTCTGATCTTAGTCTTTACCACCTGCTTGCCTTTTTAAGCCAGAATTGATTACAAGATATATTTTCAATATAGATGTTGAACCATAATTTGGTGCTTCCCATGCTGTCAGTCCTTTAAGGATAAAAATATGGTATTTTGAGATTTTTAGGGTAAAAAAATTGGTTTACAAGCAGGCAGTGTAGACTAAGATCAGCTGATCTAAGTCTATTAACTAACTAGTCACAGCTTTTGTCAAATCAGGAATATTACCGGACCAGCATGACAAGAGTTAAAAACATACATGCCAGTCATATATAAAATACATGCTTAAAATTCTATCTTGTACCCGTATAATACTTGATGATTACTGTTTGTATGTATGGTATTTTTTTTTATTTTATTCTGTATATTACTCCAGGGACACATAGATGAATACTTTGAGTGGCTAACTAAAACATTATTACTTTAACTTATTCAAATTTCATGCTTACAAAGGACAAGCATACAGCTACTGCTTTGTCTGTCCATCCATCATTTTGTGACCTTGACCTTTAAACTGTTAAAATGACTTAACTCAAAACTTCAACTTTTCTATCTTGGTCATTTTTCATCCTAGGGTGCTCTTATTTCTAAGCATTCTTCAGGAGATAGGCTTGCATTTAAGACCTTAACCATATGACCTCATCACTTTACCCTATATAAAAACTTTAACCTAAATCTTTAAATTTTTATATCTGGGTCATTTTTCTTTCTAAGGTGCTCATATTTCACACATGCATTTATAAGGGGATGACCTTGACTCTTTAAACATGTGGCCTAAACATTAACTCCTCTTTAACCCTTTCCAACACAGTGGAATTTTAGACCAGTCCAAATTGAAAGGAGCTGCAGACAACAATTTCAATGTGATGGAATTTTATATTTTTTCATCTTTTTGAATAGAAAACATTGTGGATAATGAAGAAATTGCTTGATCCAAGCAATTTCTTCATTGTCCACAATGTTTTCCAAAGCTTTTTTCTTGTGGGGCGTAAAAAGGAGGGCTTGAGTTGGAATGGGTTAAATGGAACCTGAAAGAGTGAGCTATTATAGGACAACTCTTGTTTTATGCTCCAACCATGTAATGGAGACAGGCATATATAGTTACTTGTGTCCATTTCTTGTCATGAGCATATCATCTTCATTTATTGATGAATTTCAAATAAAAATGGCACAGTTGTTCCCCTTGATGAGTACTAGTGTCATTTTAACCCATTCCCACATGACAAAATTTTAGACTAGTCCAAATTGAAAGAAGCTGCAGACAACAATTTGAAGTTGATGGAATTTTTTTTTTTTTTTTTCATTTTTTGGGATAGAAAACATTGTGGACAATGAAGAAATTGCTTGTAACAAGCAATTTCTTCATTTTCCACAATGTTTTCTAAAACTATTTTATTAATGGGCGTAAAAAGGAGGGATTGAGTTGGAATGGGTTAAGGTTCTTTTTGATACTTCAATGTTCAACGTCACAACTGAAGGTCATGTGACTAGCACTTAAGCCGGGGGGCATCTGTGTTATCTGACACATTTCTGTATGCTTTTTTGACATGTCAAAAAACAATGAATTAGGATGCCTGTCTTCTCTAAACACTCAGAGCTAAACTGGGACTTGCCTGAATTATTGTGTAAACCTTGGATGAATTTACTTTGTGTTTCAGTCTTCAAAAATCAGAAAAAGTTTTTGCAAAAAGGTCAGTTTCAGACCTAAATCTAACCCTAACTCCAATTGGAACTTTTCATACAATTTTGCGTCTCAAAATCAGGATTTGTATAATTCTTTGGATGGGAGGAGATTGTAGTCATGCCCTCATTCAAATGCATAGGTTTTGTTTTTTAATTGTCTGTTCAGAAAAAAAAGTTTTACCTATTTTATGATTCAATGTTTTTTGTTCAGTTCCATAAAGAATGTATAGACAACTGGTTACTACATTCAAGACCCACATGTCCGATAGATGGTCAAATTGTCTGGGACAGACTGAGTGCAGAGTTGGAGGGAAACTCTTCACAGAATAGGTATGGATGGCTTGTTGGTTATCAGCCTACAAAAACTGTGATGGATGTGCAAACTTATAGTGGTGAAACAGTGTACTGATATACCGGTAAACTGCTGGTTGTCAATAGAGAAAAAACAAAACCGGTTCGAATTTTTCTGTACCAGTTTTTCTGCAATATATTCACTTATCATTTTAAATAAGATATAAAAGTACTATTTACTGAAAATTCATTCTGAAATTGACCATTTTTAAAACTTACAAAAGATTTCCGAAAGCAAAAGTAGAACTTGTTTCCTCTGGCAGTGAAACAGTTGTAGAGGTAAAATTATTACTGTGTTAAATTTGGGTTGATTCATTGCAATAGAATAATTGCTTTCTGCCTAACTACAATCATATGAAGAAAATTTGATTGATTTTTATTATTTTTCCTGACTAAATCCTTCTTGATTAGCATGTTAATAAAATAGGTAATGTGGAAAGTATTACATTGTTGTTCTTCCGAATTTTGGTAATAGAGCTGGTTCTAAAAACCAGCGCACCATCATGGAAAAATGTCCAACAATAATCATCACACTCGGGATCAATTTGAACTGTTAAATAATCTGACAGCAAAAAGACCTGTTTGTATACATTTTCTTCTTGAAAGAAAACAAGTTTCTCAAGAGATTGTTATAAAAACTGGCTGCTGTGACAGACAGCATGTAGCAGTGAAATGTGCACTCTGAGCCAGTCTTCAGGACTGCTAAGTGTGATATTTATCAACACAGATGGCATCTTTGGGTTGACATGCTAAATTTTGTAATAAAGAATACGCCATGATCTGCAACTCAATCTCAGAATAACTGTTGACATGTCATTGGGTCATTTTACTGAATTTCTTAAAATTATTTGTCAATTTCAGCTTGAATTAAGATACTGTTTGTTTTATTCATTCATGCAAAAGAATTGCATACAAAACTATTAATCAATTTCATTTATTTGAAATAATTGAAGAATTTGAAGGAGAATTTATTAGTTTTCTTCTTTTCTTTAATTTCAATTTGGGTATCTATTACCTTTACAGTGATTATAAGTGGTCAACTCATGCTTTTAGGTGTAAAGAAAGGGTATATTGCAATATGTATTGCAATACAGATTGACCATATTGTAATATATTGCAATGCACTTTTTACTGTATTGTTTCACCCCTTTGCACTATCTGGATTGAGAGTTTAAGGCATCAATGTAAACTTAAAGTCAAAGATGCAATCAAGCTAAAGATGAATTCATATAAACTTTGCTGAATTATGCTTTTTGCTCATTTCTAGCTTGCATTTTTTTTTCAACCAGCTTTCAGATAGCTAGACATAGTTGTCGAAATTAAAATTTGATGTATGTTGGTGCATTAGTGCATCTTTCAAATTTTTTAATGAATATAACTTCAAAAATTGAGTATGTATTTCATAGTAACTTGGCACAATTATTACCAATCATATGTATTTGTGTATTTTAAAAATTTGCACAGGTAAGTTAAAGATGATGGTCACAGCATGAGGTCAAAGGTTTGTCTAGACCAAAGCTTCTTTAATTATAATTGAAATTGTCATTGTTGCAAGGAATGTACACATTCATCTTCTATAATGAATAGATGTGCAAACATTTGTTTAGGAGGGGTCAAGGTCAAAGCTTAAGGGCTATTGTTTGCAGACATGATAAATGTTGTCTTTGGACAACCAATCTAGTACAAAGTATAAACATTTCCTTAGTGATGAAACTCTTGTCAGCATTTGAGTTGGCTTATTTTATACTTATTCGTTTTAGATCAATTGCAATGAAAGTTTTAAGCTTATAGGGTCCTCTTGTACTCTCACAAACCAGATGTTTTCACGTCCCTGTAAGAGAGGCAGTGGCTTAAACCCACTGCAACCAAATTTTACAGCTTAGTAGACTGGGGCTGGCTATTAAGTGTCTTACCATTGAACACAACCTGATGACAGTGGAGCCTTCAGATCACAAGTCAAGCATTTATTCCACATTGAGACAGTCAAAACTTGGCTTGACAAATTCTTTACCCAAAATCTCACTATTCCTTGTTTTGCCATACGTTCAGGAATTATTTCTTGGAAAAAATGTGAGGAAAGGAGATATTTGCTTTTAACAAGCAATATCTCTAGTTCTCACAATGTTTTCTAGCCTATATGGCACTAAGATTTAATCTATATGATGTAAAGGAAATTTGTATCTTCTTTAAATTTAGGCTATCAGAAACATTTTCAACTTGTTCCCACACAATGACACTTTTGACGTCCTGAAAAAAAAGCTTGAGAAAACATCATGTGAAATAAAGAAATTATTTGCAAGAAGCTATTTCTTCATTTTACACAATGTTTTCCACCCAGAGAGACTAAGAAATTTGAAATTTGATAAACTTGAAAATATTGTCTGCAGCTCCTTCTGATTTAGACCAGTCTAAAATTTTGTTTTGTTCTTCTTTGTTACATTCTTTGTCTCAAAAATTTCTGTTCTGCCAAAAGGAACATAGATATTGGCTTTTATCTGAATAAGGCATGTTATAGGGAAATTTCTAATATTGATTTTTTGACATGTACTTACAAACTATACAATTCATGATTTTCATTTTTTTCAACTAAACAAAACAAAAACACATAAACTTGTTATAGATAAATAACAATAAAATAATTTATATGTTTCTATTCATTTCTCTCTGCTTAACCCATTCCCACACAGTCCAAGAAAAAATACTTTGGAAATCATTGTAGTAAATGAAGATATTGCTTGTTACAAGCAATTTCTTTTATCCAAGAAAACAAAGAATTTTAAAATTCTAACAACTTGAAGTTGTTGTCTGCAAAATCTTTGAATTTGGACCAGTCTAAAATCTGTTGTGTGGGAATAGGTCAAACAATTGTATCATAAAACAGGCCAAAAAAGAGAGCTCAACAGGGAGAGAGAAATGTACAACAGACCAACACACTGAATCTAGAAATCCCAGGTACAGGTATCTTAATCAGGACTCAAGAATCCCAACAAAGGGACCAGTTTGCTCCCAATGTTAGTAGAATTCCAAATGTGCCTCGAAATAATGCAAGAGCTGATAGGGAAAGTAACAGAATAATGAATCAGATGTCTAGGAATATTGCTGTAAGTGGGACCAGTTTCAACCAATCAGGGTGAGTTAACAAGGAATAGGAATATTTGAAAAACAATTTCGACTTAACAGAGATAAACAAGATGTTGCATTTCAATAAAATATGAATAGTACAGAAGAATGATCATTCTAGATTCAGAAAAAAATTCTATGTTAGAAGGTTTTGCCCCAGGTCATCCTGCACAGTTCAAACCATCTGACCAGGATCTATACTATTGTTAACATATCCTAGAAGGCTCCAATTAGTATGACTGTTTAAACCTGTTTTCAATGATCTTATAGAATATTTTAATCCATTATCGTAGGACAAAAACTGGACCAACTAGTAAGATGTTGCAACCAACAATTTTTTTCATTATTTTTTCATCTTCTCAGGGAAGAAAGCAATTTCTTCTTTTTCTACAATGTTTTTAGAAGGTATTTTCTTCTAGGATCTAAGAAAACGGGATTGTGTGGGAACGGCTTAAATGAAAGGCATAATACAATAAAAGACATAAATCAATTAAAAAATGATAGATATTGCGCCTAAGTGAGATTTGCAGCTGGTGGCTTGGATTGGATCTGGTTGTACTGGTGTGAGAAATGACAGGAAGCTATGGTTAGGTGTACTAGCCATCTGGTTATGGGTTAAAGAACATATTTGCAGCTGAATTCGGCAAACACAATTTTACTTTAAATCAGGGATTCAGACTCAGGACCAGAAGTGACAGTGCCTGGAGGGAGACTTCTACAGAGAACCAGTGTGAGGAGGACCCACCTTAACCAGCGTCTAGCACAGATGGATAGAGTGGGCATTGAGTATCAGCCAGAGCATAATATGAGTGGAATCGTTGCTTCACAAATAGGTCTGTAATGCTGAATGAAATTCTTTTTTCTGAATGGAAATTAAAAATCAAAGGACAGAAAGCACTGGAAGGCTTAAATATAGAGAGTCAATGTTTCTTAAAATGAATTCTATTAGGTGTTCCGACTCTTAACCCTTGTCATGCTAGACCCGGAATATTCCGGTTTTGCCAGGAGATATAGACAAAGATCAGCCTGCACATAAGTGCAGTCTGATCTTAGTCTACACCTCCTGTTTGTCTTTTTCATGCTAGAGTTTATAATGAAATTAAATTTCATAGGAAATATTGATGATTAAACAACAAGTACTACGAGTGCTTTCAGACCTTTGATTTTAATACCATTAAAAAGTGGATTTATTCAGCATGACAAGGGTTAAGGGACTAAAGATGGTGTAGAAAAAGATAGTTTTTTACCTCCTGCTACAAAACAAATAGTTTGGGTTGAATATGAGAAGGGTAAAGATATTTATAATTTCATTTGTAACATTTGAAAGAAAACTTATTGATACCGAAATCATATTTTGTTTTCATTGCATTATGAAAATATTTTTGGTTTTTGGAAATAACTTTTAATTTCATTCTTTTAAGATATTTAAAATCTTTATGTATATGACTATTTGCTTCCTCATTATTCAGAGAGTGGATTATAAGCCAGTGAAATTCAACATGATCACAAAATGCAGAGTTCATAAGCACTCACAAATTCTTCAAAAACATTGTGCAAAAAGTGATACAATACAAAATGGAAATATTGAAATTATAGTCTGATTCCTTTCTTCAAGCAGTTGTTACAGAATAATACAATCTACAATGCTACTGTTCCAGAAAATATTTTTTATACCATTCAAAATATATAAGAGTCAACTTGATGAACAGTCAATCAGTCCTTCTGTTGCTTTGTTCTTGTCTGCTAATTTCTTAGTAACTACTTTCAGGGTTTGATTAAATGTTAACAGAATTGATATGTGAAGCAGATGTGTGCATATTAAAAGAGGTGTTCATTGACTTTTTACAAAATTAAGGTGCTTTGATGAAATTTCTTTGATGCTCATTTTCTCTTTGACTACAAAATAGATTTGACTCAAATTTCACATGAGCACTCAGTATTAACCAAAGATGTGCATATTCACTTTGGGTTACAGTCTATTAACTTTTCTTGGAGTTATTGCCCAAAGAGGCTCAATTCCAGTGACAAAACATTTTTTTCTGTGACATGATTCAGTTTTGGGTATTAACCCATTAAAAAACAACAAATTTTTAGACTGGTCCAAATTGAAAGAAGTTGAAGCCAACAAATTTTAGTTGATTGAATTTAAAGAATCTTTGTATTTTTGGGTAGAAAACATTGTGGATAATAAGGAAATTGTTTCTAGCAAGCCATTTCTTCATTTTCCACAATTTTTTCCAAAGCCTTTTTTTTAATTGGGCGTCAAAAGGTGTCACTATGTGGAAATGGGTTACTCACACTCAGTGGTAGTCTAGTTTAGTTACGTAATTAATTTTGGTTATTGCTATGGTCAGTTCAGGGCCTGCATCTATGTCAGCAGTGTTGTCATTCAAAAACTTTGACATTTTGTAATATCCCTCGTATTACTGAAAACATTCACTTGAAACTTGGAATTTTGTCCTCCATCAAAAGAGAAATCTATACCAACAAGGAGCATAAGTCGAAATGCTTTTTAATGAATTATGTGCGTGTTTTAACTGTGAAGAACGTTGACCTTTTGTAATATATCTGGTATTACTGAACACATTCTCGTGAAACTCAGAATATATTTCACTATCACAACAGCAAACTATACTAACAAGGGAGATAACTCTAAATGCATTTTTGAAAAAAATTTCTCCTTTTCCACCTAGAAGTTTTACCCAATATCTAGCACTTGAACAGTCAAACGTTGGCATCCGCATCCAGTGCTCTTGTATTTTATCATGATTAATCTTTAACTTTACAGAACAGGAAAACATGGACCCCCTTGAACATGTTATTGCAGCTAACCAAAGTAACATGGAGGATGATGTCCAGATATCCCCAAGACGTGAGCGAGTACTGCAGGAGAGGCATCATAATACTGGTTCCCGGTTTGCTAGAGATGAACCAACCCAATCTCATGATACCACAGCACATCTGTTGTCAAACGCACAAAGACTTGATCAATATGCTGAAATACCCAATATTTTCACGGATTCACAACAAATGGTCAATAATCATTCAGATTCAGTATTATTGGACTCATATAGAACTGAGGAAAGCAATCAAAGTGCTGAGAGACTTAATAATAGGTCATCAAATGGGTCAACCCAAGCTTTGTTGATAGGTCCAGATGTGCCTCCTGAACAGAGACTATTCGCAATGTCAGCAAACAATCTTCAATCTAATAATACTTTACCACATACTGGTACCCAGCTCCTGTTTGATCCATCCCAGGCACCTGTAACTGGACACACTAGGGGCCATCATTCTAGAAGTACTGTCTGCAAAGGGAGACCACACAATATATCCAGTGCACCGCCTGTACCTGAAGGAGGTTTGTACTTTTCAGCATGGCTGTTTTCGAAAACAAGTTGACATATTTCATTACTTTTTGAATTAGTGATTTTGGCCAAAAGCTTCACAAACTTTTGTTGTTTTCATATCTTAGTTATTACTCAAGATGTTTACTCGAAACTATAATCATTCCCATTTGAAAAACATTGTGGAAAACAAAGAAATGTAAATGTCTGCAAAATTTCACAGGACAACTGTGAGGGTGTAAGGAAATTCCTTTTGGAAATGAGGTGGATCAATCAGAAAAACACAGGAAAAAAGGCTCTATGGATTCTCACTCAAAATATTCTTGTTTGAGCAATAAAGCCAACAGTTATTTTTGGATTCTTTTGAAAACTTGACTGATCAATTGTAGGGTAATAAGAAGTTTGTTTTGGAAATAGATTCTCTTTCACAGGATGGTTTTTGGGTCATCACCTATTAACCCTCCACCTAAATATTTCAAAGATTTACTGTACCCTGAAAATTAGCCCTTTTCTGTGCGATCCCTAATTTTACAAAGAAAATCTTTGAAAATCCTCTTCTCCCATACAATTTTGCCTAGAGCTTTGATATTTGGTATGTATCATCACCTACTGACCCTCTATTGAAATATGTCAAAGAATTTCCGTGTTCTTAAAATTAGCCCTTTTCTGTGCAATCCCTGATTTTACAAAAGAATAAAGAAGAAATCTTTTAAAATCTTCTTCTCCCAAACCTTAAGGCCTAGAACCTTGATAATTGGTATGAATCAGTCTTTAATGAACTTCTACCAAACAAATTCAAAGAATTACCATATTCCTTTTTCTGTGCGATCCCTGATTTTACAAATGAATAAAGAAGGAAACCTTTAAAAATCTTCTTCTTCCAAACCATATGGCCTAGAGCTTTGATATTCGGTGTGTATAATGAGCTATTGACCTTCTACAAAAAACTCAATGAATTTCTGGACTCTGAAAATTAGCCCTTCTATGTGCGATCCCTTTTTAAAAATAGGAATAAAGAAGGAAATCTTAGAAAATTTCTTCTCCCAAAGGATAAGGCCTAGGCTAGATGTTTGATGTTTGGAACAAATCAATATCTTTTGACCCATTACTTTATTACTTCATAGAATAATCATACTCTGAAAATTGGCCTTTTCTGTGCAATTCCAGATTTTCGATAGGAATAAAGGAGGATATCTTTGAAAATTTTCTTCTCCAAAACCATCAAGCCTAGAGCTTTTATATTTGGATTCTATTGATAGCTATTGACCCTCTAAAAAATTACTTCAAAGAATTACCATACTCAGGAAATTAGCGCTATATAGTGGGATCATCAATATACTTAGGGTTAAAGGAGAACTTCCTTAAACATATTCTCCAAAATAATTAGCTATTTTATATGTATCATAAAGCCATAAACCATCATACTCAGGGGAGCAATTTAGGACCATCATAATTCTCTTGTTTGTTGAGTCATAAGGATGGTTCCTTCTGAAAATGGAAAACACAGGAAAGGTTGCTTAAGGATTGTTACTCAAAGTAATAAAGGGGATTAAGTCCAATTTGTTGTTTTCATTTTATGCTTTCTTCTTAAAGCAATTACTTTGTTCCTGTAATATATGATTAAATTAGGAAAAAACCCTGATAGCCAGAAGAGTGTCTCAGGCCATCTGGCAGTCAGTATGTCCTTTGACTTTCTAGTTTCCTTGCTCTAACTCAAGAACCAATAGACCTACAACCTTGAAACTTCATACATTTGTTGTTAACAACACAAAGAAGTGCCCTATTGTATCAAGGTCAGGTAGGTCAAAGGTCTATTTGGGTCAGGTAGGTCAAAGGTCAAGGTAACAATTGGATTGGTTGAAAACTGTTTCTTGGTTAGTTGAGTGACAATGAGCTGGTGTGTTGAATTAGTCCACTTTGGGACAATTCTAGTTTTTGAATGATTATACCTAGAGCCATCATACTTCATACAATGTATATACCTCACCCAATGATATGCTTTCACCTTTGACCAAGATCCATGACCATGTGACCCTGACATATGACCTACTTTAAACGCAAATTTAACATTTTGCTCTTATTCAAACACAGTCTAAGTCACATGGCTTTTTGAGATAAGTTTCCTTCAGTGATAGTTATCTTTTGGTTGTAAGGTCAAGGTCATCCATCAGAGTCTCTAATGAAGGTCAATTCAGCACAAAAACTGAACATTTTTCTTTTATTCAATCACCTTTAAAAATACATGGCTCATATTTCGGACATATGTTCATTTCACTGATAGGCATCTTTTGGTTGTAAAGTCAAGGTCATCCATCAAGGTCACAAATGAAAGTCAACTCATCACAAACACTTAACATTTTGGTCTTATTCAAGCACCTTTCAAGATACATGGCTCTTATATGATACATATGCTCCTTGCATTAATAGTGATTAGTTGTTTGTATTGAAGGCATGAGTCATCATGAACAATCATCCATTACTTGTACTCTGATCCAGTGCTCATTTATTTTCTATGGCTATAACTAGGATCAGTATACTTCATATATAAACTGACCAGGTGATAGGCTTCCACCTGTGAGCAGGACCTTTGACCCTGTGACCTTGACCTCTGACCTTCTTTAAAAAAAAAAACTTTAAACAAAAACATAAACTTCACTTTTATTTTCTGACTGCTTTCATCTAGGAGAGTCATTATAGACATACTATATATATAAACTGATCACACAGTGGGCTCTTATGTATGACAAACACCTAAAATATTGTGGCCTTGAGCTTAACCTTTAACTGCTTAAAAACTTTTGACACAAGTACTGGTGCATTCTCCAGGAAGCAGAATCGAGAGGGATTAATCTAGGTTGTGAGAACTTGTTTCCTAATTTATATGAAATAAATAGGTTTAAAATTGGTATGATTTGAAAAATAACTATTATTTAGGGTAGAAAATATGGTGGTAAAAGAAGAAATTACTTGTTACAAGCAATTTCTTCATTTTCTACAATGTTTTCTCAATTGTAAATTTACAGGGATGTAAAAACCAGGGATTGAACAGGAAAACCTGAAAGCTGATGGCATGATTTACAAGACTCAGAGTTCTGAGTCCAAATACACTTTGTTGTATGCATAAATATCTGCTTGAACCCTGTTGTTTACAACATAGCATCCCATAGACCCCCATATGGAAGTCTCTATGTTAAGTCATATTCTATATTTAAACTTATTCAAAAAGGAAGATAAAATTTATCCGCTAGAACTTGTCATCTGCAGCTTCTTTGAATATGGACTATCCTAAAACTGTGTTGCCTGGTAATGGGCTTACTAACTTGTCATGATCTGCTTTAGTCACTAGAGTCTGATTTCTTTATTTCCTTCTTTATCCTCTTTTCATACCTCACTAACTTTTAGGTTGGATTTCCAACTTGTTATACCGGTACACCTTTTTTATTGTATTTTCCCTCCCTTAAACTCATTCCAAGACAATACAGCTTTATTATGCCTGTCAAGAAAAAAGGTTTGGAAAAGATTGTGGGCAATGAAGAAACTGCTAGTAACATGAAGTTTCTTCATTATCCACAAAGTTTTATAACCAAAAAGGCAAAGCTTTTTAAATTTCACAAGCTTAAAATTGTCATCTATAACATCTTTTAATTTAGAAATACAATGTTTTTTTATTTACTGGTCTTTTAATTTAGACTGGTCCAAAATTTTGTAATGGCTCTGAGTAAATTTGTTTATTTATATTTTAACCCTTGTCCTGCTGAATATTTTTCCTCTTTTCACTGTATTTGAAAACTTTGCCATAATTGATCAATCTTGCAATCAAAGATTTTTTAAAACAACAAAAATGAGCAGGTTGTGTAGGCTAAGATCAGACTGCACGTCTGTGCAGGCTGATCTTAGTCTATACACCTGCCAAGCCATTGTCAAAGCAGTATTATTCAGGGATCAGCATAACAGTTGTTAAGAAATATCCAATTCAGCTAAGATCAATCACTACCAGGGTATATTTATGCCAAAAGTGATACCAGGGTATATTTATGCCAAAAGTGAAAGATAAAAAGGTAGAATGACCTTTCTCTCATCACATAATTGGCCAAATAGAAAAGGATAAAATCTTTAACAGCCTCTACAGTTTGTACAATCTGGTCATTGGGCAGTCTGGTCAGGGTTGCATATTACTCTCAATCCAATGTAGATTCTTTTCAAGTGACAAGATTAATTTGTGAACTAATCAAGTGTTGGCATAATACCTACCAAATCTACCGAAATACTTCAAAGAATTACCGTATTCTGAAAATTAGCCCTTTTCTGTGGGATCCCTGATTTTACATACAAATAAAGATGGAAATCTTAAAAAACCTTCTTCTCCCAAACCATAAGGCCTATGGCTTTGATATTTGGTATACATCATCATCTATTGACCATTTACCTAAATACTTCAAAGAATTACTGTATTCCAAAAATTAGCCGTATTCTTTGTGATCCCTGATTTTACATATAATAAAAGAAGGAAATCTTTAAAAATCTTCTTCTCCCAAACCATAAGGCCTAGAGCTTTGATATTTGGTTCATACTATCATATATTGACCCAAAATACTTTAAGAATTATTGTACTCTTAAAATTAGCCCTTTTCTGTGCGATCCCTGATTTTACAAAGGAATAAAGAAGGAAATCTTTGAAAATCTTCGTCTCCCAAACCATGAAGCCTAAAGCTTTGATGTTTGGTACATATCATCAGCCATTGACCCTCTACCAAATTACATCAAAGTATTACCGTATTCTAAAAATTAGCCCTTTTCTGTGCAATCCCTAGTTTTAGTTAGTAATAAATAATGATATCATTGAAAACCTTCTTCTCCTAAACCATTAGGCCTAGAGCTTTTATACTTGGTATGTATTGATTTCTTTTACTTCAAAGCATTACCATATTCAGGAAATTAGGGTTATGTGGTGGGATCATCAATATACCTAGGATTAAAAGAGAAATCTTTAAACATCTGCTCCAAATTAGACAGAGGGCTTTGCTATAATGTTTATATCATAAAGCCATGAACTTTCATACTCAGGGGAGCGATTTAGGACCATCATGGTCCTCTTGTTATATTCTCTAATGGTTGCAATAAAGCCCTTATGTCCATCAGACTGTCTAATTTTGCATATTTTGAGTTCCCAATGCCTCCTAAAATTTCAATAGGAATGAACCGAAACTTTCCACATTGAATCATCATTATGTTTAGTTGTGCGTGAGACAAAAATTATTTTTGATGCCTGTAGGCATTTTGGAATTTTCTGCCCTTAACTTAGAAAAACAGTGTTTTTCACTGACAAACCTCTTCATGCATATACAAGCCCCTCTACAAAGCTCTTGTTTTCATTTGGCAGACTATATTCCCTTCCTAATTTTGTTAGGGTAGACAATATCTCCACAGTGTTTACTACCAGTTGAATATTTATAATTCCTTTGTTGTTTTTTTTCAAACTGAAACCCTGTTTTTCAAAGGTCAAAGTCTCACTTAGGGATCAAAATTAAAATATTTGGTATAACTAACTAACTATTTTGTTTTGCATGCACATATCGTTGTAGATATTTATTAATTCCCTCCTTTAGTTCCCTCACCTGCATGCTTTTTTCACCTTTTTCTTATTTTCTTCTACTTCTAACCTAGCCCTAGACTTCTCATACAATTTTCCCTTCCTACTATCAGAAAGGGGGCGCCAGGCTAACAGGGGCTGGTCCCAGGGACAAAGTGTTTCCAGGAACCGGAGTACCAGCAGAGACAGAACAATCAATGGGAAACCAATACCAAAGGAAGGAGAACAACTCTTGGAAAGACTTACTGTAAGTGTTCACAATAAATGGCATTTTATGCATGCATAAAATCTTTTATGTTCAGCTTCTGGAAGGACAACAACGGGTGGTCCTGGTCCTAATGGCACTTATACCCTTTACATATTTCTCAGTGTGGTTGTGGTGGGCAAATAGTCTATGTTTGGCTCAGTACCCCAGTCACTTGGGGGTAGCTGACCAATCATAGCTTAACAGGCCATTATTATTTATACGTTGGAACAGGCACTCGTCTTTTTCCGAATAATATTTGTTTGCCACCGCCTCAAAATCCTTCTTCCCTATACCTATGTTTTGTATCAACCTTAATATTTTCTGTATCTAGTCACATACTTTGTTTACACATGTACATATTCACGGTCTGTAGTTATTTCATTGCCCAGTATGGAAATGTCATATCTCTTTTGAAGAATATATTTTCTAAAATGCTAGTTCTGTCAAACTGTATTGGTATGACATTTTTCACCCAAGCTTTTTGTTAGTTGTGATTTAAAACGTCCGGAAGTGGAAGATAAAATATTTAGCTACACAGTGGTTCCAAAGGTGAACAAACAAAATAAATGAATAAATAAAATTGCTTTTATTTTCGGCTATTTTTAAAGAAATCAAGTGTTTGGAAGTTTCAGACAGTGAATTATTTTGAAAGTTAACCCACTCCCACTACATGACACTTTTTTTTCAGTGACGCCCCCAAGAAAAAAGGCCCTGGGAAAACATTGTGGAAGCGATTTCTTCATTATCAACAATGTTTTCTACCTAAAAGGAAAATGAACAAATACAAAGTTTAATAAGCTTTGAATTGTTGTCTACATCTCCTTTCAAATTGGACTTGTCAAAAATTTTGGTAATGGGTCTAAATGAACTAATATTTTGGAGAATGATAAATTTGGTCATACTTTACTGTACAAACTACATGTAAGCTGCCGTCGGTAGCGCATCAGACTCCTAATCTTCAATCATGGGATGTTATGGGTTCGATTCCTGGCAGTGGCACATATTCTTTCCGACATTTGTCTCTCACCAATGGGTAGATAATGGTAAACCTAAGTGGGATAGCAGCTGGGGGCTAGGAAAGGATGTAGTGGTATTACTGGTGTGAGAAATACCAGGAATCCATTGTTACGTGCTCCAGCCACCGCAATATGACTGAAATACTGTTAAAAGTGGCATTTAACCCCATTCAATCGATCAGTCAACAAACTACATGTTTATGAAAGACAAGTATATACATCTACAGTAGACCAGTAACTATACCATATTCTATGGTGATTATATGTTAGAAATACAACCAATCAACACAAACTCAAGTTGAGAGGTTTAAGTTTCAGAATCACATAAGGTATGTGTAATAAACCAGGAATTCTATTCTTGTGTGAAAATATCAGGGAATATCTTATTTACCAACACCTGTTGAAAACGGTTCATAATATTATTGCATCATGCGAAAAAAGATTTGAATAAGAAAAAAAGCTAAAAGGGGACTTGTTTGGGGTTTTTTCAGGTTTTTACTGATCTTTATCTGGGAAATAGTCCCCAGACTCAGCCAGCCACCTCGGGTGTCATCACAGCTACAGGGCTACCGCCTAGACCACAGAGGAAAAAGGCTACAAACCATGATGCAGCAAGACAGCGAAGATTTGAGAATAACAGAAGAAAAAATGACTTTGCTCTAGAAGGAAGTGCTTACAATGATGTTACACTGAGAGACCTATTAGGGTCTTAAACCATAACCACACTGTGGAATTTAAGATCGGTCAGAATCTAAAGAAGTTGCAAACAACAATCTGAAATTGTTGATTTTTTTAAGCATTTGTCTCTCTGGGTAGAAAACAGTGTAGAAATTGCTTGCAACAAGGAGGGATTGTGTGGGAAGGGTGTGTGAACCTCAGCAACTAAAAGTAGTTTATCTTTAAAATCTTTCAATTGCACCAGTCTATAAATATTTTGTATGGTAGTGGGATAAGTTCAGAAAAGTCAAAGGTCAGGACCACAAAAGCACGGCACTTATTGCCTCAAAAAGCCCCTAGTGGGTTTTCCTGTCGTCTTAGGGAAGTCCTTATTTGTTTGTTTATTTTGGAATTAGAATAAACATTTTCTGTAAGGGTTTTGAGAAAATCACTTTGTGCAATTAATTGTTGTTGAGTAGTTACTTTAGTGGATGTAGATTTTAGTAAATGGTAGAAGAGTTAACCCAATACCAGACAAAAGGATTTTACTCTTGTCAACATTTGGAGGAAACTAATGGACTGCTATCCCTGCCCCGAGCTCCGACAGGAATATTGGCTTAGATGTTGAATGGTATTACTTTACACTTTTTGTTGCATGTAACATGTAATAAAAAAGTAAAATGGTTGGTGACCTAAATAGTATAACTAAGCCATTACCAGACAACACAATTTTAGACTGATCCATATTGAAAAATGTTGCAGACACCAATCACAAGTTGTTTGAATTTAGAAATTTTCATCTTTCTTGGTAAATAACAATTAAGAATTTGCTTTTCTTTTTTTTCTTACAAGCATTTTCTTCATATTCACGATGTTTTCCCAACAATCTTTTTAGGGGCATAAGAAAGAGGGGTTGTTTGGTAGTGGGTTAACTAAAATAGTTCAAGAGACAATTAGACTTTACTGTTTCATGCAAGATAACCATTTATGTGATATGCATCAGAAGTTTTCGTGTTTAAGACAACTGTGATCAGTATACTTTATATAAAATTGTTGTATTAGCATTTTCAGTATTAGTGGTTAATGTTTCTTGACAATTTTTTTGTTAATTTGAGTATTTATGTGGCAACTGCTGTGATATGAGTTATATTGATTTAAAAGAAAAGGTGAAGGAAAAGGATTTTTGACATTAAAATACGCCTGTATTACATTTAAAATGTTGAACATGTGAAATCATATTTGACATAATTGTATTTAATCCTTTACTATTTTCAAAAATTTTGGACTTGTCCAAATTACAAGGGAATAGAAGAGACAAAACAAATTAAGTACAATTCAGAAAGTATCCATATGATAGAAAACATTGTCTTACAAGCCATTTCTTGTTTTCCCGCAATGTTTTCTCAAGTAAAATACAACAGGACATAATAATCGTATTGTACCGGAAAGAGTTAAGGGAAGATATTTTAAAGAGAATTAATAGTTGTGCTTCTGCATTTCATATTTTCATGTCCGATATAACCTTTGGCGAGATGACAAACTTTCAAACTGGTCCCAAATAAAAAATGTTGCAGATGACATTTGTTAGTGGATGGCTTTTTCACAAAGTTTTCTAATGCTTTTTTTCTACAGGGGCTTAGAAAGCGGGATTGAATGGGAGGAAATTAGTAATCTCTGGATTTAAAATGTAATTACCACTTTTACGAATGTGAAAAAAAATTATTGGGCTTTCGGAAGCTGCTCTACGAACGCTTAAAGCTTACGTTTTATCAAGTTAGTCATTGTTAAAGTGATTAAAACTCTACAAAGTCTTGCTTTGTCCAACAATGACTCGTTAGATATAAGTGCACGTTGTATTCAATAGACACTGATGTAATATCCTACTGTCAAGGAAAACTAAATGTTGTTTCTTTACGAGGTTTGAACGTTCAAATGTTTTTATAACGTCATCTTATACTTTTGATCCGTTATTAGAAAAAGCCTGCCTAAATGACGTTAATTTATGACGTATAGTCATGTTGACGTCATCGTGTGTTTAGGATCCATTATCCATGAAAATCTGCCTGAATGATGTAACGTTATGATGATTAAAATTTCCATTATTTTGACGACTTCGCAATTGTCTGATTATTACTATGCCCATCAAGAAAAAGGTTTGGAAAACATTGTCGATAATGAAATGGTTACTTGTCACGAGCAATTTTTCCATTTTCGATGCTATCTACCCTAAAGTGTAGATCTCTAAAACTCCATCAACTATGCATCGTCGTATTCTACTTTTTTTTTTCATTTGTATGAGAATCAGAAAGATAGTATATTACTTATACCCAATATTTGAGAAAATAAATACTTTTGCTTGTCATTTGGGGACGATTTCTAGAATTAGATTTCTTCCAAAAAAAATCTCTTAATTCTTCATATTCCGTAGTTTGAGTATGTGTTTTCTTGTTGTTGTTGTTGTTGTTGTTGTTGTTTTGGGTGTGTGTGAACCATCGCCGAATATCGTAGGTAACTTGCCCGATTCTCATTTTTATGAAATCATCCAAATTTTAAGATATTTCTTTTGTAGTTACAATTTGATCAAAATCACTATTAGTTACCCTTAAAGGATTTGTATAACTATGATATTTTTGTGTTAGGAAAATAAAGATTTTTAGAGGGGTAAACGCTTAAATTAACATGGTGATATATTTTCATAAACCGTTAACGAGTATTTTTTTTCCTAACTTTCTGAAAAAACTTTCCGTTGATTTTTTTTTAAATAGATCATATTTTACAATACTCTCATCACAAATAATAGAGATCAGTGTTAGCTTTTTTAGAAAATAGTATATTTTCCATCAAATAGCTGGCTATGTCGAATAGGGCAGATATTTGCACATGTCACAAACCTGATGTCATAATAAACAAAAACATCATTTTGTGTTATAGATAGGTTTAGAATAATCACATTAAAAAAAAAAATACACTTTACACTTCCAATCGCCTATATATTTATAAGCAGTTAAAACTGTTTGGCGCTTAACCATCGGCGTCATGAAAAAGTCATTGATTTCGAATTTCTATATTCTTGTCTAGTCAGCGGCCACCTTGATCGTGTGTTGATACGAACCGAAGTTTTTCTATACTTATCTGTTTATACGTACCTGCCAAATATACTGGAAAATGATTTACTTCCATTAGACTACAAGAGGACATACAGTGTGGGAAATAAATAATCCCGCTGAATATTTTTATAACAAACACCTACGAAGGAGAAGGGGGTATAAGGTTTCTCCATGTCGTCTTAATTGTCCGTACATTCGTTCGCCTGTCCGTAGGTTATTGGTTGCCATGCTCCAACTCGAGAACCAATTGACCTACAGCCATGAAAATTTATACAATCGTTGCCAATGATCCTAGCACTTTTGTTTATTGCTCATGTAGGTCAAGGTTATAATTGAATGTTGATCGAACACTGTTTCCGCGCATAACTCATAATTTGACCTGGGACATTAAAACTTTTGACATCTTGGGGGGGGGGGGGGCGGTAATATTGGTGCCAAAATGGTTGGGGTATGCGACAATTCTAGTTAATATTTCACTGGTAATATTAACCAGGTACTTGAGCTATCAATCTAATTGAGGCGACATTTAAAGGAAAGTCGCTATTTTTAAGACTATAGGTATATATTTACGGACTATTATTTTGGCAGTGCGATTGAAAAAAAGGACAGGGCGCCCTTCTGAAATTCCTAGCTGGAGCACTGCAGTATGGCTTCTGGTCGCCGTCATAGCATAGTCGGTAGCGCATCAGACCCCCAATCTTCAATCATGGAATGTCATGGGTTCGATCCTCGGCGGCGGCACATATTCTTTCCGACACTTGTCTCTCTCCTATGGGTGGATAATCGTAAACCTAAGTGGGATAGCAGCTTGAGGCTAGGAAAGGATGTAGTGGTAGTACTGTTGTGAGAAATACCAGGAATCCATTGTTAGATGCTCCAGCCACCGCGATATGACTGAAATATTTACAAAAGTGGCGTTAAACCCCGTTCAATCAATCAATCGAAGCAGTATGGCTTCCGAATGGGAAGGCGGATCAATCACTTCATTATCTAATAAACTCTGCCTTATTGAAAATATAACCGCATCTACACCGGGCGGTATATTGGTAGGAAGAGTGTTTACGCTTTCTACAAATTATATAGAAACCTCGTATAACGCCCTTTTTACCATGTACATTAGTTTTGAGGAGATGTTCTTTTTTCATGTAATCGATTTTTATGCCCCCAAAGGGAGGCATATAGCAATCGAACCGTCAGTCAGTCCGTCCGTCCGTCCGCACTGTAACTTCTTCATGCAATAGTGGATTTCAATGTAACTGCACAAATTTTCACCGCTATAAGACAACGTGTCGCGAAAAAGACCCAGGTTCCTATCTCAAAGATCAAGGTCACAATCTGGGGTCAAAGGTCAAAAATTGGGACTTTTTGCTGTGTCCTCTCTGTAACTTCTATAATCATGCACGCAGGTACAAATTTCTTTCTTACAAATGTTCACCACCTTCAGAAGACGTGTCGCGAAAAAGACCCAGCATCCTATCTCATAGGTCAAGGTCACAATCTGGGGTCAAAGGGGCGTCCAGAATGGTTAAATTGCGCCCGGAATGGTTATTAAATTGTATTTACTCTCTTATTCTTCAATGGATTGCTTCCATATTTGGACAGAAGCTTAATTGGGTGGACCACTTTACATGACCTTGACCCAGTGACCTTGATCTTTGACCTACTTTTACCTCAGAAAAAATCTGTCCTTAATACATTTCTCGATTTTATTCTGTATTTATAGAAATTATTATATGTATTAAGATTTGATTTATTAAAAACCCAGACGTATAGACCACAAATGCATGTGGTTGTGTTTACAAAACAAATCAAAGTGCCACATGCTTGATCCTGTCCTTTGGGGGCATTTGTCACATGACTGTGACCAGCTCTTGTTTATCTCCTTATCATATCGTCTTAATAAAATATTCTGACAAAAAGAGATCCGAATATCCAAAAGTCAGAGATCAATTATCAAAATAAACTAAGTGTAATGAATTATGGGACAAGCATTCGTGCTTAAAACGGTTAAGCTCGCTCATGTCTGAAAACCAATGTTGTCCTGACGTCATACGAGGTTATATTTGCTGCCGATTTTCGATTCTGTGAAGTTAATATCTGTCTTTATGTCAGATCGTCCCTCCGAGGAAAAACCTTTTTAAACAATCTATCGTTTATTTGGTCACTAAAGCAAATAAGGGCTTTTTTTTATTATTAACCATTTCCTCTACAATCACTGGTTATTACGTCCTTGTTATTTTATACTTGAGAAAACATTGTGGTAAAAGAAGAAATTGCTTGTGACAAGCAATTTCTCCTTTTCCAACAATATTTTCTGCCCTGTTGGTCAGTTACCTTTCAAATTGCACTTACTTCTAGTTGTCGTCTGCAACTTCATTCAATTTGGACAAGTCTAAAAAAACAGGAAAGGGTTAATATGCAAAAGGAGGGTATGAGTGAAGTTCTCCGAAAAGTATGTTTCGCGGTTTTCATTGTCGATTTCAAGACATATTTATTTATACATTGAGATTTAGTCGAAGGTACCCTTTAACGGATATTTTCGCTTGTCTTCGACATTGAACGCTTTATGTATAGGCGCTTGAGATTTAACTTTACGGATGACTTCTATAATTTCTGTGACCGAGCAGAATTGTACGCTAGTGGTTTGAATTACTAGGAAAAGCATTAACATCATCACTTACGTCAGCATTTTATGTAAACAAACTTTAATTTGTGGTGGCCAACAATTTGAAATATCGAAGCTTCTTTTGTGAATTGTAGGCTAACCGAGTGGAATTATTTAGATCTTAAAATTTTTATCATCATATTTATCTACGCTTTTGAGACCAGAGTATGATTTTCTAGTTAATTTTGTTGACCTGGGGAGGGTAAGATATAAATTAAAGAGCTTAAATGGAGAGAGGCACTTACAACAGTTTTAACCTAATCCTTCGCTTTAACGCAATTCAGGTTTTTGGTTGTCGACTGTCGAGAAATCTAAAAGTTATGTTGATACCACTGAACCTTTGCTAGATACCCACAGTAACACGTTGTTAATCAAATTACCACCAAGACAATATCTGGTTCATATTTAAGCATTAAATGCCCGTTTGAATGTGTTTTTGGCATTTGGAAAAAATCTTTCCACGGTGTTGGGAACACCGATACCCTCTTCAAAAGGTGTAGTAACTTTAATTGACTAAGACTTGGCCGAACCTGTTTACAACATCTTATAATTATTACAAACTTCAAAACAGATAAGGTGTTCTAGAGTTTATATTTCGGAGTGGGTGAAATGCTTGTGAAATATTCTATAAAAGTTAAAATGAATTAACGATAACTGAAGTTGTGCAATGGTAATACATTGTTTTCCTCCGATGAGTTGTTAATAAGTTATCTATCCGGAAAGATCTTATTGTCCAATGCGTATTTGAAATAAATTTCCTTTTTATACTAATTCTGTCCACTATCAATTTGCGTACAATTTCTTGTAAGACTTTTTTGTTTGATGTCCGATTGAATGTTGAAGTCGTACTGGTGGGGGAAATTACACAAGTCATAGGCAGGTGCAACTGCTGCAGCAGCTATATACTATATAACATCTTTAAAAGCATTTATTCTAAGACAACTGGTCTAGCAAGTCTACGTATTGAGTGATATTTAGGCCGCTTTGAGTAAGCCTCAGTTTAATCTCAGCGTAATTATCCTATTTGGGCTAATCTAAACTTCGTTGTTAGAAAAATGCGTTCTTATGCCATATTTGGGGAAAAATAAAAAGTGAACCGAAATCAAGAACGCCCCCTCAGTGCTTTGATTATAACATTCATTAATATTCTTTCTAATGAGTACCGTCCAGTTACAAGCAACCAGAAGTAACCAATTTGAATCTCTGTTGAGCAAACCGTTTCTCGACATTTGATTAAGAAGAATATATATATATATTGTATGGAATTTCTTTTCGCACGAGGTTATTGTACACATTATAAACAATAACAACTATAAAATGCCAAACTGGCATAAAATATCTCTTTTCATATTAACATTTTTCAATGTTTTCAAAGAGTAGTTTCCACTTCATTGTTTATAGCAGTCATCAAAACTAAATTTGTTTTTCCTATTATCTTAATTTTACACGTAAGTGTTCTCTCGATTATATACTCTGTAATTGAGAAAAAACTGAAATGGAATTTTGTCTTGGCCGCCATTCTCGGAATTGTTTGCTACACAAGCGTAAAGGGCATGGCAACAAATGGTAAACGTCTTTGTTGCTATCATTAATTAGTTTTGCTTGAAAATTGGATTTTGTTTGGGGTCTGGATACATTTCATTCCGGCCAGATATGAGGCTTTATTCGTGCTCCGTTTAGTATCATTCATTTTGCTTTCTTTTATTCAAATAGTGGCACAAATAGTTTACTATCATCTTATCAAATACCAGACAAATAGTAAAGAAAATGATGTCATCATTACTTTTATCATGACTTTTAATAATAAAAGTACTGTAAACTAGCAAAGCATGGTTTTGTAAAGAAATCATCTTTGTCAAAGGTTATCAAGATAAATGAACGAGGTTAAAAGAACCGAGGAGTTAACCATCACAATATGACAAAATCTGATTCAAATTGAAAGACGTGGCAGACGACAATTTCAAAATGGTGGAATTCAGTGGTAAACATTGTGGACATTGAAGAAATTGCTTGTAACAAGCAATTTTTTCAATGTCCACATGTTTTTCCAAAGCATTTTTCTTGGGATGTTTAAAAAGCGGAATTGAGTAGGAATGGGTCAGATGGCATACTTTTGAAAGCGATCACTTCAATTTAAATAAAGCAAGTAATATTCTTAAAATACACGAAAACTACTTATTATGGTGTAGGCATTCAATGGAATTAGTGGTTAAGTCTCCAGTGGCAGTTTGCTTTCGTTGAACTCTGAGACGACCTCAAAATTTGTCTGTTAACTTGAGATATCAAAGCTGGCGCTTTGCTAGCTAACTAGATGACTTAAATGGTCCTCTTTTGAAGTTACTCTCTGAAATCAACTTAACAAATCAAGTTTGATAAAAATGCAGATATTTTCGCAAAGTTAAATCGATATTAGGGCAAAAGATTGTGATTTGGTGAACTGATATTGCTACTATATGCCCTCTTGCACTTCTAATAAGATGAATGTCACCATATTCAATGGGTATTTCTTGCATGATAATAAGATTTACAGGCAAGTTCGAGCCAGAATTGTGACCTGTACAGTGGTAAAAAGAAAAATTATAATTTGTCCTTTTTTACCATGATATTGGTTAGAAGCTCACAATATTCGATAGGGTTCTTCTTCATAACCGTACAAACATATTCCGCAAGTTAAATTCTTAGCTCTACAGCCGTAACAAAGAACTTGTCAATTAGGTCCCTTTCCCTGTGATATTGGTCAAAACAATATTCTATAGGGACCTTCCTCATGACCAAACAAACAATTTCAGCAAGTTTGAGAAATATTGGAATGAAATTGTGAACTCAAGAGTGGTAACAAGGTAATATGGTTCTTCCCCGTGCCTATACAAACGTACTTCAACAAGTTCGAGAAACATATCACCTTAGAGCGGTAATAGAGCGGTAACGCACGACGGACATTCGTATCGTCGAGAAACATATTTGTGATTTTGATCTGTTTAAAAAGTGATTGAATCCTTCCTTAGCTTGGTATATATGTGTGCTGCTGTACTAATTCCGAAGGGAAACCCATTTTAAAAACTCCTGATCCCTTCGCTATCTAACCAACTGAAAGGGAATAGCGCACGCGCGAATTATTTCTAGGGTCAGGAGGAAACCCCAATGTTTCTTTATTTTTAGAACAAGTCTTTCTAGCAGAAAAATGTGTGTTACATAATATCTGAGATAATTAAAGGAACATGACTTATCCTTCTCTGCTTCTATCTTTGTTGAAATACTGATACTCGGATTTCAATGCCCTGGCCTTCCACATTCGAAAAATAATCCGGGCTTCCTACCCTGTCCTATCATGGGCTGAATTGCTGTAGCGTGACTTAAACGCTTTGATTTCTCCATCCTACGAGAAGCCCTGGCTTCGGCCCTTGTCAGTTTCTATTCGTCTTCCGAGTCCGACGCTTATGGATGAGCTTGATACTGTTTGGCCACTGATCATCCGAATCCCGATGAGTCAGTCAATTTGATAATTTTTGACGGTTATGTATAAGTGCCATACCTTCGGCCAAAATCTCAGCTAATTCATCCTCTCGCCTGGTTTTCGTAGTTTGTTCCGCTGCCTTAAATTTGCTATCCACCTGGCACTTATACTTAAATTGGTACTCGCAGTTTTCCCTTCTGAACGTGTAGCTGGAAACCACGATGTCTGTCTCGGCTACATGTCTCTGGGTGCTGGTGAGCCTTTCTTCGAATGAGTTTAGTCTTGCCGAGATTAAATTGTTGTTAAGAGAGAGCAACTGTTTTTGGTCTGACGAACTCTCGCCTGCACGCGAATTTAAGTCTGGAGACTACAAATGTGTGTGTGAAGTTTTTGACGTTTTCGTTAGAACTGATTTACCCTTCGTTCAGTAGTATTGTACATTCTGTTTATCAAAACAACTACAGAACGATTTTTCACTGAAGCGTAGCAAGATTACTATACTTTTTCTTTATACCGCTATACTCTTTTAACGCGGGAAAGTTGAATTCCTGAGTATAGCTCCTTAAATTATGGATGGATTTCGAAATAACTATACACAATAATGAAACTAATAATGTAAACTTGTGCAATTTGAAAGTAATCTTCAGATAGCTCTAAGGTCACATCCCGAGATCGAAAGTTAATAGGACCAGAGAATAGCTCCTCCGATTATAGAAGGATTTATATCTTGGCACAATTGTTCACAGTCATGAGAAGATGTGCCATTTGGGGGGGGGGGCAAAGCTTCAACAATCATAGATGAAGTTATGAAATTCGAAATAACATGACACAATTGTTCTCTATCATGCGTAGATGTGCAATTTGAAACAAATAGATAGCTAAAAGGTAAATTCAGAGCTCAAAGTTAAACGTGAAATTTAGCATTTCAAGAGCATAGGTCCTTCAATTTTGGATGGATATACGTAAAAACTTTACACAATTGTTCTCTATCATCAGTAAATGTACCATTTTAAAAATGTATTCACATAGTTCTAAAGTCAAGGTCACAGCTCAAGGTCGAACATTGAAAAAAGCATGTCCAGAGCATAGCTCATTCAATTATAGACGTATTTCAATATAACTTAGCACGATTGTTCTCAGTCATAAGTAGATGTGCAATTTGAAAAAAACATATCAGATAGCTCTAAGGTCAAGGTCACAGCTCGAGGTCAAACATTAAAATTAAGCATGTTTTGAGCATAGCTCCTGAAATTATGGATTGATTACGAAATAACTTCTCATAATTGTTCTCTATCGTGAGTAGATGTGTCATTTGAAACTAATTATCAGATAGCTCCAAGGTCAAGGTCACTGCTCTAGGATGTGCTTTAAAAATTAGCTAGGCTAGAAACGCTCGAGCATATATCCGCATCTACGTCTGTCGGTCCATCTGAACCCCTCCCCCTGCTTTATTTTATACTTTTTTGTGACAGGGCTATGTTCGAGCATAATCCTACTCTTACGGCTCTTGTATTATTGGTCATAACCGCAATTACTCGAGTGTGCGCGGGCTCGGTGGCTGATTCAACATGTCCATACCGATGGTCACTTATCTCAAGCTAAGTCTTTCACATCTCTCTGACATTATTTTACTTGTACTGAGATTAGCTTACGATATGTATTATTTTAACGCATAATAAAGATACATATTGGTTTAGACTTTTTTTTTTTTTTTTTCTTTATTCCTGGTTTGGAGGTTTATTTGTTGATTTTTACAAAATTATAAGGAACTTGACAATTATGTTAAAAAAGATCGATGCATCTTACCATTGTAAAAGTCGCTCAAGCAAATGCTAAGTAGTAAGAATATTTGATCTTTGGAATTCAGTTTCAAATATTTGAAAAGCTTCGAATAGCTGACGAGGCAGAAAACCGCCAAGAAGCAGTATTGGCAAAAACAATTAAACATGACCGATAGGTCTCGACGCTTGACTCGTGATCTAAAGGTCACGGGTTCGAGCCCAATCATCACCATGTGTGTCCTCATTCCCATTTAATAACGCTTTTTCTGTCCCACGGAAATCAATTGAGAAAACATTGAGTAAAATGAAGAAATTGCTTGTAACAAGCAATTTCTTCCTACTACACAATGTGTTCTACCCAGATATATGTAGTTTAAAAATCTGAAATTTTAACAAGATTAAATGTCTTGTGCAATCTCTTTCAGTTATGACAGGTCTAAAGAGAAGAGTGGCGTACCTATAAATACACGCATTAATCGCAGGGGAACGTCTTCCTGGGCGAATCACGGGACGACTTTAGCTATTTGCCAGTGCTTCTGTATACAAGGGTAAATTGACTACGTTTTTAAGTTGGAATGCGGAGCAATTCCAACTTAGATTTAACAAAACCGCAAAACAAAACCGCAAAATATACAAAAGACAATTTCATTTCGGGTTTTTAGCTCACCTAAGCACGAAGTGCTCTGGGTGAACTATTGTGATCGGCCATCGTCCGCCGTCCATCCGTCCGTCTGTCTGTCCGTCCGTCCGTTCACAATTGCAAAAAACACTCTTCTCCTCCTAAACTAACCATGGAATTTCAACAAAACTTCACAGAAATAATCCTTAGGTCATGCCCTTTCAAAATACCCAAAAGAATTGAAATCCATGAAGATGCCGTGGCAACAGAGTGAAAAAACTTTAAAAATCTTCTCCTCCCAAGCCGTAAGACCAAGAGCTTTGATATTTGGTATACATCATCATCTATTGACTCTCTACCAAAATACTTCAAAGAAATACAGTATTCTGAAAAATAGCCCTTTTCTGGGCGAGCCCTGATTTTACATATGATTAAAGAAGGAAATCTTAAAAATATTCTTCTCCAAAATCATAAGGCCTAGAGCTTTGATATTTTGTATAAATAATCATCTAATGACCCTCAACCAAAATACTTCATAGAATTACCGTTTTTTAAAAATAAGCCCTTATCTATGTGATCCCTGATTTTACATTAAAATAAAGAAGGAAAACTTTAAAATTTTCTTCTGCCAAACCATTAAGCCTAGACCTTTGATATTTTGTACAAATCATCATCTATTGACCCTCTACCAAAATACTTCAAAGAAATACAGTATTCTGAAAAATAGTCCTTTTCAGGGCGATCCCCGATTTTACGAAGGAAAAAATAAAAATGTGTTTTTCCTTACCATAGGGCCTAGAGCTTTAATATTTGGCACAAATCATCATCTATTGACCCCCTATAAAAAAAATTCAAAGAATTACCATATTCTGAAAATCAGTCCTTTTCTGTGCGATCCCTGATTTTACATAGAAATATAGAAGGAAAACTTTAAAAAATCTTCTTCTCCGAAACCATAAGGCTTAGAGCTTTGATATTTTGTATAAATCATCATCTATCGACCCTTTACCGATGCACTTCAATGAATTACAGTATTCTGAAAAATAGCCCTTTTCTGGGCGATCCCTGATTTTTCATAGAATTAAAGAAGGAAATCTTAAAAAATCTTCTTCTCCAAAACCATAAGGCATAGAGCTTTGATATTTGGGATAAATCACATCTATTGACCCTCTACCAAAACACTTCATAGAATTACCGTATTCTAAAAATAAGCCCTTTCTATGCGATCCTTTACATAAAAATAAAGAAGGAGAACATTAAAAATCTTCTTCTCTGAAACCATTAGACCTAGTACTTTGATATTTGGTACAAATCATCATCTTTTGACCCTCTACGAAATTCTTTAAAGAATTACTGTATTCTGAAAAATAGCCCTTTTTTGTGTGATCCCTGTTTTTACCTAGAAATAAGAAGGAAAACTTTAGAAATCTGTTCCTCCCTAACCATAATGCCTAGAGCTTTGATAATTGGTACAAATCAACATCTATTGACCCACTACCAAAATACTTCAAAGAATTACCATATTCTGAAAATTAGCCCTTTTCTGTGCGATCCCTGATTTTACAAAGAAATATAGAAGGAAAACTTTAAAAGTCTTCTACTCCCGAACCATAAGGCATAGAGCTTTGATATTTTGTGTAAATCATCATCTATTGACCATCTACCAAAATGCTGCATAGAATTACCGTATTCTGAAAATTAGCCCTTTTCTTTGTGGACCCTGATTTTACATAGAAATACAGAAGGAAATCTTTAGAAATCTTCTTCTCCCAAACCATAAGGCCTAGGGCTTTAATAATTAGCGTGTTATAATACTTATTGACCCTGTACTAGAATATTACATAAAATTACTTTATTCTGAAAATAAGCCCTTTTTGTGCAATCCCAGAAAGGAGTAATGAAGTATATCATAGAAAATGTTCTCCATCTAAACCATTAGGTCTACAGCTTTGAAATTTGGTATGTATTAATGCCTATTGACCCTCTACTTGAGAACTTCAAAGAATGACCGTTCTCTTGAAATTAGCTCAATATGGTTGGATCTTCACTTAAAGGAGAAAATCTTTTTAAAAAATCTTCTCCAAAATGATTAGGTGAAGGGTTTGATATTTTGTATTTTATATCATAAAGCCTTGAGCCATCATACTCAGGGGAGCGATATAGGACCATCATGGTCCTCTGGTTTGATAACACATTTCACGTGATCTCTTAGATATGAATACACCTCTGGTTACTTCTCATCTCAACCACAGGGGGCAGTTACGTATCCTAGATATTCGCTAAAATGACCCAATAGTCAAACCAGGCCTTTTAGAAATACTATATATAGACAAGGGATACAACTCAGAATTCCTGAGATCCCACCCCTGTCTGTTTTAAACGTCTCTAATAATTACACTTCTTTGTTTACAAATTTTACAGTTGTGAATATTCGTCACATATATAATCATTTGTAACCTTGACCCACCCATTCCACGAAAAATATACAGCTTTCGGAGTACAGACAACTTTCTTACAGAAATACACCTCAATTTTGCTCGATTGTCGAGAAGTAGCACCTTCCCTTTTCATCAGTAAATAGCAAATCCCAGATAAGCCACTCATTTCTATTATGTATAGAGCTATGGTAAATTATAAATTGAATAAGTCTTTACCTTTAAGTAGTTAATTCTGATGATTTTAGAGCTCTCCTAAGCTTATGAAGTGTTACATCCTTTCTAGAAGTCAAAAGGCAGCCATGTTGTTTTTTATGATAAACATCCATAAAGCAAAGACGGATGCAAAAATGTGTTAAAAGGGGTAATGGACGAGAAAGGCCACACGTGGGATGTAAATGCCAAGAAAAGAACAACAAAATGAATTTCAGAATAGACTAGATGAGAAAATTTTATTCTTAAGGTACTTATAACACCATCATAGTTTAAACAAAATATTCATTATTTATCAATGGCTCTCTAATCATTTACTAGAGCCCAAGATATTGAATTGTATGCATTTGAAAGTTAGTTAAAAAGTTAGTTATATTAAAAAAATAAATAATTGAAAAAAATAAGGACTTTATGAGCTATGATTAGTTCAAGCTTCCACATCGTTAACTTGAAACAAGTGAAGACCAAAGATTGACCCCTGTGGAACGCCAGATAAAAGCCATAGCTCACCAATGACGACTGTTATTTGGCTTCTAAGAAGGAAGGGTAAAATTCAGCAAAGCGTCTCACCCTACATACCATGCAGCTGCATTTTGTAACACAATTAAGTTGTTGACTTTGATAAGTACATTGCTTATGAAATATCAAATATTAGTTTGCTAGCCAAATTTCTTATTTTATGAAACGTCTTGAATTAATTATATTATTAATGTTTCACTAAACAAAACCCTTCCTCTCATCTTTTAATGGAATCTTCACTAGCTGAATCTCTAAGTCAATGGAAAGTTCACCCGCAGGATTCAAAGCATTGAGAATGCAGTTACATATAAATAGTATAATATTTTTTTCTGGAAATGGGTTGAAAAATAACTTTCAGTATGCAGAAGGTTATGAAACAGTGTGATATGCTAATTGTTGATATTCATTCTGGAAAATAAAACATGAATTCTTACAGACAGAAGACTATTCTACAGTCATTTGTTTAAATTTATAAAGGTTATGATATTCCTGTGGAAATCCTTAGTTTGATAGTTACGTTACACCCATTCTTAATTATAATTGTGAAGTCTGGGGTTTCACCCAATCGGAAAATATTGAAAGAATTCATAGGAAATTTTTAAAGCGCATGCTTAATCTAAAACAGTCAGCGAATTCTCTTTCTCTCTTATCGGAAATAGGAAGATTCCCGTTTATAGTTAATAGACATATTCGTAGAGTCAAACATTTGCTAAAACTGTACAGTAAAAAGAAGAACAATTGTATTTTAACATCAATATTACAAAGCCAGCAGTAAGAAATTGAAATAGTTCCCGAAGTTAAAAACTGGAGTAATAGAATTAAAAAACTATTGAAGACTTCAGGCTTCAGTGAAGGTTTTTTTTTACCTAGATTTGGTACATATTGAAAAAATGTAATCCGATATTTGAAAGAAGAGTCAGAGATATATACATAAGTAAATGGCACTCATCCATAGATGCTTCTTCCTCCCTAGTTTTGTTTCGTAACCTTAAATTGAGTTATGAAACGTCAATTTATATTAGACCCCTTGAAAATAGAAAACAAAGTAATATATTAGCACATATTAGATTATCCTCACACGATTTACAAGTCGAAACAGGTCGCCACCCAAATATCAACAGAAATGATCGAACAAGCGAATTATGTACCTTTACAGGTAATTAATATTGTTTATTTATGTGACTGTTTTTTTCCATTGTGTGTTTTATAACATGTTATTTTTTGGACTAAGAGCTAATATGCTCAACGTCTGTAATAAACTTATTTTCTGTTCTTTTCTATATTGGATTAGAAGCCAACTGTGGTAGTTATCTTAGTAGTTAAAACATGTTTATTTGTTTGATATTCAACGTAATTTCGATTGTTTTTCTCTGTAAATTCTTGGTCGTCAATTGCGATTCAATTCAAAAGAAAAGGTCTACGTATAGCTTTAATTAAGTAATTTACCTGTATATTAAAAACGGAGTATATTGTTAAATAACATTTGGTAATACGTTCATACACGTATACATGTAAGTATTATCAAATTATCTTTTGTAAATGTTTCTGTGTAAGAAGAAGTAAAAGCAGTATGATTTGATGCAAATCTATTATTGAATTATAGTGATTGTTATCATTTATTTTGCATTCCACATTTAATGGGTTATACTTTAACTATAATTCTAATTGAAATTTGCACATAAAATTTGAATCATTTAATGAAAGACATGTGTTTTAACACACAAAGTGAAAAGCAAATACATTCAGCATAACTATCTATACAGTCTCTGAATCAATATTAGTCAGACAATTCGAGGGTTAAAAGATGTATCTTATCTCCAAAAGCAGCCTGTTCTGATCTTGCTTCAATATTAATTAAATATAATTCAAGATTTTTTTCTTATTGTTCATGTCGTTTTTTTTATAGTTATATCGAAACACTTATTTCTTTGATTTTGATTAACAAAACCATGTGGAATTCCTATTCTCATTAAAAAGTATTAAATGAGCAATTGAAAGGGAGATTATCAAAAACTTAAGGAAAAGAGGAGCACCCTAGTTACCTATATCGCCACATCTTTATCTTTTATCTTTGTGGATTTTCTCACAAAAATGCATATCTTGGAATTTGAACAAACTTAAGAATATATTCTTCTTAGAAATTAGATGTCTTGTATCAGGTTAGAGAACCATTGATACATATTGGACATATTATTCAATTTTCATATCATATGTTAATGAGTTGTGAATGAGAAATTGTCATTTCAACTACCCTCTATTTCAGTCGTTGGCCTTTATTGCAACTTGCGTCCCCACTTGTAACCCCCCCCTTCCCCAATGTTGCATCTTGTTTGCTTTAAAGGATATTTCAGTTTATTTACAAGATGGCTGCCTTTTGACTTCTAGAAAGGATGTAACACTTCATAAGGTTAGGAGAGCTCTGGAAACATCAGAATTAACTACTTAAAGGTAAAAATGTATTTAATTTATAATCTACCATTGCTCTATACATAATAGAAATGAGTGGCTTATCTGGGATTTGCTATTTACTGATGAAAAGTGAAGGTGCTACTTCTCGACAATCGAGCAAAATTGAGGTGTATTTCTGTCAGAAAGTTGTCTGTACTCCGAAGGCTGTATAGTTTTCGTGGAACGGATGGGTCAAGGTTACACATGATTATATGTGTGACGAATATGTACAACTGTAAAATGTGTAAACAAAGAAGTGTAGTTTTTAGGAACATTTAAAACATACAGGGGTGGGATCTCAGGAATTCTGAGTTGTATCCCTTGTCTATATGTAGTATTTCTAAAAGGCCTGGTTTGACTATTGGGTCATTTTAGCGGATATCTAGCATACGTAACTGCCCCCTGTGATCTCAACTTACCACGGACAACCAGTTAGTTGTAGCCGAAGACAATAATATGGCACATGTAAAGGATGATATAAAAATTCGTTTAGGGACTTCTAAACATGCTTAAGTTTGCTTTAAATTATTGAAAAATAAGGTAATAATCAGCGCAGTAATTTGTTTGGGGTTTTTTTGTGATTCACCGTCCTGTGCTTGGTAATTACGTGATCTCAAGTGACATGTGGTAGTCATGTGACCATAGATAGGCAATGTTTACAAATATGGCTCAGGTCGCAAATGCATTTTTACAATAATCACGCCGCCCAGTGCTTTAAAACATTCTAGAGCGATTAAGGGGGATCGTAGGCATCAAGCAAACACGATTTTTGTGGGATTTACAGCTTTAACTCAATAAAAATCAAATAGATGCAAAACGAAAGTAGAAGATTTTGAAAATTAGAATATAAACATATCAACTTCCGGTTTCTACTTATTTACTAAATAGATACGCATTATTATGTCGTTATTTACAACTTTAAATCAATAATAACACATCAAACCTTTAACAAGTATCATCTAGCTTTCAGCTTGGTCCTTTTTACTTAATATTTTTTACGGTTCTATAGCCGAATAACGAATAAGGAAATCGCGCGACAGCAGGGCGCCGAAGATAATTTGATACTATCTTCATCATATAATAGGAATTTTTAGGAAAAGGGCAAACTATCATGTGCAAACAATAACGTTACAATAACGTTAACGTCTTTTTTTTTTTTTTTTTTTTTTTTTTAATTTTACTTACAACGCTTTAAATATTATTTTTTCGTAAGTCTTAACCGGTATTTCATATCGATCACCCTGAAACAACTTTCCGCGCATTTCCGCAAATTTCCAAGTATACTCATAAACTTGAAGTGAAAATTTACGTGAGTTTAGTATGATTGTTACAGAATTGGCCGAGTGGAGTGTCAAATAATCATCGAGGTCATTGATTTCTTACTGTAAAAGCTGTTATTCTCTCTTTTCAACCTTCTAAAAGGAGTTCACGTACTACAGGTGATCAAAAGGAGATTGTTATGCTTGAAAATTCTAATTTTGCTGTAAGTGACACGAGCTTATAACCAATTCCAACACGATAAAATTTTAGAACAGTCCAAATTCAAAGAAGAAGCAGACGACAATTGTAAGTTGATGAAGTCTTTAAAATCCTGGTATTCTTTTGACAGAAAACGTTGTGGATAATGAAGAAATTGCTTGTAACAAGTAATTTCTTTATTTTCCCCATTTTTTTTCAAAGCTTTCATAATTGGTTCATTTAAAAGGGTCTCTGTCTGGGAATGGGTTAAGACAATGCTAGTTTTTTGTTAATTCTGTATATGGATTTATGTTTTTGTGCGTTATTCACGCAAATATGTCCTCAAATGGGAATGCTGATTTAAGTTTAAAATAGGGAGTCTTACTCGGAAAGTAATAAATGAATTTGAACCGAATTCCTCAGTTATGACCCTTTCAGCGCATTCCAACTTCTCAGTACTTTCAGTCCTTTAATTAATGTATGTCGTATTGGGTATATTTATACGATGAGATGTCGACTGCCGAGCGCAATAATATGCGAAGTCATTCTTCACACTTTTTCAGGAGAAATCAAATACGATTGCTTCTTTAATGCTTTCAGGTTGATTATCGAGAAATAACGGTAGATTATCATTTGATAAACTCACCGCCTATCCAGTGAGATTATCAAAAACTTATGCCCCGCTTTCGTTCATTTCACCCTATCTGACGTTATCTAAGCAGAGCCAAATAATTAAGTGACGTCATCATAAGCGTTGCATAGCAGTCACGTGCAAATGACGCTCTTTCAGAAAATTTGTCATATAATTTTCGCATTTTGTCTTATTTTTGCATTAAAGAAATAGAACAATCGTTTGTTTTTCGAGTAAGGTCGATTGATATTTCATTTCTTGAACAACAAAAGCTTTATTCTCACGAGTGGCAAAAGCTTTATTTTCACGAGTGGCGAAGCCACTCGTGAAAATAAAGCTTTTGCTGTTCAAGAAATGAAACACTGAAACAAACGATTATCCTCTATGTCTTTTTTTAAAACTGATAATGACTTAGAGTTTTGAAAAAAAAAAATTCCGACACATGAGATTCAAGCAAAACAATTTTGTTGTTATTGTTTTTTTTTTTTGTTTTGTTTTGTTTTGTTTTGTTTTTGTTTTGTTTTGTTTTGTTTTTCAATATATCTTTCAATATATCAGGATCATATTAGAGAATTATGTGTGATTTTTTAGCTGTGTGTTTTTATTTTTTAACTTAGAATAGTATTGCAGGGAAAACTAGGGCATATCTGGGTATAATTTTTTGTGCAATATTATTCAAAATTGAGATAGAACATATGGAATATTACAACAGTCTTTCTTTCTTACATGCTGTTTCCATCGAGTAGCTTGTGTAGAATGCTGTTTGACGAGACCGAAGGTCGAGTCAAATATTATTCTACACAAGCTACGATACAAGATACGGCCTGTATGAAAGAAAGACTCTTGTAGTATTCCTTTCATTAGATACCAGAAAATAAGTAGAAATAAAATACAGAGAAATTACATAATTTGTAAACTTAACGTAAATCTGATATTTTTATGAATGGCTGATAAATATTGCAACCACGGAAACCTCCATAGAGTTTGTAATTCTTCAGGATAATGACAAATCTTCTTTACGCTACTCTATGAAAAATAACCGACATGGGGTTGACACGTACCTCCATTCTGTGTAACAGCTCTATAATTCAAGGAAGTTAAATTAAAACCGCGGTAAAACTTAACAAAACATAGATCTAAAAATAGACTGATAGTGCCAAAATGTGTAAAATGAGTGGAAACCCCAAGAAAAGATGCAATACAATATTGATTTGTGTATTGGTATGTTTATGAATGAATGAGAACATCATTATAGTGTAACACGAAAATATCATAAATGTTGACATTTTCATTACACAAGGTACTCGTCGAATGCGGATTTTGAGGTACTCGGCCAATACGGATTTTTTTCTGTCCAGTTGTATCGGATACCGAAATAAGGCCTCAGATAGTTTATATGTATATAATAAAATAGGGTAATGCAAAATTTATTTAATGCTTCCTGCAATATTGTTTCTTCGATGAGTTCTGAGATATTATGTCAATGTTTCATAAAAACCCACGATACAAAGGGAAAGAGTTCCATAAAGATCACATCTTTCAGTTTCTTAATTGACAGATCGCTGACCACGCCCACTGACCTCCGACATAGCTCTTCTACATAAGAAATAAACGACATTTTGTAAAATATGAGGTCAGGGAAATAAGATAAAGGGCGAATCGTTGGTTGGCGGTCTAAACGTTATAACCAACAAAACTGCCTCACAAAAATGTTGTAGTTCAAAGTTCACTTCCGGTCTAACTGGATAATTTGATGGGTCATTGTATTCTTTAAAGGAAGGGCGTCAAATCCGCAATATTTTCTTGCACTTTTTCAACAGACTTAAAATTGTATCCGTACATAAAAACAGCTAGATGACATTGCATTTTGAATATGTCTGTCGAGGCGACTTTCGATGCAGTGATGTTTGTTTGTGGGGGCTACTTTCAACAGTCTTTCAATTGTCAGATGTTGGATCTTTCCATAGCTCCCTTCTCAAACCAGACCAACCTCAACTGTCGCTGGCAGCTGATTGTCCGACATAAGCGCTCTTATCTCACCTCCCATGGTTGAGAGACAAATGACGCATTTCGCAATGACTTTCGTCAAATGTCGGAAAGAATGTATTCCGAGATGAGGTTTGAATTCACAACTCACTGCACAATACGGACTAAGCAAACGGGGCTCGGCAAATGAGCGTAGTATTATATTTTTTCTGGCTGTAACTGTGTACAGTATTGCAAGCCATATTTCAAGATAATCTCTGATGTTATCACGTGACTGTAAGAACTAGTGTTGACAGAAATGAATTGTAACAACACACCCATCGCATGCAGTTAACAATATATAAAGAAACGTAAGCCGATATGAAGACTTATTAGCTGGACAACAAGGCTTATTGAACTTGGGAGCACATGTATAGAGATTAGCAGGTAATACACTAGTTTTGTTTGATTCAAGCTGCGGTTTTAAGTAATCTATCTTAACTCCGTTGGCCTGGAATTGAAATTTTATAAGCTCTTTTCCATTAAAAACTCTTCTTCTTGTTTAATTAGTTTATGTAATTATTAATTACATATTTGTCTTTGTCATTCATTCGCGGTTTTGTTGTTGTTGCTGTTGTTGTGTTTGTTTGGTTGTTTTTGATGTTTGTTTTGTTGTTAGTTTTATGTTTTTGTATTTCTACATTACGTGTTTGTTTTTATTATTTTTATATTTTTTCTTTTGAACACGTTTATATACTTAAGTCATACTGAATAGTGTTTGCGTGTTTTTGTTTTTTTTTTTTTGTGTGTGTGTTTTTTAAGCGATTCACCAATAACTGGCTCCGCCCACTTACTCCGTTACCCCCGCCAATTGACTCCAACAGGAAGTTCCACTCTTAAAGGGGGTTATTTTACAATGATAAAGCCAGTAGCATGTAACAATAAGTATATATCAGCTGTAGGAACGATGTTTAAGTAGCCAAACGAACAAAAATGAATGAATGATTTGATTGGTCGATTGATCTCCTTTATTCTTAATTGTTTTTGTTGTTTGTTTGTTTGCTTGCTTGCTTGCTTGTTTTTGTTTGTTTGTTTGTGTTTTTTTGGTTGTTGTTGTTTGTGTGTGTTTTTTGTTGTGTTTTGCTTTTTTGTTTTGTATTTACATTATTATCATTATTTTATGAAAAGAAAACAACCCGGAAAACTAAAGGATATCGTAAAATAACTATTATTGTGAAATGACCATGCTACCGCACCATACATTAACCTACTCCAACACAATTACGCTTTTTTACGCTCCTCGAGAAAAAGATACGGAAAACACGATTGAAAACGAAGGAATTACTTCATTTTCAACCTTGTTTTCAACCCAAAGAGACCATGGTATTCAAAATGGGTAATGGATAAATACCTATACACTGATTGGTCTGTACTGTAGCCGATCTTTCATCTTATTTTGTTTGCGATATAAACATCAATAATAATTATGATGATAATAATAATGCTGTTGTTGTTGTCGTTGTCGACGTCGTCGTGGTCATTATCATTATTAACCTAAAAGATTAATACGGTCTGAAGATCGCCTATAGGTTACACATATATGTACAAATCAAATACCCATTAAACAAAAATCGGCCATTTTCCCACAAAAAGCTCCTATGTCACTCTGGTTCTCAACAGCTACTCCCACCAAAGAAAAAGTATGCAGAATTTTCGTTTTCGAAAACACAGTCAACTTTTTCCAGTCTGGTTCCCACGACTACTTCCTACATGGAAAAAAATATGCAGAATAAATGTCAACTTTTTTTTCAAGTAAATTTAACGAATAAGTAAACAAACAGTAGCGGTTATTTTAAGCATTGGTGCTTCAATTGAACTTCGTTCTTTTACACGATTGGTCGTAGAAAATTCCAGTTAAAATAATTTTAGCAGCCAAACCTGTGACGTCATGGATTCGTGTGTAAATGTCACGCATTACCAAGGTGGACGTTCGTCCTTTTCCAATGTTCCGGTTATATACTAGAGATCATTAGAATATCTTGCACGCGATTTTTACACCGATCGTCCAAGGCCTCCTTTGCGTTCTTAAAGGTCAAATTCAAAGAAAATTTTATTTTGTCTTTTCATTCATTATTTTTCATGTATATGGTGTTAATTAAACACACAAACAATATTTTCGCGATTGCAGACCGTGCACATGTACAAAAACCAATTCGAAATGTCAAGAATTAAAACTGCCCCAAAACAGCACATCGCTTACTTCCCCTGTACATTCCCGAAACCGCTTATTTCCCCTGCATTTGTGACGCCATAGTGGAAGTTATCTGTTTTACATGTCCAATGGTTGCTGTACTAAATACAGGCGATAATACGTAAAAATCGTTTTTAAAGCAGAATAATGACGATCTGCGCCGCATATGGTTGCAATGTTGAATCGGGAACTCAGAGGATCAGCATTTTTACGTTTCCGATTGATCTTAAAAGAAAAAAAAAATGTGGATTCATAAACTGAACCGTGATCGGACAGCAATGACAAATTTTGAGCCACCGAGTCATGCAAAGCTTTGTGTGAGACACTTTAATTTCAAGTTTTTGATCAGCCCGAAACTAGCAAATGACGTTGGTTTTAAGAACTTCCGACTCCGATTGAAACCTGACGCCGTGCCAACAATCTTGATCTCGGAGAACCGACGGGTAGAAGAACCGACATGCCGACCATCAGCTAGGGCAATTTCGAGGAAGAAGCTGCAACAGCGGATAGATCAATTTGGTGAACAAACGGATATCTCGGCCATATATTGTGGGGGTAGGGGTGGGGGGTGGGATTATATTAAAAAAATGAACGAATCTCATTATGGACCGATTTTTCATAAGACAGCAGAACTGAAAGCGTTCCCATTTTTTTTCATCTCGGATATTGTCCTTCCAATATATTGGCCAAACGAGACTTTCAATAGAGGAATATACCAACCAATCAAATAATTCATTCAGCCCTGACCTGAGCTTATCAACTCCGACATTGGTTGCAATTTTTGTTTACCTTTATTTTTGATTATTTTTTATTTGGCGGCTTAAACATTGTAACTACAGCCTTTTCAAGCTGTAGTTACCACGTTTAGGTCATCAACTTACTTTTTTGTTACATGCTACTAGGCATAAATTTTGCAAAAGAATGCTGTTAAAAATCAAAGTGGAACTTCCTGTCGGAGGGTATGGGCGGAGACTATGTAGTAAAGGGCGGGCCAGCCATTGATCAATTTTGACATATTCACGAAAACTGTGTTGCAAAAGGAGAACTTACTAATTATAAGTCATTTCCCCTTATTCTCACCATTTTCTCCTCTAGTCATACTCTCATTTTTCATTGATCCCATTCCAAAATGACTTAATTTTAGACTAGTCCAAATTGAGAGGTGCTTTGAATTTAATTGCTGTTATCAACTACTTAGACCTGTGTTTATTTTTTTTTTTTTTTTTTTTTTTTTTCATTGAAAGAGGTTGCAGCTGACAACTTAATTTGTGCCAAAATTGAATAATTATTGTAAATAGGCTTCAAAAATATGAGAAAATTTGCTATTGCTAGTCACAAGCAATTTCTCCTTTTCCACCAATATTTGTCACAACTTTCTCCTACTGTGAGTAAAAAGAGAGGATTTAGTTGTAAAGAGTTAAAAGGAGGTACAGATAATTGAACAGAAAATAGTGGCTATCATTATGTTCAATTTTTTCAAAGATCACAATAGTCACTAGCGGAAAGACAAGCTACTGATTGCTTGGTAAAGGGTCATCTTAGACTATGGTCATGTCTTAATTAGTGTTTTAAACATTACAGTAAATGATTACATAATATATGCATATCCCATCCTATCATGTTAGACAAACTAGTGATGTATATGGCACCCTTGATATTCACCCGTGATCTTTGTTTATTCCAAGGACTGTATAACTCCTTTGTTAAATCCCTTATTATTCTATTGCAACTTATAATGACTTTGGAAATAAGCTAAGAAGATACCGGAAAAGATCATAATTTATGTCATGTATGAATTAATCTTAATTTGTTTATAACATGACAGAAAACATTTCCTTGGCAGAAAGCATTGTGGGAAATGAAGAAATTGGTTGCAACAAGAAATTTCCAAATTTTCAACAATTTTAATCAAAGCCTTTTCTTGAGGTGTGTCATAAAATGGTTTATAATGGATTTAAAAAATTGAAAGGTTGACATCCAGAACTTTCTTTCTTTCTTTCCATGATTGTTTTCAAATTATTATTTCTATATTGCTTAAAAATCTCAATATAAAGAACGCTTCATCTTAAAAATCTAAATAAGAATCTCGTTGAAAAGAACGCACTTCTGTACTACCACTACATCCTTTAATAGACTCCAGCTGCTATCCCACTTAGGTTTACGATTATCCACCCATAGGTGCGAGACAGATGTTTGAAAGAATATGTGCTGCCGCCAGGGATCGAACCCATGACATCCCATGATTGAAGATTAGGAGTCTGACTAAGCTATGAAATTGATTGAATATGGACCAGTCTAAAATTTTATCGTCTAGTAAGGGGTTGATAGCAATCCTGGCTTATATGCAAATGACTTATTCCTTTCCTGTTTTCAGAAATTTTAAGACTGGTTCAAATTAAATAGGGTTTAGTGCTGCTTTTAATAGTATTTCATTCATATCGCAGCAGCTGGATTACCTAACAAAGGATTCTTGGTATTTCTCACATCAGTACTACCACTACATCCTTTCCTAGGCTCCAGCTGCTATCCCACTTAGGTTTACGATTATCCACCCCTTGGTGAGAGACATATGACGGAAAGAATATGTGCTGCCGCCAGGGATCGAACCCATGACATCCCATGATTGAAGATTAGGAGTCTGACTAAGCTATGAAATTGATTGAATATGGACCAGTCTAAAGTTTTTACCGTCTAGTAAGGGGTTGATAGCAATCCTGGCTTATTTGCAACTGACGTATCCCTTTCCTGTTTTCAGAAATTTTAAGACTGGTCCAAATTGAAAGAGGTTGCAAACGACAATGTAAATTTGATGCAGTATGAACTGAAACCATGTGGTAGAAAATGGGAAAAATGAGAAATAGCTAATTAAAAGTTATTTCTTCTTTTTCCACAATGTTTTCTCTAGTATTAAATCACAGTGACATAAAATCCTACGCTTTTACAGGAAAGGATTAAAGGATTTACAGGATTTTTTTACACCTTTTTTAACAGATGCCTATAAAGACTACCTTCCCAATAGTATAATAGTTGACATGCTCATGTTGATACTGAAAGGATTCCACTGCATCAGGGGTTTTAACTCATTGTGCATAGATAACAAAATCTTACACTAGTCCGAAATTGAAAATTGACAAAAGCTGCTTAAACAGGGGTGGGGTCGACACAAAGCCTAGAAACATTGAGAGAAAAGGACAAATTATTTGTCATAAACAATTTCTGCTTTTCCTGCAAAGTTTCCATATTTCTTTAGTGTTTCAAAAAGCTAGGGTTTGTGACAACGGGTTAATACTAAAATTGACAAATTTAAGGCAGGTCTAGAACTTGAACAGCAGGCAAAATTTAAGTATGTTAAAATTGAAAAGTAAGAGTAAATTATGTATGAAGTTTAAGAGAAAATGTCATGAACAATGAATACTTTTCTCTGTATAGTTTCTACAGCTTAGTTTTCTTCAAAGTATGAAAATAAGGGATAAGCGCTTTTTCTCAATGTCAAAGTAAGATCATAAAGTTAACTACTGAGGGTATTTGAATCCACAATAGTCCTCAGAGGGAATCATGTCTCTGATAGCAGTCACCACATGTGAAGGAATCACTTTCCTCATTCTTTTCCCAATCGTCTAGAGGCCAGGTGTCTGTGTAGCCTAGAATAGAAAATGTAAACAGATCTTAGCTTTTACACCAAAAATTTTTTGGTTAACTTAATGTTAGACAACAGAGTTGGGAATGGTCAAAATTCAAAAAGTAGCAGATGACAATATAAAGTTGGTGATCTTTACAGGCTTTGTCTAACATACGACAGAATCAAGTAACAAGCATTTTCCTCTTTTTCTACAGTGTTTCCAAGATGGTTGGTTGGTGATCTAAATTGTAACTACAGACTGAATTAGCTGCAGTTACAATGTCAAGGTCCACAAACCAAGAAAAATGCCTAAAAGATGTCCAAAATTGCAGTCCAAAGTTCACTTTTGGTCTAAATGAATGAATTGATTGTAAAAAAATTCTTTGACAGCTGACAATAGGTAAATCACTGAACTTTAAGAGTTTAAGTGTTGAATGGGGTAGTAAACTTTGTATAAGGACAAATTGCATGTTACAAGCAATTACTCCTTTTCCCACTATTTTTTTGCAAACTACATTGCTTCAGTATGTCAGAACATTGGATTGTGTGGTAATGGGGTAAGTTTCCTTGCCTTAACCCTTTTCTGTTCAATCCCTGATTTTACATCCCGGAAATTTATGAATAAGAAACATTATAGAAAAAGAAGAAACTGCTTGTATCAACTTACTCATGAATTCTTTGGTTTGCCTCAAGTGGGCCTGTCTGTAACAAATGGTCATAGTAGGTAACTTCCAATACATGAATGTTCAGACAATTCACCCGGAATGCAATGTGATCTGTTATGCATGTCAATCCTGCTTCAACCTTCCCATCTATACTGTTTGTTGTCTTGCAGCACTTGGATTCTGTAACAGTTGGCATATTCACACAAATCTTGCACTGGCACCTGTGAAATTGAATTATTTATTATAATTTTCATAGTTGAGAATGATTTACTGTCCATATTTACAGAGAGTAAACAAACGTTAATGTAACTTTTCTGATGGGGGCACAATTGTAAACCATATACAAAGAACTGCATATAATCCTGTCTGATCGGACTTCACTTTGCACCTAGTAGATAGCTACAGACTGAAAGTATCTTATGACAGCCAGATATTCTTCTAATGCACTATTTGGACAACAAGACTGGAAATGTCATGCACATAATTTCTTATTCTTGTCTTTAATTTACAAACGAGATATTTGATCGTAACTTTTTGGTAGAAGAAAATTCAGAGGAATTTTTGTAACTGTGTTAATAGTCCCCGGATTATTCAAAAGGGGCCTCACTCGCAAACGTCACTTCATTGGGATCTTCATTTAAATTCGTTTTTCAAGTCAGATTAAAACGTTCAAAAAGGGAGAAAATTAAATTTATTACGATTCTAATGTTTATAAACGGCAATATTCGCCGCAAATATTGATCACTTACCATGTTGACACCTCAGGAACATTATCGTCAAAATCGGGGCGAAAAGAAGACGAAGAATTATAATCATCACTATCCTCCGATTCCGTTAAAAATTGCCCTTCAAACTGGTTCGTACACATATGGCCTTAAAGTACCAGAAACATCCATTTCTTCTTCGGGAATATCGCTCAAATCGCTGTCATACTCTACGTCCATTTTTAATAAACTTCCACTATGACGTCACAATTCAGGGGAGTTAAGCTTATGTATCCAATAGGTAAGGGACATTAGCGATACCGTAAAAACGAAAAGGTAAAAATAAAAACTCCAATAAAGTGTTTTTGAAACAATCTCAAGAAAAATCAATGAGTATCAATGCACATGTTTATTAATGGAATTTTGAAAATTTGAATTATGTTACCCCTATGGATTTGCCCTTTAAGAAGGTAAATTTAAGATAGTTTGACAAATAAAATATGAGATTTTATTATTCTATCTATTTATCAATAGTTTAAATGGTAAAGTTATTTTGGTAGCAACCCAGTCTTTTTAATTTCTACTCTATCTTCAAATATTTAACCCATTACCAGACAACAATTTATTTAAAACTGGGCCAAATTTAAAGATGTGGCAGAAGACAAATTTTAAAAAAGTTGATTATTCTTTTTAATTTTTATTCATTCATTTATGATTTAATTTTCAATTTCGTCTATCAAAAACGAGCGTTCTGATTGATCGAAAAATTTATTCATAACTCCATGAACACAATTTGAGCACGCAGCGTTTTATATGCTACCGCACAAAATTGTCCAATGCAAAAAGGTACCATAATTTGTAAAGCTTTTCTTTTTTTCGCTAGATGCTATTAAATTATAAGATATGAAGAGAATATTTTTTGTTTTCATGGAGGTATGAACCGAAACACCTAATCACACAATGTATGAATCCGCTTCGCGTATTCATACAGTGTGATTAGTTTTTTCGGTTCATACCTCCATGAAAACAAAAAAATCCATTTGTCATTTTGTGGTTCAAAATATTGTGGATGATGAAGAAATTGTAACAAGGAATTTCTTAATTTCAACAATGTTTTTAAAACCTTTATCTTTACGGGAGCATCAAAATGCCTGACAGTGTGGAACTGGGTTAAATTCTGTTTCCTGGTGATAATGTTAAGTGATATAAACATAATGTGCCCATATTTAATTAGTATGTGTAGTTTTCACCAAATCAATAGCAGGAATTGACCAGAATAGCTTGATTCGCCTATTCCAACATGACAAAATTTTAGACTGGTCCAAATTCAAAGAAATTGCAGACGAGCATTTTTAGTTGATGAAATTTTCAAATCTTGTCTTTTGTGGTATACAATATTGTGGATAATGAAGAAATTGCTTATTACATGCAATTTCTACATTTTCCCTGGTGTTTTCCAAAGCATATTTCTTGAAGGGAAAATCTTTTAAAATATAGATGGTTATTCTTTGTTCGTGTAGGCTATGTAACAGGATTTTACAAATTAATAAGCACCAACTTCTTTGGCAAAAGAACATAGAATTACATTAATATTCTCTCCGTGTGTTGAAATTCACTCAAATGTATAATGCGTACAGGTCTCTACGCCCATTACAAGTTGAAAACAAAATATGCCTTCACACTATGGTAGAATCACTGGAAATAAGAAAATGTCCTAACAAGTCAGAGCTTAAAGGATTTTCACCCTGTATTTTCGGCAAACAAATGATATTTGTTTCTTGCAGAACTAAGATTGACAAGTTTGTGAACTTTCATCATAATCTGTAAACTGTATCAGATTTTGTTTGAAAAGAAAAAAGCAAATAATACGACTCATGGAAAAATGGACCAAGACAGATATCACTGCCAAAACGTATGTCTCTGAGAGGACAACTTTTTATAAATAATAGACATATAGTCTGTCGATATATACAGCTGTGGTAATGGAAATCTGTATAAAAAATATTTATGAATATCTTCAACTCTGATGACCAGTTTATTGTTTAATCAATATTGTAATTTTTCAATTACAATTCAATAATTTATCAAAAGGGGTTGTTTGTGATAGAATGATTTCTTTTATTTTCATTCTAAGTCTTTTCACAGATACAGGGTTCAATTCGTATTTAAGATTTAAGTATTTCATCAATAATTCTATTAACCCTATGTTTTAGGAGCCCATTTGAAATGTTTCGTCAATACTATCCAAATAAGTACTCACGACAAGATTTCATTGAGAAATTTGGATTTAAGAATTCTGTTACCCCTTATTATCTAGATTTCTGTTTAAGTCGAGCAAAAGAAATTCTTAAAGGATTTGTTATCAGAAAAAGTATTGGTATGTTGTTTTACATCTCGGAATAACTTGCACATATAGATTTCTCCCCTTGGACTCTCTCAAGACCATCTGTATGATCACTAAGCTTCGTGACTGTACACTTAGGTTTTCCATATTCGAGCAGTCCACCGTATCCGATCGGTTTCATTTCTGCGCTCTCGCAGTTACTACGTGAATTACAAACAATCTGCAAATTGTAAGAAATCAAAATTTATTAATGTCAGTGTATGAAATATATCAAAGAAATACAAAATATCCCCTAAAACTCTTGCATTACCCGGTTAATACAATTTTTTCTCATTCTTTACAAATATTCTGGGGCTCATGTCTTTTTCTTCTTACAAATGCTATTACCATGTAAATGCTTTTTTTAAAACTTGGTTAGATAGATGGTAAATAACTCGAAATACATTCTCAAGTCTGCTTCACCGATGCCGCAAGTGTGACACTGATCCTTGTTTGTATATTGCTATGGTACTCGATTATGGAAGACTTGCATTTCAATGTCCAGTGTATGAATACAAAAAAGAGTGTAATTTTTGCAACAAAATTTGTTGCAAATCTATCTTTCATTCGGACTGCAAATTCTTATTGAATTTATTACTTTCAGTTCGGTTCACAGAGTCTTATTATCATTTTATAAGTGCGCATGTGCAAATTTATAGCTTAAAGGCCTAGTTTAATCCTTTTTTATTTGACCCCCCCCCCCCCAAATGAGATAAACAATTAACCACCCGCTGAGAATTTACGACCTTATCTGATAAGGAGCTATATACAGTATACAAGGGATTAAATCTGCTGTATTACCATGGATAAGTGTGGCATACATTTGCACTTTCTTGTAGCTAATTTGTCTTTTGAAATTAATTTTGAATTTTATTTGGTTATAATTGTGAATGAATAATAAAGACTCATTTTTAAGACTTTTGCAGAAGACAGTATAAATACAAAATATTAAGATAGTGATATCATAACAGATTACAAATAGCAACAGGAATTACTTGGATAGACAACATTGAGAAAAGAGGAGAAAACACTGATTTTTCTTATTTCTCCTTTCGTTTTAATATTTCAACACTTTTTCTCTTTTATTAGATCGAACTTTTTTAGTTTGTAAAACTACTATAATATTCAGGAAATACTTCAATATACTTCAATATTCTAGGACAGGAGATAAATCAAAAGGGAAAAAAAGTATTTTTTACAAAATTCTTACTTTACCACAATGTTTGAAGAAACTATTTAACCACTTGAATTACAAAAAAAGTAATACATGTGTAAATTTCTTTCAATTATATTCAATCCAGCAATCTGCAACTTAGTCACTTTTCATTTAGTAATTTGACATTGATTTGAAATTTTAAAGGCTTATAAAAATGGTAAGATAAAATGTAAAAGATAACTTTACTTTTTTTTCAAATTCTCATCAGCATAAAGCTAAGGTGCAGCTATTGCATAATATTAACAAATTTTGACCATGGTCATCAATGGAATATACAAGATGATTAACCCCCTGGTGTGATTTACAGATAAGGCAATTAGCTCACCAGTAGGGGTTCAACATACACAACATTCCTTAAACTAGGTCTTTAAGGTGATTGAATATTTTCAAATTCGATAGACCCCTTCCATTGATCATATAATGATGCAGTACAGAGCTAGTCTCTTTTGATATTATTCTCTCAACTTTGCTGTCAAACCTGTCTCTTGAGACATGTTGAAATCATGTTTATTTTTCTACTTAGATATTGTTACCTCTGCATTAGAGGGGGTATTTCCGGTATGAACATTAATTAGCAGGAAACTATGGGATAAAGAATCACCTGAATTTTGTACAGTTAAGTCACAAAGGTAAAGCCTAAAACTCAAATCTTTAGTCTGTGATTTCTTGTTGCTCTTTCGCCCGCAACCTAGGCTTTGCCTAATTTCATATTAGCACAATGTACATACCTGCATGGTATTCTTAAAAGTTATACTATGTGAATTTAAGGTATATCTTTATTTCCTCCAAAGATGAAGATTGAAAAATACAACATAGGACATACATACATGTAGAAGGTACTGACGTAATTTACATACAAGACAATTAGAAACACAAAATTAACAAACTAAATGACAATGAAATAAGCAGCAAAAATAACGAACACATGGTCAAATGGACAAGACAGACTAGAGACGAGAGAATCAAGTGCTTGTACATACGTGAGAGACAGACAGACAGAGAGACGGAATGAGAGAGAGAGAGAAAAAAACAAAGAGACAGAAAGATTAAAAGAAACAGAGAGAGAAAGAAAGAGAGACAAAGAGACAGACAGAAAGAAAGAGAGACAGAGAAAGACATAGAGAGACAGAAAGAGAGAATCATTACAAATCCTTTAAATTTTTTACTTTCTCGAAACGAAACGGAAAGAGCAGAAAGGATAGTAATGTCTTAACATTTATAATGTTATCTAATGAAAGTGCCTATGGTGTATGACTGTCTATGTGACATAAATAACCCTAGGTCTACACAAATATATGTGAGCATGCAAACAATAAACTTACTTTTATTTGACAACATTTGACATGTTTATATGTATAGGGAATCACTATTATGAATTGTGTGTATAAGAAAAAGTGTATATATACACCATACACATACATTCAAGCATGAATACATACACATATACAGACTGACATACTACATTCTACACACCGGTACTAGGATAGTATTTCTATTCATACCAAATACGATGCAGAAAGAGGATTTCGCCTAACAAATTTAAAAGTTGTGGGTTCTGTCCGAAAATGGCATCGACAAACTCATCGCTGCTTAATGCTCTTATAAACTCATACACATTTCTCCCCAAATGACATAGCTGGCCAAAGAATATCATCTTTTTCTTGTCAATTTCAGACTCAATAGGTAGTGCACCTAGCGAGCCTAAAACGACATCGGACCTAGATCTAATCTGGAGACCTGGAATCTGTTTGAAACAAACTATATGTGACCGCTCGATGGTCAAGATATCTCGTGTCGAGAGAGACTGCAAAAGCTCTGTCCCAAAAAGCGACCTTGGTAATACAATACTTTTGTAAATTTTAAAGCTTGTTCAAGGATTGAGTCCATTTTGATAAATTCCGTTTTTAATAAGACCGAAAATGTACCTCTTAACTTCCGGTCTACAGACTTAACAAATGAAGACGAATTTTCATACTTGTTACAAAGAATCCCTAGATAACAAACTCTTCCCGTTCCTCAATGCGTTCGCTGCTAATGAACCAAGATCTTCTGCTACGTAAAAATGCTCGCTTCGATTCATTAAAGGTAATAACGGCGCATTTACTAGAATTATACTGAAAACGCCAAAGTCGAGAATAGTTCTTACAAATATCTAAAGTAGACTGTAGTGCTTTGTTAGAAATTGAAAGTAGTGCCATATCGTCCGCAGAGGAAGGCGCACACAAGCTTATACCTTCTATTTGAAAGCCTAAGTTACTTTTGACTAGGTGTTCAATTAAATCATCTATAAAAATGAGGACCACACCCTGCCCTATCTGGTACCTTGTAGAACCGGGAACCAATGTGACTTGTGACCATTACACAAGACACGACTATACATACTAGAATGCATTGCAATCACAAAGCGTAAGAGTTTAGAGTCGACTCCCAAGTTATGGAGTTTATAAAAAAGGTCACCGTGACAAACTCGATCAAATGCTTGTCGGGCGTCTAGAAAGCAAACAAATAATTTGCTGCAATTTTAAATTTAACGCTCTTCGTCAATAAGATGAAATCATCGTACTGCCCATATTCTCAGTTTAACCTCCCTGAAGTTGACAAAGGGGGCGTTTTATAGAAAGTATCAAGCAAAAAGTAATATTTTTTCATAAAGTTTAAGTATTGTCGATGAGAGAATAATATCTCTATAGCTTAAAGGGGAATTTTTTGGCTTTCCACCACCCTTATATAGAGTAATAATCAAACCCTGTTTCAGCTTTTCAGGTACATAGCTGTAACTGTACATTAAATCGAACAATAGAGTTAAGTAATGCTCTAGCATTAACCCACCAAACAATATGTGTTCGCTGTAAACATTATCGCCCCACACATTTTACCCTTTTTAAGAGACGAAATTGCAGAATTTAACTCACTCTGCAAAATATTATCACCAACGGGTTAGTCGATTAACACAATCTGTCGCATAATTATAATGAAAAACATCGTACAACATGTGATCAGTATCTGAGTATAGAACCGAAAAGCAAATTGCCTCTGGACTTCAGTTTCTCTGAATATAATAGAATGGGTCGTATTATGATGACTGTTGTTCCTTTTTGTGTTAAAAAGTCTCCAGAAAAGGGGACAATCCAAGCCAGCGACGTTGTCGATATCCGCATTTGTCTGTTCTAAAATCGATTAAGATACATTTCTGTGCTGTCTGGGAAATTCGGATTTCGCTTTTTTATATTCCCTGTACTCAGTGAAATCCATGCACCGAGGTCTACCGGCCTCAACCCAAGCCTTGCGTTTACATCGCATAATAGCATGACTTCGTCTGAGACTAGACGACCGATAAGGTTTTAAGCAAGAGCGGTATTTTGAGCTCGGTAGATACTGATCCCAAGCGGAGGTTATACTCTAAACTATACAATTATAGAGACAATCTATTAAAGAACGAACATCACTCACACTTAAATGATCCACAGCGTCTTTCAGACGACAATGTACATGTTTTTCATAATTTAGATATTGGTTCGGAGATACTTTTGACCATTTGACTGGTTTAATACTACCAGAATTTGCATTGCTATAAATAACATTTGTTAAACAAATATTGATCTTTATCGGCCTATGTGACGAAACATTTAGACAGTCATCATCAAGAATACGACAATAGGTTACAATTTGCAAAATGTCTATGAATAAAATGAATAAATAAATACTCAAATTATTCGTATAGCATATATTCTCTATTTAGACCAATGGTGTCCATACAAACGTAGACAACCATCGTCACGATCGAAAATTCGAGTTATAAGTTAACAATGGTAAAATAATACAGACGAATGACCGCGCCGAAGAGAAACGCCTATCGGTTACACGTATAACAGACTCAGACTACCACAAGATTGGCCGTTTTTGTTGGTGCAACCTAACGTGACCTTATAAAAAGGAGTACATTACCGATCTGATATTCCGGAATTCGTTCCATGGAGGGATTTTTCATAATCTATCTATTTTTACTATGAAAGTTGTTTTATTCACGTGATTCGTTTCTTATCTGCATGGAGGTGTCAAAACCTAGCTGCAAGTCTCAAACGCCTTGTTATATCCTTCTTTTTTTACTACCACCCCAAAATGAGATTTATACTTATCACCTGATGTGAATTCATTGATTTTATCTGATGAAAATACATGGGATCAGATCTAGCATAGATTAATTTAGATAAGTGTAGTATATACCCGCCATTTTTTTGTAGCTCATTCCTTATTTTTTTTTTTTTTTTTTTTTGTGTGTGTGTGTGTGTGTGTGTATGTGTTTGTATTCATTTTTGTTATAAATTTCAATGAAGAATAAGTACTCATTTTAAACTCTTTTTCATTGATGAATACAGACCTTGAACTTGAAGTATTTGTTTCTATAACACATCACAAATGGCAAATAGCAAATGGAATAACTTTGATAGACAAGACTGAGAAATGATTCGCAAAAACATGTATTTGTCTGATTTTTCCTTTTTGTCTGAAATGAATTGATTGAATAAGCGAAACGCCACTTTTAACAGTATTTTCAGTCATATCGCGGCGACTGGAGCACCTAACAATGGATTGCTCGTATTTCTCACACCAGCACTACTACTACATCCTTTCCTAGCCCCCAGCTGCTATCCCGCTTAGGTTTAAGATTATCTACCCATTGGTGAGAGACAAATGTCGGAAAGGATTTGTGACGCTGCCGGCGATCGAACCCATGAAATCACGTGATTGAATTTGTAGGAATTGAAACTGTTTGGGGTTGTTGTTGGTTTTTTTTTTTTTTTTTTTTTTTTATTTATTTATTTTTTGTTTGTTTGTTTGTTAAGGGTAAAAACTTGTTCATTCTTGGCCAGACTAGAAGGTAGAATCTCATGTTTGACCACAATGTTTAAAGAAACTATTTGTCACACGATTTCTTTAATATTACCAGATATTTGGTATACGCTATCACCTGATGAATAAATAGAGCTTAGGTATATGGTATTTTGGTATTTAACTTATAACCCTCTGGAACAAGAGCCGTCGGAGACGGATAATGCTCCCCGAATAAGGCTTTTGGCACAAAACTGTATACCATTATTGGACAGAATCTTCTTATTGAATGCAACTATAGTTCAGTTCACAAGACATTTGGAAGTTTGACAAACATTGAAGGAATCTGTTTGGCTTCACAAGCCTGATTCTAGTAAAATTCAATATCATAATATGGTAAAGGGTTAAATATTTTACCTAGACTATCAAAGTTATAAATGAAAAATATCTCCATACAAAAATCAAAGACTCAAACATGAGTAGTCTTGAAGAAACAATAGACTGATTTATTTTAAAGTAGGAAATTTACAAAATGTAAAGATACATGGCATTAAGCCCCCTTTTATAATGGTAAGGTTACATTTATGTTAAGTGACAAGAAAATTTGGCAATTTGTAAAGGAGGTATATTTGAAAATTAATGACCTTGACAATTTGACCTTGAACTTGACCAATGACCTAAGACTTAGACACAACAGAAAATCAATGTCATAAGCATTGCACGTGTAAAATATGAAGGCTATATCACTTACCATTGTATACTTATGGGCGATGTTAAAATTAAAATTTTCGAAAGTTTTACCTTGAGAAATGACCTTGACCTTGACAGATGACCTTGAACCTAATACCAACAGAAAGGTCATGTCATAAGCAATGCACATGTGAAATATGAAGGCTATATCACTTACAATTGTAAACTTATAGACCATGTTAAAGTTAAGATTTTAGAATTTTTGACCATGAGAAATGACCCTAATCTTGACAGATGACCTTGAACTAAATACCAATATAAAGATGCTGTCATAAGCAATGCACATGTAAAATATGATGGTTATATCACTTACCATTGTAAACTTATGGTTAACGTAAAAGGTTTTTTTTTTTTTTTTTTTTTTTTAAGTTTGTCCTTGAGAAACGATCTTGACTTTAACAGATGAACTTGAACTTAATACCACCAGAAAGGCTTTGTCATAAGCAATGCACATGTGAAAAATAAAGGATATCACTTACCATTGTAAACTTAAGACAATGATAAAGATAGGATTTTCGAACTTTTGACCCTAGAACTGACCTTGATCTTGACAGATGACCTTGAACTTAGTACCAACAGAAATTCCATGTCATAAGCAACGCACGTATAAAATATGGAGGCTATATCACTTACCATTGTTTACTTATGGGCGATGTTAAAATTAAAATTTTCGAAATTTTTACCTTGAGAAATGACCTTGACCTTGACAGATGACCTTGAACCTAATACCAACAGAAAGGTCATGTCATAAGCAATGCACATGTGAAATATGAAGGCTATATCACTTACAATTGTAAACTTATAGACCATGTTAAAGTTAAGATTTTGAAACTTTGACCTTGAGAAATGACCCTAATCTTGACAGATGACCTTGAACTAAATACCAATATAAAGATGCTGTCATAAGCAATGCACATGTAAAATATGAAGGTTATATCACTTACCATTGTAAACTTATGGTTAACGTAAAATTATTTTTTTTAAAGTTTGTCCTTGAGAAACGAACTTGACTTTAACAGATGAACTTGAACTTAATACCACCAGAAAGGCTTTGTCATAAGCAATGCACATGTGAACAAGAGGACCGTGATGGTCCTAAATCGCTCACCTGAGGCATCTGCAAATAACACTACTTTTTTGTATAAAAAAAAGACTTAATTTGAGCAAAATAAATAAAACAAATATAAGTTTTTGGGCTTTGTACAAAACAATCCAGTAATACTTTCCCCAAAAAATGAATGCCTTTGGCTTTATTGTTTAATCAATTATCAAACTATGCCAGAATTTGTCACCCTCAGAAAAAATAGGTTTAAAAAAGCATTATCATCAAGGGAGTGACAAGCCATTTCTCCATTTTTATTTAAGAATTCTTTCAATGCGATTTATGCAATTTTCGACCCCAAGAGCAGAGACGTTTTTTATCCTAAAAGCATATTTTCCTATAATATAGTACAAAATTATTTAGTCATGCTACATACCAAATATGAATGCAATTCACCATATATTTCAGAAGAAGAAGTTTTTCGAAGTTGCTCTAATTGGATGTTTTCCAAAGTTTTGGACCTATAGGGCAGTGCCATGTTTTATCCCATGGCTAAGATTTCAGCTAACATGGTAAAGAACCATCTGTTCATGCTATATAACAAATATGAATGCCTTAGACTTTGTAGATTGGGAGGTGAAGACTGTTGAACATGGTCTAATTGAGCATTTTTACTAACTTTGGACACCCAGGGAAGGGGTGTTTTTTAACCTACAGGCATAGTTTGAATCAAAATTGATAGATAACAGCCAGGCTATGCTACACTTAAAATATAAATGCCCTCGGCCTTAAAATGAAGATTTTTTTTATTAACATTCTCAAATTTTGCGTTTTTCCCAACTTTTGGACCTCTAGTGCAGGCCCGTTTTTGACCCTGGGAGGACAACTTTAAGTGATATAGTACAAAACCATCTAGTTATGCTACATACCCAATATGAATATCCTAGACTATATAGTTTAAGAGGAGAAGTCTTTTGAAATGGCGCTATTTAAGCATTTTTCCAAACTTCAGACTTCAGGGGCGAGGCCATTTTTGATCCAAGAGATTAAATATTTAAAAACTTGATGGAGAACCATATGATTAAACTCTATACAAAATATAAAGGTCTTTGGCCTTGTAGTCTATGAAAAAACCAACAACAAAGATTTACTAAAATTTCCCATTTTCATATGCTGCGGTTACAACATTTTTTCACGGAATGAAATTCTTTTAACAACCTTTGAAGAACTTCAACCAAGGAACATCCCTGCAAAGTTCAGCTTGATTGGCCTACTGGTTAAGGAGGAGAAGATTTTTAAAGATATTTAAAGAATAACTAAAGATTCCAATTTTCAAATGCCGCGGAAACCAGAGTTTTTGATGGAATTAAATTCTTTTAACAACTTTTGAAGAACTTCACCCAAGGAACATCCCTGCGAAGTTTCAGCTTGATTGGCCCACTGGTTTAGGAGGAGATGATTTTTAAAGATATCTAAAAAATTACTAAAGGTTCCCATTTTCAAATGCCGCGGCAACCAGAGTTTTTGACGGAATTAAATTCTTTTACCAACTTTTGAAGAACTTCACCCAAGGAACATCCCTGCAAAGTTTCAGCTTGATTGGCCCACCGGTTTAGGAGGAGAAGATTTTTAAAGATATTTAAAGAATAACTAAAGATTCTCATTTTCAAATGCCGCGGCAACCAGAGTTTTTGATGGAATTAAATTCTTTTAACAACTTTTGAAGAACTTCACCCAAGGAATATCCCTGCGAAGTTTCAGCTTGATTGGCCCACTGGTTTAGGAGGAGAAGGTTTTTAAAGATATTTAAAGAATTACTAAAGGTTCCCATTTTCAAATGCCGCGGCAACCAGAGTTTTTGACGGAATTAAATTCTTGTAACAACTTTTGAAGAACTTGACCCAAGGAACATCCCTGCAAAGTTTCAGCTTGATTGGCCTTCTGGTTTAGGAGGAGATAATTTTTAAAGATATTTCAAGAATTACTGAAGGTTCCCATTTTCAAATGCCGCGGCAACCAGAGTTTTTGACGGAATTAAATTCTTTTAACAACTTACGAAGAACTTCACCTATGGAACATCCCTGCAAAGTTTCAGCTTGATTGGTCCACTGGTTTAGGAGGAGAAGATTTTTCAAGAAATTGTGGACGGACGGACAGACGGACAGACGGACGGACGGGCGACGGACAACGACCGATCACAATAGCTCACCTCGCTTTTTGTGCTCAGGTGAGCTAAAAATGAAGTATATATCACTTACCATTGTAGACTTAAGACAATGATAAAGTTAGGATTTTTGAATTTTTGACCTTGAGAACTGACCTTGATCTTGACAGATGACCTTGAACTTAGTACCAACAGAAATTCCACGTCATAAGCAATGCACGTGTAAAATATCTAGGCTGTATCACTTACCATTGTATACTTATTAGCAATGTTAAAGTTAGGATTTTCGAAATTTTGACCTTTAGAAATGTCCTTGGCCTTGATAATTGACCTCGAACATAAAACCCACAGAAAGGTCATGGCATAAGCAATGTACATGTGAAATATGAAGGTTACATCACTTACCATCGTAATCTAATGGACAATGTATAAGATATTTGTTTTAAAAAAAATTGACCGTAAGAAACAACCGTGATCTTGACTGATGACCTTGAACTTCATACCAACAGAAAGGTTTTGTCAAGCAATGCACATGTGAAATATGAAGGCTATATCACTTACCTTTGTAAACTTATAGACAAAGTAAAAGTTAGGATTTTCGAAATTCACACCTTGACACATGACCTTGACTGATGATCTTTAACTTTGTACCAACAAGAAGGGTTTGTCATAAGCAATGCACATGTGAAATATGAAGACATTATCTGTTACCAATCAAAAGTTTTGGCCAATATAAGTTTTCGCAAGACAAAAAGAGAGCTTACGTAACGCTAATAACATTAAGGCCCCTTTTCCCATGACACTTTTTTCAAACGTAATTTTTCGATAGTTTAAGGTCAAGAGGATCTGATTTGCTACTCAAATATGAAATTTCAAAATTTCGGACTTTAAGACTAGGAGAAATTGGCAAAAAACTAATTTTTCATTAAGGCCCCTTTTTCCATGATACAGCCTTTAATTGAGAAAATTCAAAAAAGGTCTCTTGAAATTTCCTATGAAGATTATATATGAAGTTCATCCAATTAGGCCCTGGGGTTGATGAGATATGACGTCGGACGGAAGGACGGAAAGACGGACGGACGGACGCGCGCACAAGCCGGCGACTATATGCTCCCATGACATTTTTTTCGGGAGCATGAAAATACTTCAAGGAATGGCTGTACTCTGAAATTAGCTATATATTGAGGGGTCTTGGATTTTACTTAGTTATAGGGAAGCTAATCTTAAAAGATGTTTCAATCCCAAAACAAAGTCGCAAAACGTAATAGATATCAAAGAACGCGTTGAGACTACATGAAATGTACCAAAATATGCACAAAGCATTTTTTAATAAAGCTGCAAAATGTTGTTATTGGATGAAATTTAAGTACTACAAGACTCCATGAAATGCGACAAAAGCATGTATATCGCATTATGCAATAAAGTTGCATTCATGGACTCTCATCGCAACTTGTAGTACTTTAATTTTCAATTCAGTCATCAGGTTAAGTCGACAATATCTGAATATGTGAATCAAGTTACTAGTTAAAATCAAAATTGTGGGTAAGATAAAAAAAAAACAAGACTATAACAATAATTAGGAGATAAAGACCAAATCAGGTTTACGACAAATTTATCAATCGCCATCCAAGTATGTTAGAAGTAATCATTTTTAATCATTAATTAATATTAAATGGATAAAACGTTCATCACATTTTGCATTTTATAATGAAATGCGTTGTGCATATTTTTGTTACATTTTATGTAGTCTCAACGCATCTTTTTTAATCAACGCATTTGTAAAAAGCTTAAGAGATGAACCCAATGAAAAAAAGACAATCATTAGTTAGAAGGTTCAGATCAAATCACCTTTTCCCTAACTTCTTTAAGCGCTATCCAAGTAATTATTCTTGTAATTTCCACGCGTTTTGTAATACTTTAATTTTCGATTCTATCATCAAGTTCAGTCAAAAGTATCTTATTTGATCTACTTTTTTGCAAATAGCCTAAGAGATGAACCAAATGACAAACAAGACAAACGTTAATGAGACTATTTAGATAATATCACTCTTCCCCAAAATTTATTAAGCGCCATCTAAGTAAGTCAGAAAATCATCATTTTGTTTTTGTTTTGTTTGAATGGGGTTTAACGCCGCTTTTAACAATCTTTCAGTTATATCGCGGCGGCTGGAGCACCTAACAATGGATTCCTAGTATTTCTCACACCAGTACTACCACTACACCCTTTCCTAGCCTCCAGCTACTATCCCACATAGGTTTACGATTATCTACCCATTGGTGGGAGACAGATGTCGGAAAGAGTATTGCCGCCGTCGGGGATCGAACCCGGGACCTATAATTTTGTAGATAATCTTAAATGCTTAAAAAAGGTTTTATTACATTTTGAAGATTTATTACAAAATGCGCTGTCTACATTTTGTTACATTTCGTTTAGTTACCATAATCTTTTAAAGAGTCCTAAATGAAATGATTTTTGCACAGAGACATATTAAATGGAAAAGCATGAAAAGGTGGTCCCATTTAACAGACAAGCACTTGACATCTTGTTCACTGTCCTTTGAGAATTTCTAATTTATTCTTTCAATGGCACAGCCACCAATCCATCCCTTTCATGGCCAAATGCTACTAATTAAACCTCAGAAGATGGACTTCCGACATTTCAGAAAGGGCACCAAGTTAGCCTAAGTAAACACATGTTTTGTGGTTTATTTAGCAAACTATGAGATGGATTTCTAAAATCAAGGAATGTTATTCGATGTGGTAATGAACAATACTTTATATCGCCAAACCTCCTATAGTTCTAGCTTACCAAGTAGACTTGCAATAACTTTCGAAGAAAGTGCACGCACGTGTGTTTTCAAATCAAACGACATATAAACGACCCCGACAGCGCTGTCATACACATTTATCGATTGAGACACGTTTTATTTACTATTCTATGGTCTATTTCAGTGGCTCGTATGAACAGATTAAATAGCTTTGTCTTTCTATTAGAAAATAAATATGCAATGCAGAAGAGGAGTAAGCTCTGAAGAAGCGGGTGTAGGTATAAATAAAGGGGACAAGGCTATGAAAAAGCGCAGACGTCTTACCATTTTCTAGCTCCCCCTCCCACACATACACATTGTATGTGATAAGGAGGGTTGAAATCGGAAGTATACTGACGTCATTACACGAATAACGCATTTTCCTTAAAAGATATCATATTCTCGGAGAGGGGTCGATAGCATCTCATACTGACATTAATTTTGAGAAATAAAATATATATCTGCGCATTTCAGCTCGGTCTCGTATCTATATTTTTCAAAAGTCCGTGAATGAATTAGGTATACAGTTTTGTTCGACTTATAAACTTTAGAAACAAATCTTAGTAAAGAGCACAACATTTGAAATGCAGCCTAATCAACGGTTTGGTAAAGTGGAGCAAAAAGCCCATTAAATTTTGTGCATAAAATTATTATTATTCTCGTAGGTGTTGTCTAAATGTTAATAGAGCAAAACTTTGCTTTTAAATCTTAAAAATTTAATTTGTCAATATTTGATTATTTCGGGTGCATTGATGACTCGTAAAACTCATTAAAACACAAATATTTAATCATATCTGGTTTGGCCGACAATTGGCTGCGGCTTCAATATAATACAATATATACACAATAATTAAAAACAACGCGGCAAGCCGACACTTGTTATTGATAAGCCCAAAACGAAACATACTAAAAATTTGCCGATGTTGGCGAATACACAACAAACAACAATGGCCGACGTGGGCAAAAATACAGTAGATAACAATGTACCAATGTGGACCAATAGACAACCAATATGTACCCCACTGGGTCAACAATCAGCAAATTCGATGTGTATTTTGGCCATCATCAACATTTCTTGGATTAACCAGACTTGCCTCAACCTAGGCAGTTAACAGGTGACATGTTTTTCATCAACTCATTGCAGGTTCATATTATAATATAGATTAAATAGAGAATGTCCCTGTCACCAACCTCGGGGATCGATGGTTAGTAAATGAGACGAAACACTATAATGACTCAGTTTAGAAAACTTTAGACTGCATTTAACCATTCAATGGACACTTGAACCAAGTGTGTTTTTTTTGTTTTTTTTTTGGGGGGGGGGGGTTGTTTGTTTGTTTTGTTTTGTTTTTTGTTGTTGTTTTTTGTTTGTTTGTTTTTTTCCACTACCTTTGCTAGATGATACACAACAGCAAACCAGTCCCGGGGGACAATGAACGAATACTACACATTCATCTAACGTTGTTCAGCTGGTTCGATTTTGTGGACTCACTACGCAATTTTTACTCGGTCTAAACTCCAACTATATCTAATGATAAAACGGTTTAATTTTTAACTTATGACACTTACATAAAAGTTTAATTACTGATTGTCACTGCGTGGATGAAAATAGTAAAACATATCATTTCTATAAGATATCGTCATTGTCTAATATTAAATATCATTGTTTCATACGATTACAAATCTGTTGAAGCCGCATCGGTTAATATGGTTTGTTTTGTAGTCTAAAAACGTTTAGTTTGTCAATATTTAATCATTTTGGGCATGGATATAATTTTGAGTATCGGAGATGCATTCTTTTGGTCGAGATAACAAAATTCCGCTGACTAAGATTTTTGAGATGTTCTAAAACCGAGTATTGTTATTTTTAATTAAATCATTCGATATCGTCAAGGCCACTCGTTTAAGCCAATGCTGAGCATGCTTAAACTCCTCATTAAGAATTCTTATTCTAACGAACCCTTTACCTTTAAAATCTAAATTAGAAACTTTAAAAGCTCGACCAAAAAAACATACCTCTGACATTTTTTATGTAGCGCATTTTTTTTTTTTTTTTTTTTTTTTTTTTTTTTTTTTTTTGTTGTTGTTGTTGTTGTTGTTGTTGTTGTTTGTTTGTTGTTTTTTTTGGGGGGGGGGGGGAGAAGAGAGAGAGAACTACGTTTTATATTCACCAAAGGGCCGTGACCAAAGTAATAAAATCAGAAACCATTACATTATCCTTTGGCGGCCCAAAGGCATACACTAAGACTTTTGCCCCTTCAAGTATTTCTCTACATATTGCTTCTTCTCTAATACATTTCGATCACTAATAAAAGATAAAGGCGGTCCCAGATTCCAGAGACCATTTAACAACATCCTAAGATAGAGTTTGGATATGGATAGGACCATTTTACCAATACCATAGTCGAAAAGTTTTCCGGTCTTGTCGTCATTGAATGTTTCCGGTCTTGTCGTCATTGAATGTTAACATTAAATCGTTGAAAAAGTCTGTTTATCAAAAAATCTACACTTATCTAAAAGAAATTAGATCGACAAAGATTCTATTGTAGATTTGTCAAAACGTAATCTGATAATGCATAAAGTCCTTTGGCAGGCGTCTTGCCCCACCTAGAAGAGCGTCTTGTCCTTAAAGGTAGGTATCGATGTTTTTTTCATGTCACAGATTTTACTTATTTTTATTTCCTCTCATAAACTATCTGAATACAATATGCCGCAGAGTAGTTTTGCAAATATATGGGGTCGCTTATCAGAAAAAAGCTGGGTATTTCCCTAATAGCCTACGTAGGTAGGTATCAATGTTTTTTTCATGTCACAGATTGTAATTAATTTTATTTCCTCTCATAAACTATTTGAAAACAATATGCCGAAAAGTAGTTTTGCAAAGATATGAGGTCGCTTATCAGGAAAAAGCAGGGTATTTCCCTAATAGCCTACGTAGGCTATTAATCTATTTTTAGATTAATCCGAGACAGTTACGAAGATTATAGGGCATTCACGTGGCGCGAATAACCGTTAGAACCTTGCATCTAGTTCAAATTACATTAAACCAACGTCATCGTTACGTCATCAGGAGTAATGTTCGCTAGCCGGTCTGTGAAGATCAGTCATTTCATGTGACATGATTTAGGACGTTGGCTGTTTCGCTAGTAAATTTGTTACCTTCATTTGATTTTGGGTCATATGCAAATGAGGTCATCGATGTCGACATTCGAATTCCGTGATATCTAAGAATAACCTGGAGTTCCGCCGAAACTTTCCGATATAACCACAAAAAGCCACTTTAGGTCTATTAGATTACCACCAAGACAATACCTGACCTAACATTAAGTATTAAATGTTCGTTTGAGTCCATTTATCGGCACTTGGTAATTTTTTCTTATCTAGGTTTCAGAAACATCGATACCTCCCTTTAAGAGAGGGGAATAAAGGCAAAAATTAAACTATTTTTGATATTTTCTTACATCAACTTCATTACATATTTCAGATATATTTCCAAATGAAAACAAATTACAATTGCGGTGTTTGTAAAACAACTGGTTAGTGTAATAAAATAGCATTCTTCATGTCTAGCAAACTTCTCCGGCCTCTGTCTGATAAAAGAACTTATGGGCTGTGTGTGTTAAACATTAAAGAAATTAAAGTAAAATTAACAATGAATTCGTACGACTTTCCAAAAGAAGATTACAACCAAACACCAAGTCAAGAGTAAAAATTCATGACTTACTCTTAGCACATATCTCTTCTTCATATCTTCCCGGGAATTGCCGAGAGTATTCACATTGACCTCCAAGCCTCCGTCATAGCGCAGTCGGTAGCGCGTCAGACTCCTTCAATCATGGGACTTCATGGGTTCGATCCCCAGCGGCGGCACATATTCTTTCCGACATTTGTCTCTCACCAATGGGCGGATAATCGTAAGCTAAGTGAGATGGCAGCTGGAGGCTAGGAAAGGATGTAGTGGTAGTACTGGTGTAGGAAATACCAGGAATTTTTGACCGGTCCAAATTGAAAGAATTTAAAGATGACAAATTCATGTTGTTGAAATCTAGAAAATATTTGTTTTTAAAAAAAAAACAGATTGTATGGGAATGGGTTAAACTAGAACAGTCTTTACTTACATACTAGAACAGTCTTTACTTACATGACATTTCATTTCAACAATTTGCCTTGGTTATGTTCTATATTAATAAATGGTCTGAATTTCTTTTCAATGAACGAAGCACTATGAGAATGGGATTCAAACAAAAGTGTGATTAGGTTTTAATTTTCACCTCCATGTAAACAAAAACAATCTCTTCATCATCTCATAGCAAGTATATTTATCATCTTTCCCCTCCCTTTTAAATGCTAGCCAATGCTTCTTTTAACCATTATCACACGATTTCGCCTCGTGCGCTAAAATGTAGTTTTAAAAACATTGACATTTCTTCTTTTCTCAATATGTATTCATTTCTTTTTTAGCTCTAAACTTTTAACTTGCACAACTGTTGAATTGCCATCTTCATCTTGTTTGAATTTGGGCTTAACTTAACTAGTATTTTATCGTGTCTAGCATAAGACCTATGAGGTATGAAAACATTACAAAAAGCGATGGGTGAACCATTTTCCTGGTTTTCAACATTTCAGTCTAGTCCATTTTGAAAGAAGTTGGATATAACAATTAAAAGTGACTGCAATTTGAAAAGTTACCAACCTGCAGGATAGAAAATATTATGGTAAAAGAAGAAATTGCATGTTACAACCAATTTCTTTTTTTTTTTCTCGTGACGTTTTTCAAGTATAAAATCACGCGGACCTTAAAACCAGGGATTGTGCCGACAAGGGTTAAAGGAAATTAAAGGAAAAAAAAACAAATAAAACTAAAGATAAGTCTGCAGATTTCACTAGTGAGTTCCTTTTTGAATAGGTGTGCCATGCGTACGAAAGACCGGTGGTGACATGAAGAATTCACAGTTCATACTTCAATCATAGTAATTCTGAAGTGTGAAGTTTGAAATGTGAAGTTGGAAGCCGGAAGTATGAAGTTGGAAGTTGGAAGTATGAAGTGTGAAGTTTTAAGTTTGAAGTGTGATGTTGGAAGTATGAAGTGTGAAGTTGGAAGTATGAAGTGTAAAGTCGAAAGTTTGAAGTGTGAAGTTGAAAGTATGAAGGATGGTTTTGGAAGTGTGAAGTCGGAAGTTAAAAGTGTGCAGTTGGAAGTTTGAAATGTGAAGTTGGAAGTATGAGGTATGAAGTCGGAAGTGTGAAGTAGGAAGTATGAAGTTTGAAGTGTGAAGTTGGAAGTATGAAATTGGAAGACTGAAGTTGGAAGTATGAAGTTTGAAGTCGTAAGTGTGATGTTTGAAGTATGAAGTGTGATGTTGGAAGTATGAAGTGTAAAGTCGGAAGTTTGAAGTAGAAAGTATGAAGGGTGAAGTTGGAAGTGTGAAGACGGAAGTGAGAAGTGTGAAGCTTGAAGTTTGAAAAATGAAGTTGGAAGTATGAAGTGTGAAGTTGGAAGTTAAAAGTCGAACTTTTGAAGCGTGAAGTTGAAAGTATCAAGTGTGAAGTTGGAAGTCGGAAGTTTGAAGTTTGAAATATGATGTGTGAAGTGTGAAGTTGGAAGTATGAAATTGGAAGCCGAAAGTTGAGAGTTTGAAGTTGGAAGCCGGAAGTTGGAAGTATGAAGTGTGAAGTTGGAAGACGGAAGATGGAAGTATGAAGTGTGAATTTGGAAGTCGGAAGTATGAAATGTAAATTTGGAAGTATGAAGTGTTAAGTCGGAAGTGTGAAGCTGGAAGTATGAAGTGTGAAGTTTGAAGTGTGAAGTTGGAACATCCAACTTCAAAATTCAGAGTTCACACCTCATACTTCACACTTCCAACCTCCGAGGTCACATTTCAAATTTCCAACTTCACCCTTCAAACTTCAGAGTTCACAATTCACACTTCAGACATCTGAGTTCACACATCAAACTTCTGATTTCAAACTTCACATTTCGAACCTCCATTTTCACACTTCAAACTTCCGAGTTCAAACTTTATACATCCAAGTTCAATCTTCACACTTCAGACTTCACAATGCAGATTTCTGAGTTAACACTTCAAACTTCAAGCTTCTGAGTTCCCACTTCAAACTTCCCACTTCACACTTCAAACTTCCGACTTCACACTTCACACTTCAATTTTCCGACTTCACACTTTAAACTTCCCACTTCAAAATTTCAGCTTCACGCTTCAAACTTCCCGCTTCATGCTTCATATTTGATTTGGTTTAATTATTAATTGTGAATTTAATAAGTCACCACTTCTCAGAATTGACATTTCACACTTCACATTTCAAAATTGATATGTATAAAGTTTGAAGAGTGAACTATGAATACATGATGTCACCGCCGGTCTTTCTTACATGCGTATATGTCGGGATATATCACTTCTAATTATCAAAGAACTGAAAGCACTGTAAGCTAGCAAAGTATTGGTTTATGTAATCTTCTTTGCAAAGGTTATCGTGATAAATAAACAAGGTCAAAGTAACACAGGAATCGTGTTTAAAGTTATAAGTCTATATCAACAATTGCTATTTTTTCACATTTCTTATAATCATTACTATTATTTGACATCTAAAAGTTGAATATAGATAGTACAATTCCAACAATAAGTTTAAAAAACGAGGCGGAAACTATGACAGTTATCGACAAAGTTTAAGACATTCGAAATCTTCTTTACTTCCAGAAGTCACGAGATTTTACAGATGGCCGCGTCAATTCTACAAAACACATCCGATTTTCTGCATGATGGCAGCAACCCTCATTTGGCAGACAGAAATAACAGTTTCTTATCCCAAAACAACACCACTTTAACACACCTTAATGAAACAGTTGGATCACCGGGGTCCTCGTCACTGGCTATCATCTACAAAGGCCTTGACATTACTTTCTACTCACTTTTTCCAGTCCTGTTTATCGTTGGAATAACTGGCAACCTGTTTACCATCACCATTATGAGCAGAAATAACCTGACCAGCATGGCTTCAAAATATATCCTGATAATGCTTAGTATCTGCGACATGACGATGATCACGATGCATACTTTCAACAAGAAGAGCATGATCCGCCTAATGGGGTTCGATATTAGAGCCATGTCTGTTGTTGGTTGTAAAGCGTTTTTCCTCGTGTACAGGACCGTCAAATGCATGTCGTCTTGGCTGGTCCTTTTGCTGTGTGTGGAGCGATTTATCACCGTGGTGTTCCCTTTCAAAGTAAAGCTGATCATTACTCGAAAACGGATGGTGGCGCTAATTCTCGGGGTATTTCTCCTGCTGGTGACGTTCAACTCGATTTGGACCTTCTCGGTTGATATAATTCAGTCGAAAAAGAAAATGGCATGTAAACAAAACATCCAATCAAACGCCACCGAAGCAGTTTATGATGTATGTCTGGCCCTGTTTAATGCTATATTTTCATGGATCCCCCTCTGTATTTTGTCGACGCTCACACCGATAATCGTTTACAAGATAATCCAACAGATGAAGAAAAAAGACACAATTTCAAGTGCAACGAATACCGGTAGCGAAGCCACAAGGATATCCGCCATGTTGATTGGTGTCGTCATTGCGTACGCCGTCTTCATACTTCCGGTGACCTTGTTCCACATCAACAAGACATACTACAACTTCGGCATGCAGAAAAATGGAACAGAATTCCTGATTTTCAAAGAAGTGGTTCAGTACCTTGAGATGATGAATTTCTCAATAAATTTCGTCATGTATACATTTGGTTTCGTGAAATACAGGGAAAAGCTTAAGTCCCTCATATGTAGATGTTTCTGAAGCAGTCAGCAACCGAATTCCTACCATTAGAGAAACGCGACCTATGGAATAAACAAGTCCGCAGAAAGATCGAGTGAGTTTTTTTGTTTTTTTTTCAAAAAAAAAACAAACGTAAGACCGTTACAAAATTTTTTCTTGAGTCAAATTTCCAAATTTCTTATATACATGACAAGGTCCTCATAATGTATTCTACAAATTATCACAGGGGGCAGTTACGTATCCTAGATATTCGCTAAAATGACCCAATAGTCAAACCAGGCCTTTTAGAAATACTATATATAGACAAGGGATACAACTCAGAATTCCTGAGATCCCACCCCTGTCTGTTTTAAACGTCTCTAATAATTACACTTCTTTGTTTACAAATTTTACAGTTGTGAATATTCGTCACATATATAATCATTTGTAACCTTGACCCACCCATTCCACGAAAAATATACAGCTTTCGGAGTACAGACAACTTTCTTACAGAAATACACCTCAATTTTGCTCGATTGTCGAGAAGTAGCACCTTCCCTTTTCATCAGTAAATAGCAAATCCCAGATAAGCCACTCATTTCTATTATGTATAGAGCTATGGTAAATTATAAATTGAATAAGTCTTTACCTTTAAGTAGTTAATTCTGATGATTTTAGAGCTCTCCTAAGCTTATGAAGTGTTACATCCTTTCTAGAAGTCAAAAGGCAGCCATGTTGTTTTTTATGATAAACATCCATAAAGCAAAGACGGATGCAAAAATGTGTTAAAAGGGGTAATGGACGAGAAAGGCCACACGTGGGATGTAAATGCCAAGAAAAGAACAACAAAATGAATTTCAGAATAGACTAGATGAGAAAATTTTATTCTTAAGGTACTTATAACACCATCATAGTTTAAACAAAATATTCATTATTTATCAATGGCTCTCTAATCATTTACTAGAGCCCAAGATATTGAATTGTATGCATTTGAAAGTTAGTTAAAAAGTTAGTTATATTAAAAAAATAAATAATTGAAAAAAATAAGGACTTTATGAGCTATGATTAGTTCAAGCTTCCACATCGTTAACTTGAAACAAGTGAAGACCAAAGATTGACCCCTGTGGAACGCCAGATAAAAGCCATAGCTCACCAATGACGACTGTTATTTGGCTTCTAAGAAGGAAGGGTAAAATTCAGCAAAGCGTCTCACCCTACATACCATGCAGCTGCATTTTGTAACACAATTAAGTTGTTGACTTTGATAAGTACATTGCTTATGAAATATCAAATATTAGTTTGCTAGCCAAATTTCTTATTTTATGAAACGTCTTGAATTAATTATATTATTAATGTTTCACTAAACAAAACCCTTCCTCTCATCTTTTAATGGAATCTTCACTAGCTGAATCTCTAAGTCAATGGAAAGTTCACCCGCAGGATTCAAAGCATTGAGAATGCAGTTACATATAAATAGTATAATATTTTTTTCTGGAAATGGGTTGAAAAATAACTTTCAGTATGCAGAAGGTTATGAAACAGTGTGATATGCTATTTGTTGATATTCATTCTGGAAAATAAAACATGAATTCTTACAGACAGAAGACTATTCTACAGTCATTTGTTTAAATTTATAAAGGTTATGATATTCCTGTGGAAATCCTTAGTTTGATAGTTACGTTACACCCATTCTTAATTATAATTGTGAAGTCTGGGGTTTCACCCAATCGGAAAATATTGAAAGAATTCATAGGAAATTTTTAAAGCGCATGCTTAATCTAAAACAGTCAGCGAATTCTCTTTCTCTCTTATCGGAAATAGGAAGATTCCCGTTTATAGTTAATAGACATATTCGTATAGTCAAACATTTGCTAAAACTGTACAGTAAAAAGAAGAACAATTGTATTTTAACATCAATATTACAAAGCCAGCAGTAAGAAATTGAAATAGTTCCCGAAGTTAAAAACTGGAGTAATAGAATTAAAAAACTATTGAAGACTTCAGGCTTCAGTGAAGGTTTTTTTTTACCTAGATTTGGTACATATTGAAAAAATGTAATCCGATATTTGAAAGAAGAGTCAGAGATATATACATAAGTAAATGGCACTCATCCATAGATGCTTCTTCCTCCCTAGTTTTGTTTCGTAACCTTAAATTGAGTTATGAAACGTCAATTTATATTAGACCCCTTGAAAATAGAAAACAAAGTAATATATTAGCACATATTAGATTATCCTCACACGATTTACAAGTCGAAACAGGTCGCCACCCAAATATCAACAGAAATGATCGAACAAGCGAATTATGTACCTTTACAGGTAATTAATATTGTTTATTTATGTGACTGTTTTTTTCCATTGTGTGTTTTATAACATGTTATTTTTTGGACTAAGAGCTAATATGCTCAACGTCTGTAATAAACTTATTTTCTGTTCTTTTCTATATTGGATTAGAAGCCAACTGTGGTAGTTATCTTAGTAGTTAAAACATGTTTATTTGTTTGATATTCAACGTAATTTCGATTGTTTTTCTCTGTAAATTCTTGGTCGTCAATTGCGATTCAATTCAAAAGAAAAGGTCTACTTATAGCTTTAATTAAGTAATTTACCTGTATATTAAAAACGGAGTATATTGTTAAATAACATTTGGTAATACGTTCATACACGTATACATGTAAGTATTATCAAATTATCTTTTGTAAATGTTTCTGTGTAAGAAGAAGTAAAAGCAGTATGATTTGATGCAAATCTATTATTGAATTATAGTGATTGTTATCATTTATTTTGCATTCCACATTTAATGGGTTATACTTTAACTATAATTCTAATTGAAATTTGCACATAAAATTTGAATCATTTAATGAAAGACATGTGTTTTAACACACAAAGTGAAAAGCAAATACATTCAGCATAACTATCTATACAGTCTCTGAATCAATATTAGTCAGACAATTCGAGGGTTAAAAGATGTATCTTATCTCCAAAAGCAGCCTGTTCTGATCTTGCTTCAATATTAATTAAATATAATTCAAGATTTTTTTCTTATTGTTCATGTCGTTTTTTTTATAGTTATATCGAAACACTTATTTCTTTGATTTTGATTAACAAAACCATGTGGAATTCCTATTCTCATTAAAAAGTATTAAATGAGCAATTGAAAGGGAGATTATCAAAAACTTAAGGAAAAGAGGAGCACCCTAGTTACCTATATCGCCACATCTTTATCTTTTATCTTTGTGGATTTTCTCACAAAAATGCATATCTTGGAATTTGAACAAACTTAAGAATATATTCTTCTTAGAAATTAGATGTCTTGTATCAGGTTAGAGAACCATTGATACATATTGGACATATTATTCAATTTTCATATCATATGTTAATGAGTTGTGAATGAGAAATTGTCATTTCAACTACCCTCTATTTCAGTCGTTGGCCTTTATTGCAACTTGCGTCCCCACTTGTAACCCCCCCCCCCCTTCCCCAATGTTGCATCTTGTTTGCTTTAAAGGATATTTCAGTTTATTTACAAGATGGCTGCCTTTTGACTTCTAGAAAGGATGTAACACTTCATAAGGTTAGGAGAGCTCTGGAAACATCAGAATTAACTACTTAAAGGTAAAAATGTATTTAATTTATAATCTACCATTGCTCTATACATAATAGAAATGAGTGGCTTATCTGGGATTTGCTATTTACTGATGAAAAGTGAAGGTGCTACTTCTCGACAATCGAGCAAAATTGAGGTGTATTTCTGTCAGAAAGTTGTCTGTACTCCGAAGGCTGTATAGTTTTCGTGGAACGGATGGGTCAAGGTTACACATGATTATATGTGTGACGAATATGTACAACTGTAAAATGTGTAAACAAAGAAGTGTAGTTTTTAGGAACATTTAAAACATACAGGGGTGGGATCTCAGGAATTCTGAGTTGTATCCCTTGTCTATATGTAGTATTTCTAAAAGGCCTGGTTTGACTATTGGGTCATTTTAGCGGATATCTAGCATACGTAACTGCCCCCTGTGCAAATTATATATTGGTTATTAAAAGCCAGGTTTAGTATTGATTTGTATAAGCTCAAAGCCAATTTAATAACGTTTTAGACTATGGTCATTTGTTTAGATTCGCCACAGCCTTTTTCAGGGGGTAAACTGAAGGAGCGGTCAGCCTTCCCTATTTGTTTTCGGTAGGTCTACTATTTTTGCTATGCTTTGTTTTGAAACGGTTTCGTGGGAGGTAATTTGTAGTGATATGCAAATTAAGAAACCTACAGAGATACAAATGACTATTTCTAGTTATATATACACAGGGTCGACCAATTTGGGGTTGAGGATGATTTTCTCTGTACGTTACATTTTGTTTTTGTCTTATATATGTGTGTGTCTGTTAGATTTGTAACGCCATTTTGTAAGCTCTTAGCTTATTTTCAAACAAATGTAGACCTACAATGGTGTAAAGAAAGAATTTTACGGAGTGCTTTTTGTGGATTTAATAAACTGTGATCCAAGGAAACCAATGGAAATGTGTAGTGACTTAGCTTAACCTCAATCTTTCGTAGACGGCTAAACCAGAATGCAAGTTTCCGAAATCATTAAACTAGGACAGACTTACCAGTTTACAATCATCTGATGAAGTTTTTCACGATCAGTAATATTTTGGACAATTGTTCCCCAGTATTATTTAAAATCTTGTGCATTGGTTATCCAAAGTGCTGTGCAAAATTCCAAAAGTGCACTCAATTTTACTTTCGTTAAAATGTCTACGAATAATGGTTTAACCACGCGCATAAAGAAGTGGTCTTGTGGTTACCCCCGGCGGCGGCAAATATTCTTTCCGACAATTGTCTCTCACCAATGGGTGGATAATCGTAAACCTATGTGGGATAGCAGCTGGAGGCTAGGAAAGGATGTAGTGGTAGTACTGGTGTGAGAAATACCAGGAATCCATTGTTAGGTGCTCCAGCCGCCGCGATATGACTGAAATACTGTTAAAAGCGGCGTTAAACCCCATTCAATCAATCAATCAATCTTGTGGTTACAATACTTGTTTATTACATACTCGTTCTATTGGTTGATTGTTTGAAAGCTGTTTAACCCATTCCCATACAATGACGCTTTTGGACGCCCCTCCAGGAAAAAATTTGGAAAACACTGTGTAAAATGTAGAAATTGTTTGTAACAAGCAATTTCTTCATTTTCCTCAATGTTTTCTACCCAGAAAGTTGAGAAAATCTAATATTTCATAAACTTTAAATTATCGTCTACAACTCCTTTCAATTTGGACCAGTCTAAAATTTTGTTATTTGGGAATGGGTTAACGCCAGTTTTAACAGTATTTAAGTCATATCGCGGCGGCTGGAGTACATAACCACGGATTCCTGGTATCAATCGCACCAGTACTACCATGGCAACCTTTCTTAATCATTATTTCGGGGAAAGGTTTAAGCATAAATCATAAACAAAAAGACCAGCGTGCCAGTTTACATCGTGACTTTGAAAGGACAATTTGTTTTTGTAAGAGATAATTTAAAAAAATCCGCACAAGTAAACAGAAGGCTTAAAATGACGTAACTGAGTCAGGCGAAGTGTGCTATCTTAATATTTGGCTCTTTGGTAATGAAATGGGTATATCCGTTGGGTCAACCTATCTTGAAACCATTCAATTATTTATTTTTGTTCCTAACTGTTGTATCTTTGTGTATGTATTTGTATTTACTGTCCTCAGAAATTGGTACAAAATCTAATAATAGAACGATCGCTGGCCCCGCCCAGTGACCCCCAACATGGCAGTTCGACTGAATTGATAAACGGGTTGATAAACGACGCTATGTTGTAAAACATGTGGCTAGAGACATGAATGAAATGGGAATCGTTGATTAACTACCCAATCGTCGAAACTACAAAACAGGAAAGGGTTGACGAGCGTCTTGTCATCTTCAATCAACACAGGAAGGTATTTTGGGTGATCGCAACCGAGGGATTGCGGTTGAAAAGCAAATAAACAATCGATTATTTAGACCGGAAGTGAACTTTGAACTCCGATAATGACATATTGGTAAAGTACTTTTATTGGGTTTTTATCTATTTTTCTAAATGTCGCGAGTACTACTTGTTTATTCTGTAGTTTCGTCCTTTTAGTAGCCTATCACATATTTTCCTTTTTTGTCATATGATGCTGGCTATTAATCTTTCAAAGTTAGGGCGTGTAATAACGAAGTGAATTTCTTGTCGGGGTCGGCGGGCGTCGCCAGCGGAGTCGATGGGCGGGGCTATCAATCCGTTAATTGTTTTATGAAATAAGCAGTCGCACTAGTTAGTTCGTACGTCCATCTTTCAGCTGTCGTTGTATTGTGATTTTTTTCTTTTAATAATTGTAAAGAAATATTGTCCTAGGTTTCGCACTGTTGCTTTAGTAAATTCAGATCTATATGGTAAATGTGTAAATGGTTGTTTAAATTGTGTGAGAATTCAAATACTGCGTTATCCAGGAAACCATGCCAAAATGACGGTACTCTTTGACAATAGATAAATTCAAATATTTTGATGGCGTCACAATTGTATGAATAAAGCTACACCTCAGTTTTTTTACGATATTGGCATTTTTTTTTTTTTTTTTTTTTTCAGAAAGAAAGTATTTTCTAAAACCTGAGGAACTGAAAAATCATTTTATTTTTATTTATTTAATTTTTTTTCTTATGTTATAAATAGTTATTTATTCCTTTGTTTGTTTGAGGGTTTAACACTATTTTTAACAGTATTTCAGTCATATCGATGTGGCTGGAGAACCATACCATGGACTCCTTGTGTTTCTCATTACTAGTACTACCGTTTATGCTCATTCACCGATTGGTGGAAGTCAAATGTCGGACAGGCTATTCGCCGCGGCCGGGATTCGAACCCGGAACCCCATGACTAGGAGTCCTACGCGCTTCCATTGCGATATGGTCGCTATTTATTCATTCATTTAGGTCTGCTTATATATTTATTAGTTTGTGGGTTTTTTTTTTTTTTTTTTTTTTTTTTGTTTGTTTTTTATCTGTTATTTGGGCAGCATTTCTTGTTTAACGGTTGTTATACATTTATTACGTACCATAACCATTTCGTACCATAATTTCTATGGTTATTTCGTATCATATAATGGTTATTTCGTACCATGCCTTGGTCATTCCTTAACAAATAAATAGTCATTTCGTACCATCTCGTACAACAAATAAACCACTTGACTAAGTTTAAATAATTTGATAATTAGATTGTTTATCATTGTTTGCGACGTGTAGGCAAGATCAGTTAAGATCAAATTGTGGAATGGTGATCGTTTTTTGATTGCTTAATTATGATTAGATTGATGTTTGCCTTTCATTTGACTGTCCAACTTCTTTACACCCATCAAGAAAAATACCCAGGAAAACATTGCTGGTGACAAGCAATTTATTCATTATCACAATGTTTTCTTCTCTAAAAGACAAATGTTTTATAAAGTCCGTCCTCAGGAAATAATGTTTTGCAAATTTCTTTAAATGTGGACCGGTCTTTCATTTTGTTGTGTGGCAATGGGTTAATGGTCACTTTTTCACATTATTCCGTGAATTTGACGGAAATACAGTCCTGATTCTCTACTAATTTTCTTTCAATGAGCACAATCCCTTACCAGAAAAAAAGTAATGTACTGATTCGCTAATACTGTATCATCAACCCCCCGTTTGCCTGAATTGACTGTCTTAATTGATTTTCACTTGTTTAATGATCGATAAATTAGATAAAGCAAATACATAATAAAAATATTTGATTAATGTTGAGAGCGCTATTTTACCATAAAAATATTACAAGATTTTTTTCAAACATGGTACGAAATATTCTACGTGTGGTACGAAATGACTACAACATGGTACGAATTGGTCACAGCATGGTACGAAACAACCAATACCATGGTACGAAACAACCAATACCGTGGTACGAACAGTCTGGTGCGAAATGGTTATGGTACGAAACGTCCATAATTCTTAACAGTTGTATATGTTCTATAGCGCTTACTGGGAGAAAGGCCAAGATTGCGTTCGCAAGAAAACTTGCTCGTAGCCAGTCTTAACTCATCATGGGACCCCACGGATACACTCTTTTCCTGCTTGAATGGAGAGACGTCACGTAATCAAAGTGCCGTGGGTAACCGAAGATGTTCTTAACGAAGACGACTTGCAGCACTTCAGCCATGGCTATTGGTACTCATTTGAATTATAATATTTACACATTTCAAACAAAAGTCTCTGGGAAGCTTTTTTATATGTTTACAGCATAGGTTATTATCAGAGCACAAAATGGAAAGAGGAATTTTCATTTCAAAACATTTAAAAAAATCATCATAAATCTGTCAAACTCTGTGTTGTGGAAACTCGTTGAAATAGTCTTGGTGTGATGATTTCATTGAGTACCCACAATATAGGATTTGAGAGAATAATATCTAATAAATATCACCTCCTTTTATCAAGAACCATGTTTACGTATACTCTTCATAAATGGTTGTTGTATAAAGTTTTAACTAAGTGTAGTTGCCGAGGTAAGACGAATTGTAGAGTAACTGTAGTGACCTTTTACAAAAGGTAAAAAACAATCGATAAGCTTTGTATGAAAACTCCTTTTTTGTGTCTTTTAGTTTTACTTGAAATAATCTTAAATATAATTTCGAGTTGTATTAAGAATTTCTCCCGAGCTCATTAACAGAGATAATTAGTAGAATGGAATCTGTGCGTCATCCTGTATTCTTTTCTATACCCTCCATTTACTGACAATATATCATTATTTATACTAACGGGGATACAAAGGATCCAACTGAAGATTAATTCCCAGTGACAATGTGAATGATTCTTCAAAATTCACAAATATAATTCGGTATACTCTCGAAATAACTCGAATCTTTGAACTCTGTTTGAGAACTCTTTCCTCCACAATTACCAACGTAGTCTGTGAATTGATTTTGGGGTCTGTCTGTAAGTCTCTTTCTCTGTCTGTATGTCTGTCTGCTTGTCCAATTGATTTTTCCCTTCTGATCCCCGCTATTTCAATTTGAAAAAAAAAATACACGATATATTGGTAATCTGATCGATTCTTTTTAACATCACGTAAACTAGCTCCCAACCGCAATGATATGTATTCGTTAAATGATCCTGCAATAAGGTAGAATCGATAATCTAGAAATAGATCTAGAAACAAGAAATCTCCAAAGGGCGAAAATTCTGGTCCATGGTAAGCCTGTTAGATCGATTCATTTCAAAGTGGCCAGATTGTTCTTTCTCGTGCGACGGGTTAAATTTACTAACTTTGTATTTGTTGCAATCTACGAAATTTCTTTTATACTCTCAAATCATTCATATTAACGACACCTGACCAAATAGACTTATAGATTCCTGTAAAGATCGTAGGCCAATATTATGAGCACGTGGCCAATAGCATTAGTAGAAGGTAAATCTATTGTAAAGCCCATAATAACATGGAAAGAGAAACGTTCATTGTATGACTCGGACATAAATTTCTGTACAACTGAAATATATTGACCCCTGTCATGTGGTATCCGGAATAGTCCTGTTTTGTTTTTAGACAAAGACATAGACAAACATCATCCTACACATATGTGCAGATTTACGACAAGAGTTAAGTATTTATTTAGTGAGATTAAAATGTATATTTCTGGTAAATGATTCCCGTCAAATATTGACTACCAGAAGTAGTGTATTAAGTGTTTTCAGCCTTTTGATTTTTATGCAAATTTATAAATTTATTTAAGAGATGAAATTTAATAGCATCGAGCGATATAAAAAAAAGGTTTACAAATTTTGATATTTTTGTATGGGACTATTTTATGCGGATGCATACAAAATCGCTGCGTGCTAAAAATTTTGTTCGTGGAGATATGAATTTTTTTTTTCGGCCAACCAGAACGCTCGTTTTTGATCGACGAAACTAAAAATTAAATTATTTAGCAATACAAATTTAATTAAAGTCAGTAAGTTGATTAGATTAAAATGTTTGTTTCTGGTGTATGTGACCCTTTACGTGAAAATGGACCACAAATAAACTCCGTGAAATAAATGTTTGAAAAGGAGTTCGGATCCATCAGAGGTCATTCAGAGATGATCTTTCTAAGATAAAAGTCAACCCTTTCCTGTCTCAAAATGATGTAGACTTGTCCAAATCCAAAGGCTTTGCAGATGAAAATTTAGAATGGATTAAATTTGAACAACAACCATTCAGAAGGGTAGAAAATATTGTGGAAAAAGAAGAAATTGCTTGTTACAAGCAATTTCTTCTTTTCCTACAACGTTTTCTCAAGTATAAAATCACAAGCAGGTTAAAACCAGTGATTGTGCAGGAAAGGGTTAATAGGGTAGAATGACCATTCAACATTCAGAAAAACTACAAGAATGAACAGTTTCGACATTTGTCACCCTGTTCTGTCATCGCGACCTGGCTAGTACCGATATTAGTGAATCCCTCTCAGGCATTTTGTTGGGTTTACTAATTAAACGTCGCGACTACAGCTTCAATCCGTAGCTCCGAACTTTGCCCTTTGTCATCTTATAGAGTTGTACATAAAGTGTTGTTTTTGTTTATAATGTATTTTACCAGCTGTTTATTGTTCATTTTTTCATTGTTTTTTATGGTGCATTGTTTTTGATTCACGTCTAGTAAGTGTATGAAATAAAAAATAAAAAGAGATCTGATTATTTTTGTTTGTTGGAGATATTCGTTCATAAAATTTGATTTCCAAGTACAGAACTGTAATAGACCTTCTCACGCAAAGCGCCAGATGACTATAAAGTCTGTATCCGTTAGACGCTTTCAAAGAAAAGCAACAATAACTATTCTCCATGCACTGGGGGGATTAACTTCCGGATTTGTTTTTCGATGGCATTATATTATTGCGTCCAGTCATTTAAACTTCATTTTTCGATATTTTACAATGAAAGGTATGGGCTAAATAATATAGATAATATTGTTTGGGACATAGCATCTGTTTGTTACAATATTTTTTTCTCCATTGTCCCAGAAATGTTTTTCAGAAGCATTAAACGCACCGTGTATTAACGGCCTTAAGGAATAAACGAAGGATGTTTTGTTTCATTATCTATTTTTCACAATATACAATAAGATGTATGATAACCCGGTTTATTGTATATGTTGAAACAAAAGCATGTTATGAATGAAGGAGAATGCACCATGGAAAAGTCGTTAGCCCGTTTTGTCTCCGGCAACCACCTGAATCACTAAAACTCCTGTTCTTCGCCTCCGGGCATATTGAAGTTATGATAGTTTGTGCCAGAAGAGATTAAGTTAAAGATCAGTTTGATTCATTACATCGTCGGCGGACGACCAAAAGGGCGTAACTACATATTGTCTCAAATTGTATTTACGACCTTTTGTTAGCCGTACGATAAACTTCTGGTTATAACATATTAATTAGCCCTTTGATCTACTAATAAGGCTAGATTTTCACATTTTAAAACAAGATTATTTTTTTTAAAATGAAAGCCTAGTTGGCAAGATATCCTGCAGCGAAAAACAATTCTAAATCAATTCAATGATAATAAACGTATTCACTCTATTTGATTGTGGACAAATTCATAATAGATAAACGCCATGTCATGATATTACCGTGCCGATTGAAAACGACGCCCGATCAATCGACGAGAAATAAGTATTTGGTGGCATTTCGGTTTAACCCATTCCAACACAATCCCTCCTTTTTACGTCCCTGAAGAAAAAAGCTTTGGAAAGCATTGTGGAAAATGAAGAAATTGCTTGTATCAAGCAATTACTTCATTATCCACAATGTTTTCTGTCCAAAAAGACAACACCAAAAAAATTCCATCAACTTGAAATTGTCGTCTGCAACTTCTTTCAATTTGGACAGGTCTTAGATTTCTCTGTGTGGGAATGGTAAGAGCTCTCTCTGGTCATTACCATTACATTTAATCATTTCTATGTTTCATAATATTCTTCGCACTATTAACACCGTCATCATCAATACGACTTATGTCATTAAAACATCGTCGAAATAATGCTCCCTGTTTTCGCATTTCAATATATTCTTTTTAATTCGTTGTATGGCACTTTTTACGAAAACTGGATCATTTATATCAAGAAAGTGCTTTCTCCTTTTCTTCCACATTTCCATTGTTACAATGATGCGAATATTCAATAAAAACTTACATCCTGTAGGATGGACGTGTTACAAAAGAAAAGCGAGGTAGAGAGAGAGGGGGTTATTTATCTATCAATCTATTTATTGAATGGTGCTCAACACCACTTTTAATAGTATTTCAGCCATATCGTGGCGGCTGGAGCACAACAATAGATTCCTGGTATTTCTCACACCAGTACTACCACTACATCTTTTTCTAACCTCCAGCTGCTATCCCACTTCGGTTTACGATTATCTAACCATTGGTAAGAGACGAATGTCGGAAAGGATATGCGCCGCCACCGGAAATCGAACCCATGACATTACATGATTGAAGATTGTGAGTCTGGTGCGCTACCGACTGCGCTATTAAGGCGACCACGAGAGAGAGGGGGAGAGAAAGACAGAGAGAGTGATCATTCGATGTTTGTATATTTTTTCCTGTCTTGTATGTGTGTAAGGCTGGGCGGGTTAAACATAATTTTCAAAAAATCTTACTATATTGGAAAAATCATTGTACGAAAGGATAATTTTCGCAAAACTCGAGGTACGTAATATTTTATATGGCCTAGATACAAGGTCGTTTTAAACTCAATTTGGTTACTAATACACGATAGCATCATTATTATTTTTTACTACAATTTGTCTGTATATGTCTGCTTATGGAGTTTAAAATTCACTTCTGTTCCGAACGAATGCTATGATTAATACATTGATTGTTTGTTTGTTTGCAACTAAAATTCAAATAAAAAGGGGGTATCCAGATTTATCTACCTTTGACCATAAATTTTATTTGAAATATTTGTTATGCAAAATTACTACACTTGAAAAACACTATAAAGACATAATCAAAGGTGAACATGTATGTTTATCTATTTATTTATTTTCAATCATTGGTTAAAAACTATATATTAAATGGAAAACATTTCAGACAGAAAATCAAAGGGCTGAAAGTCCTGAGAGCGGTTTTGTTGGTATATCAGTAACCGCGCTCAATAATGCCAGCATATATCATCAATGTGACTAAGTAAATCGTGCACCTAAGTGGGATGAGCAGCTGGAGGCTCGATAAGGATATAGTGAACTACCAGGAGTCCATGGTTAGGAGCTCCAACCGCCCCGATATAATTAAAATACTATTAAAAGTTGCGTTAAACCCTATTCAATCAATCATGATCTCTTACTGTTACCGAAATCGCTATTTTGATTTAATCAGAACGTTTTCTTCTTAAGTGCGTGAAAATATGTGGTTATGGGGTAAAAGGTTAAATGATAAAAGGTAAAGAAATCAAGCTAAAATTCAATTCTTTTTACGTTGAGCATATTATTATTACAATTGAAGTACTACTTGTCCGTTTCAAAGATTTAGTCGAATTTGATGTAAAAGGTGTTTTATTCGATTGGGTTAAATTGGCGCTTGAATAAAAATTTCAGAGCCATGTAGTTCCTACTCTAGGAAAAGGGAGTGGTTCTATTTTGAAATTTGTCATTTCATTGTTGATTTATCAATCTCCAAGTTGTTGGTACTCTATGGAAGACAATGAGTACTCGCAAAAAGGAGGAATAGCAGAATTAGATTTCTATCACATCCTCTTATCTAGAGCTTAAAAGTCAGACAAACACACTACTTACACCCTTAACACACCCCGAACATATCTTATATCTTTATTCTAGGAAATAAAGGCAACATTGCCTATCAAACCACATGTTTACATAATAATTTATTTTTTTTTTACAACAAATAGTCGATGGTGGATTAATTCTAGACGATAATTCGCCCACGTTTATATTCACAAATATACGAGAGAAGGTCTGTTTGATTTAAAATTGATTTGAGCTACAAAGTTTTAGTTATTATTTTTTCTTATAAATATTGAATATCTAATGTATTTAATACCAGGAAATCAACTAGCAATTGATATATAATTTGACGGCTAATCAAAATGTGATCAGGAGTCTGCCATGAATTCTTCTGTAACTCAAGTAGTTCGCCTGCTCCCATTCCGAATCAGCGTAGAGGATATTGTGTAGGGGAGATAACCCTAATTCAAAGTATATAGACATAGTTTAATCAAGTATTCAGGCCATCGGCCCATGATACAACATGATTACAAAGCATTGATAACAAGAGTGACAAGTAAAGATACAGATTTAAAGTTATTACAAGAACTTTGGTGTAAAGTATGAATTGAACATACAAAATATATTAGTATTGGGACTAAGATATATTAGTTACAAATGACAAACATTTCTAAATATTAAGAAACAGTTGCATTACTCTATCTCTTGTAGAATTTCTTTCCTGAGAGTAAATGCTCCCGTAAGGTATCTGGAGACTGCATAAATAGTATCAATATCAATCGCATAGAATTTGTAAATAGTCCTGTTTCTTAACCAATAAGTATAAAAGTATCTTAACCTAAGGTTTCCATAAGCATAACATTTAAAGAAAAAATGGAATTCATCCTCGATTTCATGAATATTTTTTATTTTACAAATCGGACAAATCGGTGCCTACCCTTTTCTATCATTGGATACATGTGAAGAGCATCTAAAATTAGCCAAAGTCTTAAGAAGCGTATACGGCAGACCGATACTAAGATAAAACTCGGGTTCTAACAATGTTTTGAAAAATTTGTAATTACTTGCTTTTGAGGAATCACCAACATCACTGAACCATTTTGTGTAAAACAATCTATTAATCTATTTCTAAAAACTTTAAAAAGTTCCCTGCCATCGCCCACATCGTGAAAAATCAACACGTGACCAAAACCATAGGTAAATAAGATATTTTTATTTGGGTGCACCAGTTTGTTCTGCCCGCTTCTTCTGATTGTAAAAGCATGAAGTAACAATGTTTTGGATATCTGTCATTTAGCATTCGAGTCAAGGTTAACCAATATTTGATACAACAAGGAATATATATAGTACATAGAGGCAATCTGCCACATTCACCAAGAGCTAAAAAATCACATGTATTTTGAGAAAGATTGCAAAGTCTCTTGCAAAAATGAATTTGTATTTTTTCTATTTTCTGAACACAGTAAAAAAAACAAATCTGAGATCCGTAGCCTAAAATTGGAACTACAGTCGCGTCAAATATTTCAAACATGTCCCTTAAAGGAATTGAACCAAGACTTTATCGAACACAACTAGATGACGACAAAATGTCAACAGCCTGTTACCTGTCCCAATTATCGACACGTCTGAGTCAATGTCAATATTATCGAGTTTGGTTTGTAATAACGGCGTAATATAGGCATAGTGGTCGGGGGATTCACGTGTTTTATGAAGCAACATGCTACATAAGTTTTTGGGAAATCCAAATTAAGGATGGGCGTCCACGAGTTAATACTGTAAACAACAAGTGGTTTGCCATGCGAAGCAAAGTTTTAGGTGGGCAGGAAATATTTTTTCAAAGAATGAAGCGAAGAAAATAGAGCTGCTTTTGTGAGATCTAGAACGAAATATAGTAATGTGGAAAAAGCGCAAAACACAATTTAAAATAGCTAATTGCTATAGGATAGCTCATCTTGTTCATTCCGACTCGCGAAACTTTTGGAGAAGTATCAAAAAGTCGTCTACTAAAAGAAACTAAAAACGCTCATTCAGTTTCTTTAAACGATCTATATGTCCATTTCAAGGTTATCTTTCAAGGTGAAAACGAAAAGCAAAGCGATTAAGAGTGTGACTGCACAGCACATCCACCGCAGTCTGATCATAACATTGTCTGTTTGATAACAATTGATGAAATTTGAAAAGTTTTTTTCCCCACAAAATAATAATAAATCCGCAGGATTAGATGGTCTTTTTAGGGAAATATTTAAGTCATCATATGAATTAATTGCCCCCTTTTTACTGAATTGTTTACTAAATTATTATAACCCCGATATTTAAGAGAGGTGATCCAAATAATGCGCAAACTTCAGTGGGATAGTGTATTAGCGAAAATCTACTGACAAATATTAATTAATCGACTAATTAAAGGGAATGAACAGAGTGAAAACCTTGCACAAACCAACCTTGCACAAACCAATTCAGTTCCAAAATTTGTTATCGACTGCTTATTTTATTCTTAACTCGGTTATATCGAAAGTGCTATCTTTCGGTAATAAAGTGTACTGTGTGTCTTTTTTGATCGCTAAATTGCTTCGACAGTATCAATCGTTCTTTACTTTAGCAAAAATTAAATGTGAAAATTTATAAATGCAGTTAAGTCAGTGTATATAGTGTGATCCCTGTTCACCCCTATTATTCATGATGTATGTTGAAAATATCAATTCAGTTCTAGAAGATATATTTACGATAAAGCTCTTTATTCTCTTTTATGCTGACGACCAAGTAGTTTTCGCGAAATCACCCGAAACATGCATAATGATATTTGTAACTATTGCGAAACATTCGGTTTAAAAACTAACACAAGTGTTATGTTAAAAACAAATATTATTGCCGTTGGTAATATTTTGAATATTATATATGCAATCTTCATAATTTTACTCATCTGTAGATACTTGTAAGGATTGAAAGAATATTCGGTGTTTCTATAAAATATATTTGATCAAACTGAAATATGCAAGACGGGATCGCAAATTACATCACAAATGAATTAACAATAAAGACAACGCCATCAATAACCTGTAATCATTTTGATCTGCCGAAAAATCCGCTTGAAAAGAAGCTTAACAATATATAGTAAAACTGTTACGTGTCAATTGTGCAAATTGCAGAACTGCCATTGCTTTGTTTCTTTGTGTTAAGCTTAAGATTTTTCATCGTGTAAAAAATTATCAAAATTGTATTTGATTGACTGGATAAATGTACGAAATGTATATATCTGACCAAAATTCTGTAATTGAAAAAATAATCGTGGTTAACATTCTGACGGAATCCGTCAATATAACTTCACAAGCAGTACCTTGACATTAAAACTTGAGTTTGATGAGCCAGAGACCTTTTAGGTAACAAGTTTGAGTTTAAGTGATTTTCTATGTAAGATACATGTATATTGTTTTATTATTGGGGATCCAATTTTGTTTCTGCCACGTGAAGATTTATAGCGCTGAACTTTACTTCTTCTTACGTCACATTCCCAAAACATAAAAAACTACGACAGAAAACAAGTTAAACGAAGGCAATGATTTTTGAAAAGGGTCGCCACACCAACCATATATTTTATTTTTCTAACAATGGTAATAGAAACGCTTAACCCTTTCCTGACTGATTTAAAGACGTTATGAACGACACGAGTGCAAAGTATCAGTTAGAAAACATACTCAATTGTTACCAGCGACAACTTCTTTCCCCTCATAATTTTCGATCCATTTTATAGAGTTGGTTAATAAGGTATTTGCAATCAAGTATTCAAATTACGTCAAAATGAGAAGAAGGCGTACAATATTACTTACTTGTTAAATTCCTGAATTAAATGTGTTCACTTTCTTTTCTAGAGTGATTATCCAATTATTGAAACAACAACAAAACTTCCTCGGAAAGGGTTTTAAGAATAAGGAAAATATATATTAAGTACAGTCTTTTTTCCGAACTTCATGTTTCGTTTCGGCGAAGTTGGGTGCATTAGGACTTGTGTGACAAATCTCTCTCTCTCTCTCTCCCTATCTATCTCTCTCTCTCGTGATAGTACTGAAATACTGTTAGAAGTGGCGTTAAACCCCATTAAAAAAATAAAATTTGTTTATACATGAAGTATATATTTTCTGTAGACTCGGTTTTTTTTAAGATTAGGCAGTCGGCCCCTTTAGATAAAGTTGTTGTTGTTCAATAAATGGTCTTGTTGAAACACGCTTCGTGTGCATTAACAGGTATTATAGATATACAAGTTATTACGAAGGATCAAAGGTCAATTTGTCTATACCTGTATAGACAAAATAGATCTTTGATCGCTCACTATAACATGTACAATATACTGACAGTTATTTTCCAGTGTAAAGCCAGAGAGCACAGGTAAAACAAAACTGTTTGAACCTCTAAAGTTCAAGTTTGTGGTAATCGCGGCGTTGTTTGCAACAAAATGGCGTATCCAAGCTAATATTTCTGCCATTCTTACGGGATTTTGTTCGCCGGTCAACTTTTATTTTATTTTCTTACTTACCTGTGTATAGCATTATTTCTCAAAACGAGTTTATAGATTAATTGTGTCTAATTATCCAGAACAGAACAGAGCTTTTATTTTACATCCTGGTACATAACAGTACAACATGGACAAAACGCATCTTTATAAACATGAATATATAACATTTAACAATTCAGGTATGCCAGGTCAGAAAGAGTTGATAGGAGAAAGAGAGATAGAGAGATAGAGAGATGGAGGGGGGTCTAAGAAAAATACTTTTATAAAGGACAGAATCTCTGTACTGATATGGATATAGTCTCGAGGTTTTCGACGCAGAGCTATGGTTAAGACTCTTCGCATTCCTCTTCCAGCAATAACTTTTAGGCTAGTCCAGATTGGTATTTCAGACAAAATTTAAATCACGATAGTTGGACGACGATAGCGCGAAAGTGCGATGCAAGAGTGAAATGATGGTATCACGATAGCACCAGAGTAGAATCTGTCATGAATCAATACGAAAAATGCCTGGACAACATTAGGGCTACTTACACATGTACATGAAAAAGTCGTTGTTGTATCGCTCGAGGACACATAGGCCTGCACAACGATATTAGCGCAAGGAGACGCGACGAGACGCGATTGAATGGAATTGTCTGTGCGTCGAATGAACATTCTAGCGCAGTAAACGAAATGACTGTGGATGCCAAGTTACCCTCTACCAGCTATATATCTGTACAGAGAAGATAATTTATTGAAGAATAAACTGTGTTCAGATGGAGTTAGACAAAACTGGTGTTGCAATGATTTCATGAACAACAAAGTTTTGATTTTCGTCAATCGAAATTATAAACGTTAGATCAATGACTTTAAGCTGTCCAAAGGTGAGTTACAAACAAGGACAGAAGTAGGTGATTTTTCCCTATAAGCCAGTTTTAAGGAAAATGCATGTTCAATGTGCACCATTTCTTCTCTCTCTCTCTCTCTCTCTTTAGCTCACCTGAGCACAACGTGCTCAATGTGAGCTTTTGTGATCATCTTTTGTCCGTCGTGAGTCGTGCGTCGTACGTCGGAAGGCGTCAACAATTCTTTAAACATCTTCTCCTCAGTAACCACTGGGCAGATTTTAACCAAACTTGGCAGGAATGTCCCTTGGGTGACCCTTCTCAAAAGTTGTTCGCGGAATTTTGATTGATCCCCAAATATGGGCGTGGCAGGGCGTGGCAGTTTTTGACTTTGAAATCTTTAAACATCTTCTTCTCAGTAACCATGGGGCCAATTTCAACCAAACTTGACATGAATGTTCTTTGGGTGATCATTCTCAAAAGTTGTTCGCGGAATTTTGATTGATGCCCAAATATGAGCGTGGCAGGGTGGGGCAGTTTTTTTACTTTGAAATCTTTAAACATCTTCTCCTCAGTAACCATTAGGCCAATATCAACCAAACTTGGCATGAATGTTCCTTGGGTGACCCTCTTCAAAAGTTGTTCGCGGAATTTTTATTGACCCCCAGATATGGGCGTTATAGGGTGTGACAGTTTTTGACTTAGAAATCTTTAAACATCTTCTACTCAGTAACCATTTGCCCAATTTCAACCAAACTTGACATGAATGTTCTTTTGGTGACCCTTCTCAAAAGTTGTTCGCGGAATTATGTTTTGATGACCAAATATGGGCGTGGCAGGTCGGAGCAGTTTTTGACTTTGAAATCTTTAAACAACGTCTCCTCAGTAACCATTTGGCCAATTTCAACCAAGCTTGGCATGAAAGTTCCTTGAGTGACCCTTTTAAAAGTTGTTCGCGGAATTTTGATTGACCCCAAAATATTAGCGTGGCAGGATGGGGCAGTTTTTTACTTAGAAATATTTAAACATCTTCATTTCAGTAACCATTTGCCTATTTTCAACCAAATTTGGCATGAATATTCCTTGGATGACCCATTTCACAAGTTGTTCGCAAAATTTGGATTTATGTCAATAACATGGGCGTGGCAGGGTGAAGCAGTTTTTGGTTTAGAAATCTTTAGAAATCTTCTCCTCAGTAACCATATGGCCAATTTCAACCAAATTTTGCATGAATGTTCCTTTGGTGACCCTTTTCACAAGTTGTTCGCAAAATCTGGATTTATGTCAAAACATTGGCGTGGCAGTTTTTGACTTAAATATCTTTAAACATCTTCTTCTCTGTAACCATTCGACCAATTTCAACAAAACTTGGCATGAATGTTCCTTGTGTGACCCTATTCAAAAGGTGTTTGCGGAATTTTGATTGACGCCATAAGTATGGGCGGGGCAGTTTTCTTACTTTGAAATTTTTAAACATTTTCTCTTCAGTAACATTTGGGCCAATTTTAACCAAACTTGAAATGAATATTCCTTGGGTGACCCTTTTCAAAAGATGTTTGCGAAATTTTGAATGACACTCAAAAATGGGCGTGGCAGGGTGGGGTAGTTATTTACTTAGAAATATTTAAACAACTTCTCCTCAGTAACCATCAGTCCAATTTCAACTAAACTTGGCATGAATGTTCCTTGGGTAACCCTTTTCAATATTAGTTTGACGGCGGCACTCATTCTTTCCGACTATTTGTCTCTCACCAATAGGTCGATAATCGTAGACCTATGTGGGATAGCAGCTGGAGGCTAGGAAAGAATGTAATGGTAGTACTGGTGTGAGAAATACCAGGATTCCATTATTAGGTGCTCCAGCCGCCGCGATATAACTGAAAGATTGTTGAAAGCGGCGTAAAACCCCATTCAAACAAAAATCAATATTAGTTTGTTAAATTTTGATTGAAGCCAAAATATGGGCGTGGCTGGTTTTTACTTTAAAATCTTCTCCTCCCTAACCTTTGGGCCAATTTCAATCAAACTGAGCATGAATCTCACTGACAATGGCCAATGGGGCTATTACCATGCTGTTATGTATGTGAGTGCTTCAGGCTGCCACCATATTCAGATAAAATGTGTCAGACACCCAACCTATAATCATGGTGTGTCCAGGGTTCCCAGGCTACCGGTAAAATGGGGAAAAGTCTTTTTTGTTGTTGTTGTTGTTGTTATTTTGTTTGATATCTTTTGAAAAAAACAGGAAAAAGTAGGAAAGAGACAAACTAATTTGATGAAAGATGCAAGACCCAATTAAAGTACATGTTCCAAACAGTTGACAAGTATTCCCCCGCTAGTAGGTTTTATCACAGTGTGAATTACATGGGGATGCATTATCACGTCACAATGTCTGCCGGGAAAGAGAAATTGGTATTTGTTTCACAAAATATACAATTATGGTACTTAGCTTTCTGCTAGGAATGGAGGAAGGTGTCCAATTTTACTAAATATATATATATATGATTAGAGTACATAAAGGAAATATTTAGAAGAAAATCCAAAGCAACATCTTAAGTGTACCAGTGACCGGACATGAATTGAATTGGGATACAAAAGCAATAAATGGCCTCCAATTCAATTCAATGAAAAAGAGAACTCTGGGTAAATAGACATTGAAATTAATTATCATTATCATGATATTGACAATCTACACGTCTAGAAGCATTTAAATTAGTCAGGTGAGCGATTTAGGGCCATTCTGGCCCTCTCGTTTATTTAAATTGACGAATCGCTGACCACTCCCACTAACCTTCCGTGAGATATCAAACGGCGAAAGTCTGCATAATTTATGGTCATTATCAAAAAAACGGAGTACATTAGTTGTCGACGTGACGTCGTTACTCCTGTTAAAATAAGCAACAGTTTCGCCATTCAAATCGCCAAACCAACAAAAATTCTTTACATAATATTGGAGGTTAAAATTTCAGCGCATGCGTGACATTTACAACCATTACATTTGTGCGCAAAGTAAAGACTCAGATCAGCCTGTGCATCCGCACAGTCTGATCACAGTCTTCACTCTGCGCTCTGTAGATAGAATTTAAACAATCAGCGAATGTTCTAATTGCCCCGAAATGCTGTCCAGAGTGCTCAATATCTGCGAGTCACGCACATGCGAAATGGTTGGAAATGTCACCCATAGTCTCATTTATTTTCGATCTTTACCTCGCTTTCGACGTAATCCCTGAAAATCGCCTTAAATAAGGTTACTTGTTGTAATCTAGACCCATTTTCACATAAGGTGACATGATTGAAATGGGTTTTCTTATAATCATAATGAAATAGTGGTGTGTCAAAGTTGAGTAATGCGGCAGATGGATTGATTTTCAGAAGTCTTATTTCTGGTTTTCAAAAAAATGGTGTTTTTTTTTTTTTTTTCTTATCTTCAAATATTTTGTAGACCTTATCCTTATCAGTCCAAAGGCAAAAATCTGGGAACCTTTCCTCCCAAATAAGGAATAATTTTCGTATAACATCTTACCCCACCCGGCACATTGGAAAAAAGGTTAAACATATTTTCATCATATTTTTTTCTTGTGGGGGTTTCCAAATCACGATGCTGCAAAAGATAGGTGTGAAAAATGTCTTTCACACGTCATTCATCTTGTAATCTAGCTTATTTTGTGAATAAAAAGGGGGTTCAAATGAACCCGCCCTCCGATTATCTCGTGTTTCGACCTATTTCAAATTTAAATATATCTTCGTTATATCATTGTCCGTTGATCATCTTTCACTACGATTGTTATTCATATTATAGCAAAACACACGATTTATGGGTTCTTGGGTTGTTTTGTTTTTGTTGTTGTATTCTTCATTCTTATGCAACATAGCTCATTTGAAATTCCGCTGCAAAATGTAAATATTTCGCGCTATCCATAAATTAACGTGAAGGGTTGACAAGAAATTATAATAATAAATAGTGACATTTTACCCCATTTATTTCCATGCTTTAACGTTTTAAAAAGCGAAATAAAAGGCGTGTGGAATACATGATGTCGAATAAAGCTCAAATACAATCGTTTGACCGATCGCTGACTCCCCCACTGACTCCTTAGGCCCCGCTTCGAATTTAAAGGGCATTTTTTTTTTGCAAAGTTTATGGCCATAAGCATGTAAAAAAAAGTAGAACAGTTGATTGGCGACTTAAACATCGATGATTTCAGCTTGTTTAAGCTGTTCTTACGACGTTTAAGTCGCCAAATAAAAAGGGGTTAATAAAATGACGGCCAATGTCGATGTTCAAAACTAATTTCTTATCCAAAAGAACGATTTTATTGGTCGACTGGTTATTTCACTGACAGGCACGTTTGGTCAATTGGCGTCGTTTATGACGTTAATACCGTGTAGTGATGCCATTACGTCATCAACCAGAAGGGTGAAAAGGATTAGACATTATTGCATCGGTTTTAAGTATCAAATTTACAATGAACAACCCCTCCTTCCCCCACCACACCCCAACCCCGTCAGATTATGGGAGCTACTAAATGTTCTAATTCCGACAAAGTCAAGCGGTCTCTCACCTTCCAGAGTGGGGGTGCTGGTAAAAGTAGTTCTTAAAAAAACTCGTCCGACACGGCCACAGCATTTTTAAAGTAGACAATAGTGACCCTCGTGCTTAAATGATTATCTTTCCACGAGTTCTGCATCTATTCTACGATTTACGCTTGATTTAGCCGTCCTTAGTCTACATTCCAGACGACAGCAAACGTATGTGGACGTACCCAAACTAACCGACCTTTTCATAAGTGTAAAAAAGACGGTGCCTCTACTCTTTTTAGAATAGCAAAAACATCGGCATTCGTGGCCTTTGGTCTCAATAGACAGAACTATGAATGAGGATGAAGCACCGGAGAAGTCATATGTAAACGAATGTTGTGGAATCTGCTACAGCATAAAAATGTGTAATTTTATTTCGAACAAAGATGATCGAAAATACCTTAACCCATTCCAGCACAATCCCACTTTTGACGATTTTGATGAAAAAAGCATTTCCCTAAATATTTTCTAAGTCCACCCACCCCCTAAAAAATTAATAAAAAGTGAATTTCAAAATTACATCAAAACAAATGAATTGTCGTCTGCAACTTCATTAAATTTTGACCAGTCTGAGAAGTTATTGTCAGGTAATGGAAAAAACAAACAGCTTCTGTAACAACTTTTAATGTTTGCTCTAAGTAAATATTTGGGAAGCATTTCTGAAATGGAGAACATTTCAACTAGTCTCTTTATTCAAAGATTTTAAAGTCGCTTGCCTTTCCTTATCTGCTCCAACTTAATCCATTAGTACACAATCTCGTATTTCAGTCGCTGGAAAAAAATAACGTGGGAAAAACTTTGATTGGAAAGGAGAAATGGTTATATCGATTACTCGCTCGTTCGCTCTTTGAAATATGTTTTTAGTTAACAAAATCAATCGCCTTTTGTTGCTATTATATTATACCTACGGGTTGAAGGGCTATATTATATATATAATTCTCCGCGTTACAGTGTAAAGCGAAGAATTGCTGTCCCATTCAATTGACCAAAAACCGGTTACGTAGGTTTGGTCAGCGAGGTCGATTTATAGACGACTAGTGCATACGTGGTCACTTCAGGCAAGCGAGACTTTCTTACTGGTAACATCGTGGGTCATTCAAATTCAATTTTGGGGAAGTGAAAGATTTATTATACTTAAATATTTTTTTAGTTCTGTACAAAATGTTTGATTTAACATTTATTTTAACTTCAATTTAACCCATTACCACACGACAACATTTTCAACTGGTCCAAATTAAAATGAGTTGAAGAAAACAATTTGAAGTTGATGAAATCTTTAAAATCTTTGTCTTTTGGGGTAGAAAACATTATGGATAATGAAGAAATTTCTTGTAACAAGCAAGTTCTTCATTTTTCCACATTTTTTCCCAAAGCTTTAATAACGAGGGGCGTTTAAACGCGTCATTGTGTGGGAACGGGCTCATTATATTGGCGTAAGATCCGCACGCTAGATATTCCAGGAATAACCTGAGATTCATACCGATCACCGGTTCTTTTGAGTCGTGCATTTTGCGGACCGTGACACGTTCCCTCTCAAAGAGAGGTTTTCGTGGGCGGCCAGTATTCCTAGGATGAATAGTTAATAAATTCAGCGAACCCAAACAGTTCTGCTGGAATAGGGTACAGAAGAAAATAATTGTCAATATTTGTCAAAGATTTGTTTGTATTTGTATAACCTGCTGTTTCCATGATTACATATTCATAACTAACGATAGAAAGTTGTTAAAAGTGCAACAGCTTTTTTCATGCACATAAGAAATAAAATTTATCGAGACCCAACAGTAAATTATGGCAAACGAAAAATACCGACCTGTTTGAAAATAAAAAGATAGAAGAGAAAATAACGTTAACCCTTGTAATGCTGTATAAATTACCTTACTGAATTGCTGTCAAATCAAAGGACTAAAAGCACTAATAGAACTTGTTGTTCAAAAATCAATATTTCTTTTAGAAATCAACCTCATAAAACAACTCGGGAAGGAAAAGTATGAGCAGGTAGTGTAGACTAAGATCAGCCTGCACAAACGTGCAGTCTAATCTTAGTCTACACCTCCTGTCAAAACCGGAATATTCCAGGCTCAGCATGACAAGGGTTAACAATATTGATAAACTTGTAAGATCAAATCCTATGAAAATTGTGTTCCTCACAAATGATGGATTGCCTTAGTCAAAAATGTCGATTGGTCAATAAAAACATTCGTTTAGACTGGACATGAACTTTGAACTCCGATAATCATATTAAGCATCATTGTGTGTCTCACGATCTAAACGTCGTAGCTACAGCTTATTCAAGGACGCCAATTTACGATCTGCTGCTCTGATCCCGTCGAGCTGTTCTATTAGACAAACTACTTTTAGAGCCACAGAAGAAAAGGAATTCGAAGAAACCGGATTTGATGGTCCCCTGTACCCCATTATAAGACAAACGAATTTTACCCTGGTAGGACATGGAATATATTATATGCGGGGTTTTTTTGTAGTTGTTTTGTTTTGGGTTTTGTGTGTTGGTTTTTGTTGTTGTTGTTGTTGTTTTAGTTGTTTGTTTGGGGTTTGTTTGTTGGTGTTTTTTTGTGTGTGTGTGGTTTTTTTTGGTTGTTTTTGTTGTTGTTGTTTTTTCAAATTAGTATTTTCGGAAAAATAGTCTTTTCGGAAAAAAACCACCTTTGTGCACAGTGAAGAAATTGCGTGTTTCAATCAACTTCTTCATTATCCACGATGTTTATCTATGTCTCGTTTCCCACTTGAATGTCGTTAAGAACGGGTTCGAATGATAATAGGTTAATTTTTTTTTTATGGGGTTTTACGCCGCTTTCAACAATCTTTCAGTTATATCGCGGCGGCTGGAGCACCTAACAATGGAATCCTGGTATTTCTCACACCAGTACTACCATTACATCCCTTCCTAGCCTCCAGCTGCTATCTCACATAGGTCTACGATTATCGACCCATTGGTGAGAGACAAATAGTCGGAAAGAATGAGAGCCGCCGTCGGGAATCGAACCCGGGACCTCTAGATTGACAGTCCGACGCGCTACCAACTGCGCTATGACGGCGGCGATAATAGGTTAAACGAAAGGACTATTGGATATAGACATGCAAAATATACTCTTTTTTTTTCTTTTTTTTTTTTTTTTCTTCAGAACACATTCTAGTATCATTTTACAGTATCTTTTATAAAATAAACATCGAGAGGCCATTTCAATATATTTTCCTTAGTCAGTTTTTGTTTTCTTTGTAAATCACTATATGGACTATATCCTAAATTTTCTAAAATCTCTACTACCGATAACTTGTGGCCAGTATTTGCCATTTCCATTTGAACAAATCTCACGTCAACAACTTTGAAAAATTCTTTAGCACCATTGAATACAAACAGTTCATGTCTCTCTACATCAATTTTCATAAACACCTTCTTTCCACGTACAAGTTCCTGGATGTCATCAAGCACGATAGCCATGACGTCAATTAATCGACCAGTTTGTGTTTGGTGACTTAGGACTGCACCTAGACGAGATGCACCAATATTATCTTTGATGAGTTTCAGTTGAACCTTTTTGTGGGTGTCTGACAAAGCATTCCAAATGAGAGTCACATTCTCCCACAGTTTACCGAGAGTCAGTGATTTTGAATACATTTCAAGATTTTCGTAATTCGCATCTAACGAGATGACTCTACGGCCAGACATTGCAGCAGCCAATGAGTACACTCCCATATTACAGCCCATGTCCATGAATATCATACCAGGGTTTGATTCCAATACCTTGGTCATGTGTGTCACTAAATCTTTTTCCCAAAATCCGTCTCTGTGGATATATTCAGAAATAAGGTCACTTGTCGGATCGTATGTACACATTTGTACTTCATTGCCGACCTTCAAAGTGGTCTGAAAACATATGCTTTTCTGTTCCGAAGATTCAAAACCAACTTCTCGAAGAATCGTTCTCACACAATGTCCACTCCGAATCGTATCCAAAGTTACAGGAACACCAGGTAAACAAGGGTATCGTCTATAATCATTTAATGGCGACACGCCAACGCTGTCCACAAACACAGTCGGATGTTGATTAACTTCATTGCGAAACTGCATACAAAACAAAAATACAAAAGTTAGAATTGCAACTATTCCAACACAGGCAATCGGTTTATTTTCTATTTTAGAATATGCACACAAAACGGCCATTTTGTATAAGAAATGAAGTATTGTCCACACTACTATTGACTAAGTACTAGAGTAAATAATACACTAATTTGTCATTTGAATAGACGTTTCGCAAAACTTGTCAGAACAGAACAATATTGGTTTACAATTTAAATCCCTCTACACTATGTTGAGGCTTATAAAGGGTCTCGATGGTCCTGTTTGTTTTTGTTGTTGTTTGCTTGTATGTGGTTTGGCCTTGCTTTTGTTGTTGTTTGCTGGTGCTTTTTTATTTTGCCATAATTCTTATTTAACAACAATGTAGGAGTGTACCATACAGTCAGACATTTTCATTTTATGTTACTTGTATAATGTTTAAATAAAATTATTGTCATTATTATAATAATTATTAGTGTCTCTTTTGGATAATGTGCTGTGTACAATATGTTATTTAACATTATTATCATTATTGTGATAATTATTAGTTTCTCTTTTGGATAACGTGCTGTCTATAAGAGTGGTGCTTGTCGTGCCTTTTTTTTTTTTTTTTTTTTTTGTCTTCTTGCTTTTTATTTTTGCTTTCAAATTACGAGCAACACATTTCAAAATATTTCATTCAAGTATCCAAGTCATTGGCCCATAAACACACGTTTACAACATGACAAATAAATCAAAATGACTGAATAATTACAATAATAAAAGTAAGTAACTCATTAGCTGTCGAAAGCCGAAATCTTTGCAGTTGACAAAGGATTACCATTATGATTATTGTTACAATTTGAAGTGGCGTATTTCATCATTTACAGATTATATATACATATATATTATTAAAGAAGGAGAATACATTTCTGTATAAGTTTTAAGGCATACTTAATCAGGATAGCTAATTGACCAATCTCGGCTTACAATCAAATAACTAGTCGACCAATCATTTATTCAGTCCTGAATTAAGCTTTTGACTCCGGCATTGGCAGCCATTTTTATGAGAAAGACTTAAACGTCCTAACTGCAGTTTATTCAAGCTATAGTTTCGACATTTAAGCCGCCAATCAAACATTTTACTTTTTCGTTTCATGCTTCTAGCTATGAATTTTGCAAAATGACGCCGTTTAAAATCGAAGCGGAACTTCCTGTTTGAGTCAATGGAAGGGGCCAAAGCAGTTAGGGGGGGGGGGGTGCGATTAGTCAGTTAGCCACTCTAAGACGTTCAATTATGAAGAATCTAAATCTATATCTATAATCTATATCTAAATGACGGATTGCATCTACCGGAAATTCAGTGAAACCTCAATGACCCCGACCTTTAAGTAAATAAGTACCTAATCGTCGTAGGAGTAGTTACGACGTTTCTGCCTCCCACTTACGAATTGCTTTTTGGTTTATTGGTGGAATCCGTAGGGGCCCATTTGTGTTACCCAGTTTGGAAAATCCAGTGGGATGTTATTGTTAGAAGATGAGTATTGTCCAGTAAGTTCGTTTTACTAGTTTTCAAAATCTGTCTCCCCTAAACAACAGCTGTACATTTTGAAATGGCGTAATACGATGATTCTATATAATTCGTAGAACGCGTGTAGACTCCTTTTAAATACGAAAACACAAACCAATAAACCGCATAGCGGCTTTCAATAATATAGTGAGTAATTTGCCTTCTAGCATACCTAGCTGTATACCGCGGGGTTGATAAGCTATATATATAGTGGAGAGATGAGAATTTCAGTCTAGCAGGCTTATCAGTCAATCTAATAATAATAAAGAGGGACCAGGGTCAAACAGTCAGCATGGACAGACCCTTGTAATTAATAGCCTCTTAATAGATTTGAATGAAGATAACCTGTCATGGATCTGTATTTACCGCTGCCTCAATTTGAAGCCAAAATCTCGGGAAGCGTTATATAGTGAACACATATTTAAAGATGTTTAATATTATTTTGAATTAGCCTTTTCAATCCATTACCAAGCGACAAAATTTGGACTAGATACATAAGACAATTTAGATCGCTTTGAGTTTGAAAACTAAGGACCAGATAGGGTAAAAGGCACTGTGAAACAAGCAGCTTCTCCTTTTTCTTACAATGTTTTCTTTAAAGCAATTCTCTAGGGGCGTAAAAAGGCGTGATTGTGTGGGAATGGTTAAAGCTTCTACTGGATCACGGAAGTTTAAAAAGATATACACAATCTCTTATTTATTTCTTACAGGTAATAATTCTCAATGAATATTGCTAATCTAATATTGTCCAAGTTTCTTAAATGATACCTTAATTATTTGTTGTATGTCTTCTGTAAAGGATAATCTTCGAAAAATAAGAAAGTATTTATATTCAAAGCAAGTTATACTGCGATCAAGTGAATTTGATTAAACGCGACTTTCGGTAGTATTTCAGTAAAACCGCGGTTAGTAGGTGCACCCCACCATAGCGTCCTGTCATTTTCACATCAGTAACATGTACAACTGCAACAATAAATTCGGGTCATTACATGTGAAGCCGCTTAGTTAACTTTACAGGCAAATTACTTTCCACCGATAAAAGACAAATGACATGTGTGACAATGGCTTTTTCCCCCGAACTTGTGAACATGCTCAGGACTCTAGAATAGAAACACCCTATATTATACGTACCTGTTAAACAAACCAGGCTAAGCGAGAGGTTATGCTTAAAAAAGGATTATCTATGTGAAAACAGCCAGTTTGTACAACAAAACGGGCATATCACTCTACTATGCCAACACGGACGTCAATCATAAGTGCTTGTCCAAGTTGATGATAGGTCAGGTATCTGAGATGATTTGACTTCTGGGAGTTCGAGCGCGTTATTCGTGATCCGTTAACTGTTCGGATTTTAATTTGTTCAATTTCTGAGAATTTGTTTTAAAAGTTTGATAGCTTCTATGAGAAGGTTAGCAACTGACATAATATGATTTCTGTCTGACAACATTATTATATAGTTAAATTATTCTTCAGTTTTATTGACGAGCCAATAATTAGAAAATAACATTATTCTAATAGACTCATAGGTTTTGCATTCATAGAATTTCAATGACAAAAATATTACGCCTGATGCATAGATGATATAAACGCTTTTCTCTGTCCTGCTCTAGAGGTCTGCCCTTTCGATCGTAAGATCATGGTCAGAACATCTGAAGTTGGATAGAGGTTTTCGTTAAAATTACGGAATATCAATAATTATATAAACTTCCGATTCTAAGGCAGTTTAAAAAATCTATAGGTAAGGGATTTTGCAGAATTTCGAATATCAGAATACCATCCTTGGAGTTAATGAGCCGATCAGCCTACTCGAAAATGATCGTCGTAAGTAGCATGGGCTAGCCATACATAACCAGTAATTTGGTAATCTGTCACACCCCTATTTCCCAGCGCGTCAAGTATCAATGGGTTTGTGCGAAACAGTTGTAACTTCCTGAAACATATAAGTAATTATACGTGTTTCGCGCTGACCCTTCGATATGATGTCTGACAGACTAAATGTGATGATTGTATCTTCATATTTAATAAATTCAAATAGCATGCATTTTTTTAGACAGAGTGAATTGATTCGCATTCGCGTGGTTTACACTAATCGTACTCTGTAATAATTATACGGGTTTTGGGGTACCTACTGGCATGACATTTAAAATAATTAATCCTCGCAACAGCCATGGTGAAACGAAGTGGCGAAATCTACAACTTTTTTCACTTTTTATCTTTTCTTCCTCTGCTTATTCTTTTTTATCTTTTCTAAATACAGTCCATTCTCTGTGAGTGTGAATTTGTAGAACTTGATGGCCTCATAAAATATCGCTGTCAATAGTTGTTTCCCTTGTGCATAAGTAGTCTACACAACAAAAGATAGGACGGATTTAGGACCCTCATGAGAGTCCAATATGAGTTGCCCATTTGGGACTCCGATGGGATGTACAACTAGGATTATATGGAACCCATTTGAACAACCTGTATGGTTCCCATGTGGGAAACACGTGGGACTGATATGGGTAACATATGGGGCATGCATACACATGTGTAGCCTATTAGTGAACTAGTTTACAATAATTGGTTGATAAGCATGCATATGAATCAAAATACATACACAAAAATGGAAACAGCTATACAAAGATATACAAAAAGAGTGGCTTAGTTGATAGAGCACTTGACTTCAAACCTCAAGATCACAGGTTTGAGCCCTGGGCTGACCCGAGACGTTAAATCGAGCCCCGTTGGACGGACGGTGCTATCACTGAGCACGTAAAAGAATGAGTCGAAACTCTCAGCAGTTTCGTCCTATACCCTCGCACTGTCCTCAGTAAAAACTACTCGTCTTCTTTGGGCTCCGCTCATATTGGCATGTGCTACGGTAGCGACGATAAATAAACGGAAATACATACACCTCATACCACATTTGATAAATTAACCAGGTGGAAGCTTTATCAAGGCATTGTGAAAATTACGGGTGCATTTTCAAATTTCGCTGGTTGCGTTTTACCATAAGACGAATTTAGTTCGTGGATTTATACCTAGTTTAGTAACAATATGTTGTCAATGTGGATGCGATATTGCTGGTTAATGACTGGTTTTCACTTTCATTGAGCTAAAGAAATATTTGAGAAATAACGGCTTCGACAGAGACTGAAATTAAGAATTCTCGTTTTCTTCTTCTTGTGGTGATTTTAGCATGTTATGGTCTTAATTTTATATAAGGAATTCACAAAGGTCCCATACGGACATTTTTGTCCAATTTCTACCCATATGAGACCCATATAACTATGTCTATGGGTAGTTATTACTTGGTGTATTTTTGTTTGTAAGTCCTGGTTGGTAACGTAGGCTATATAACTACAAAGAATTATCGATGTTAAATACGATGTCTCTGAGCAATACTTGGTTTCGCTGAAGTTGAAACTATGCCTTAAGGGCACGTTACCTTTGTAAATGGTACTTCAATTGCTGCCAGTGACGACAATGTGTAGTGTATGGACAAGAAGCTCTATAGCCTCTCTTTTTCCCGAGGTTTCTGGCTACTTTTTGTTGATTTGCAGGGCTACCATTACCAAATGAAAGATCACTTCTTTATACATGTATATCCTATGGTTATTGCATGAAGATAAAACAGAATATTTGTAGTATGTTACTTATTATTCTTTATATACGATTGAAACTAAAACAAGATATTTATCTAAATTTGAAGTTTGAGTCAATTCTCATTTGAGTACGACAAAAGTTTTATAATCTCGGACCCAGATCTTATTGTCCTCGCTTTACTATGAGTTTTTCCAGTTTCGACGTGGCAGGTTTTGAAAGCTATCACACTTTGGACGTAAAAACGTTAAAGAAAATAAGGATTCTGAAGTATTGCAAAGCAATGCATGTACTCAGTCCCTTTTTGTAAAGTCTGTCGTAAAGCTCGAACTAGAATTGTTAACGAAACAGAAAAAATTGCCTTTCAATAAACTCACACAAAATTTTCATGAAGACAATTTTTACGTTATAGAAGAGGGTTTGGTTAGTAAAGTTTCTATCTATCTATCTATCTATCTATCTATCTATCTATCTATCTATCTATCTATCTATCTATCTATCTATCTATCTATCTATCTATCTATCTAACTATCTATCTATCTATCTATCTTTCTATCTATTACAACCCAGTTTGATCAATAACATATTTACCCGAATTTATTTTAAATTTTGTAAATAAAACTTATTTCAATTGGTCGCTATTTCGTTTAATGGTACCACGAAAAAAAAAAGATTTACAAACATACAAGGACGACGGTTAAAGATTTATAAGTGAAGAAGCCTCATTCGGAAAAAATGAGCTTTTATGTTGTTTCATTATGCCGTCCGGCTGAATATAATCACCTTGTTTTTATTTCTATAGACACACCATACACGTTTTAAACAATGATATTTTTGTCTAGCCCTCTTGTGTTGATCGAGACATAGTTGTCAAAATGACAGTTTTCCGTTATTTCGTCCGTCCGTCAGCTGGTCATCCGCCCGATTTTATCTTGACCATAACCTATATATTAATGGATGAATTTGGAGTAATTGCTCAAAGTTGTTATCCAACATAGAAGGATATGTCCTTTTGAAAGATGTTTCATTGAAATTTCCGAGGCCGTTTTGAAATTAAGGATTGATTTGAAAGAAAAAACCCTAAGCGCATTTGTTCTCAAACATGTGTTAATGTGCAATCTTAACAAATTTTTGAATAGTTCAAGGTTAAATCTAAGATTGTGCTTATCTGGAGCATTACTCTACATTTATCAAAGCACTTGAACTCATCTGGATCATAACGTTGAACTACGGATGGATTTCAAAAATCATAATTTGACACGTTTGTTCACTATCATGAGTAGATGGGTCGTTTAAACATTTGTTCAGTAGAAACCAACAACAATAATGATGAAAATAATTTCTGTACCATACAAAATGAGGACAAATTGGGTCACTTTTTATTTATCAACCCGTTCCCTAACAACCCCCATTTCTTCGCCTCTCAAGAAAAAGCTTTTGAAATCATTGTGGAAAATGAAGATAATGTTTTTATTAAGTAATTTATGATTATCCACAATGTTTTCTATCAGAACATACGAAAAATTAAAATTCCATCAACTTGAAATTTCTGTCTGCAGCTTCTTTCAATTTTGAATACTGGTCAAAATTTTTGCCGTCTAGTAATGGGTGAAGTGATTAGCAGCCGACCAAATACAAAATTGAATAGCCGGGCGTACCCGATTCGGGAATTTTGATAAAAATCTGGTTTGTTCTGTTGAGATTAATACCGGGTTAATGAGTGTCTACAATGATACACCGTGTGGTGTAGGCCCGCAATGTGTCCAGAAAATATCCGGGAACTACAGCTTTAATAGAACCGTCTTGTGCGGGAAACCCTCGGTAGTCATGAACTGTTCTAAATCCCTGACATGAAGGATGATCGGATTACCACTGACAACCTAAAATTCGATAGATCTAACAAATCCTAGATTCATTCAGACTGTATCTCGGTAAACCCGTTTGAACCTACCAATCGCGGCTGTCATTCAAGGAATATATAGGCCAATCAAATCATTCATTCAGCCCGGAATTGAAATTTGAACTCCAATCATGATTGCCGCCATTTTTTATACATTTTTATCACAGTGATTTGGCGACTTAAACGTCGTAGCTACATTTTATTCAAGCTGTAGTTACGACGTTAAGGTCGCCAACCAACCATTATACTTTTTTGATTACACGCTACTAGCCATAAAATTCGCAAATAAAGCCGTTTAAAATCGAAACGGGACTTCCTGTTTGAGTCAATGGGCGTAGACAAAGGAGTTCAGTGGGCGGGTCAAGCGATTGGTCAACTATCACGGGATCGAATAATTTTTGTTGGATTGTCGTCTTAACGCCGTAACCGTCTACAATTTGGTCAACTTGTTCTTACTACATTTAAGTCGCTGACTAACGTTTTGCCTCCTCTGGTCCTTCACACATCTAACCCGGCTTGAGACCTACCGTATGTGAAAAAATAGACCTGTCAAGTTCAAAGCCAGGTTTTGCAGATTTGAAAAATAATTATTCGGTAGGGTAGAAATTTTGAAAAAAAAGAGATTGCTTCTTCTCCTTAATGTTTTTCCTAGTATATGAACACGGGGACGTAAAAACTTGGGACTGTGGGGGAGACCGGGGCAAAGTGTTACATTTTTGAATATTTCACACATTTTCCCAAACTATTTGACAATTGTGTCTACTGACCGTATATCTTGAAAATTCAGCAAATTTCCAACTCGAAACCACTTTAATTAAATAATTTAATCATCTTAAACAGAATTTACAACACGAAAAAAATGCCGGTCAATGTATCACATTGCCCCAACCTTTTGGGGCAAAGTGTTACACTTATCGGGGCAATGTGTTGCATGTTATACAGACTCCCTGAAAAGGACCAAAACTTGTTCAGCTATGACTGTAGGATAAACATTTCAACTTAACCCATTACCAGACGACAAGTTCTAGACTGATAACATTTTTTTAAAAAAAATCAAAAAACAATTTCAACTTCATGCAATATAAAAATGTTTGGTCTTTCAGGAAGGAAAAACATCATTGGAAATGAAGAAAGTTCTTGTGACCTGCAATCGGCTTAGGGTAATATAACAGTTGGATTTCGTAATGGGTTAAAGTACCGGATAGTGTATATCTAAGGTCAGTCGATCTAATTGAAATAATTGAAAGATTTATCCAACAACCATAACATTGACCATATATATATATATATATATATATATATATATATATATATATATATATATATATATATATATTAATAAAGGATCTAAAAACAAGTAACCTGTCGACGAAAAGGTAACACTCGAGAAGTGCGAAAAGAATGGTCGGGCTGGTTGGAGTGCACTGGCTGACCAGCGTCGATTTTTCGCCGTTGAAACACGGTTCTGAAACATAAATTGTCAGTCTACCTTAATACATGTTGATTTCTTAAATGGTATCTCTGGTAGACCTTAGAACATCAAATCTCTTTTGTTTTACGGAGTTGCCGGTGGATGTTATTCTGTGTGTGTCTGTGTGTGTGTGCGTGTGTGTGAGACTGGTCTACACACCATTTAGAATCAATATCCGAGTCACCAGTTTGACAGAGGAATGCATTTCTCCTAGTAGCACCTGTGCGCTCTTCATGTGCTGTATGAACTTTGGGTCACCAATAAAGGCAACGCCTAGTAGGAAGTTTTGAACATCGTTTCTTATCAATTGTGTATTGCTGAAACATTTAGGCAGTAAAAAAGGGCGGCAAGAACTAAATCGATAGTTTCGATGTTGAAATATAGTTTTTAATGCCATTCATTATATCGCGTTTTCCAGTGAACTGCGTTCATTTTTAGCTTCTTTGTCATGGATCTTATTGTTGTTGGGCGTGCAAAATGCCGTAACTAAAACTTGAATTAAGCTGTAGTTACGACATTTTTTACACCTAATGACAACATGCTTCTTCTATACGCTATCACATCTTGTAAGGCCTTTTGAATAGCATCTAAGAGTACCTGTCATTCCCATGTTTTTAATTTCGAACCATTCTACGAGAAAATTCTACAATATGATAAAAGTTCAATAGCACGAACAATTCCTTACAGATCACTTTCTGTTAAGAAATACTATGAAACGTGTCTGTGATTTGCCCAAAACATTAAGAATTTAACTTATTTAACGCAAGTCCACCTTTTAACAAGTGTTTGAATAGTGATAGTTCGCTATATCTGTAACAAACAAATTCTCTATTCCTCACATTGATATTGAAACCTATTTGTAACATATTTGGTATATAACGAAGTATCGCCTGCATTGTCCTTCAATTTAATGTCTATAATCGTGTTTTCTGGCAATGGGTTAACCGTGAAATATTACGGGGCAAAGTGTTACAGTGTAACACTTTGCCCCATATCCTTTGTAACACTTTGCCCCAATCGCAACTTTTCGGGAAAGACGGTTATACAGTTAAAATGAAAGTCAGACAAAATATGAATTTTACAGTAAAGTTATCCACTGGATCTCGGGATTCCGTTACGACATATCTTCCCCATTTCTGGTATTTACGTGTCAATTGAGACGAAAATTTATGAAGATGTTAGTAATTTACTAATTGACTAGTTAACAAGCCTCCGTTTTTAATTATATTTTATGTACGACATGCTTCGTTAAAACACGTTTTTTAAAGAACGTAAAGTGACGCCATCCATGACGTCACTTAGGAGATAATTCAAACGTAACACTTTGCCCCGTGTAACACTTTGCCCCGGTCTCCCCTACTGTAAACTGAGTTAAACGATGTGGTGTTACTCTGGTCGGCATCAATGGAAACGTATCATGTCAGAGGTCAGTGTGCGGGGCCAGCGATCCGTTGGTGATTCGTTGATCGCTATTCTAGATCACTTTACAACTTGACAGAACCGTGATTTCTCAGTAGAGAACGGTAAACTCTCGTACAGTCGGAGATACCACTGAGACGAACTTTTTATGTCATGAGAATTCAGTATGTGACCACAGATATACTTAAATTTTGCAACTGGTATGCCGGTTCGATAGTGGGACAGGATTTAGACCAATAACAGCTAGTAAAATTGTAGCCGACTTTCTCTAATCATCCGTAGCGATGCTAGATCATTTGCAGTTAATACTCTCTGTACTTTGATTTTAGTTAAGATGGCCGACAGAGAGAGAAACTTCGAAGAAATCCCAAATGAAAACCTATATATGAAGAAGTACTTGGCCCTTCGAAATAAATGTGAACAATTACAACAAGTAAGATGGATAAATAGAGTAAAAATCATTTAAATCTATCGAATGAATGGGAAACGTTTTTGATATTTACACATTTATAATTTTACGCATGCAAACGGCCCCTAAGAATTACGTACAACTTTCTGTGGGTTCGGAAAAAACTCTTCTATGACATAAGTTCCTTAGTCAAGAGCTAGGACAAAGCTAATGCCCCATCCAACATAAGTACATTAGTACATCATGGTTGTGGAATACAGATTTTCCAAGTTACTGGAACCCATCAAGTGTAAACCAGATGCCTTCAAAAATGCTTGGTCTGCATTTAGTAAAGTCTATGTCTGACAAGTTAGGCTTGAGATTCCACACCACTGAGTACCTGATACCTAAAGTCTTCAAACATTATAAATGATCATGATGTCTTTTACCCACAAAATTTCTGATGTGCTTTCTTCATTTCCATTACATGTTTAACTCATTACAAATCAACAGTATTTTGGAAATGTCTAGGAGAGAATGTTCATATCAAGGTGTTATAACCCATTTTCACACAGTGATGCTTTTGGACGCCCCTAAGAAAAAAACATTTGATAAAAAACATTGTCTAAAATGAAGAAACTGTTTGTTACAAGCATTTTCTTCATTTTCCACAATGTTTTCTACAAAGTATGTGGAATAATCTGAAATTGCATATACTTTAAATTGTCGTCTGCAACTCCTTTCAATTTGGACCAGTCTAAAATTTTGCCGTGGGGGAAGGGGTTAACTCATTACCAGATGACAAAATGGTGTTTAGGATCAGAAACACAGGGACATGTAACAGTTGATTTATTTTTTTAATTCTTGATATGTACATATCAAATTTGCCAAAATTATGACCCTCGGGTCCCATGGGGGCAGAGCCCCAAATAGAAGTAAGGGTTTTTCAAACAATATCTCCTCCCAAACCTCTGAGCCAATTTGAGACAAAGTTGACAGAAGTGTTCTCTAGGTGGCCCACTTCTGAAATAGCTAAAAGAATTGATTGGTTGGAAACTCTGGTTGCCATAGCAACATAAGTGAAGTTTAAAAGAATCTTTGAAAATCTTCATCTTGCGTACATACTACTGGCCATAAATTTTGCAAAACAATTCCATTTAAAATGGAAGTGGAACATCCTGGCTGAGTCAATAGGTAGGGCTAACAGAGTAAGTGATGGGGGGCCAGGGGTTGGTCAATTGAAAGAAATCTTGATCTCTTTATTTATCATTTATCTATTTTTATTTTTGAGGGAAATGAGAAGATTGTGAACAGACTCCAACATGTGAAGAAACTAGTGAAAAGGTACAAACGGGAAAGGAGGTAACAAGTGATTTCTCTTATTGTCACAATTTCTTTAACTTTTGAAAGGTATTCTAGCCCATGATCCCCTAATAGGCAGTTCAACTCAGATAAAGTGGGGAAATAAATGGTTAAGGACACAAAACAACAAGCGCATCATAATGGGTGACCTATATGTTTTAAGATACATGTACCATTAAAGTTATCCAGTAAAGAAAATTTTGGGTGTGAATCTCTGAGTTCAATATTTCACTTTTGGCCAAAATGAAAAAAAATGATTTGTCAATTTATTTTTTGCTCATCTGAGCACAATCAATCAATCTTTTTCCTTTTCTCACAGTTTTACACCCTAATTGGTACTTATTGGTTGAATTGTTATTGCAATATCTTTCAAATTCAACCAATCTAAAATTTTGTTGTTTGTTTAAGGGTTGAAGGAAGTATCTTCTTCACAGAGTTAAGTCAAGCACAAAAAATTCACAAGATGGTAATGCATCTTCCAGTTTGAGTTTTTCTAAAGCTTATTGGAATATTTATTCACCCAGTACCATATAACAAAATTGCACACTGGTCCATCTTGAAATAATGTGGATGACAACAAATTAACCCTGTCCTGTATTGCAAATTTCTAGACCTGTCCAAATTCAAAGGTTTTGTAGGCCAAAATTTAATGTTGGTCTAATTTTAAAAAATAACCATTCAGTAGGGAAGAAAATACTCTGGAAATAGAAGAATTTGCTTGTCACAAGTAATTTCTTCTTATTCTGCAATTTTTTCTCAATTATAGAATTACAAAGGGCATAAAAACCAGGGATTGAACAAGAAAAGGTTCAACCCTTTATTGATCTTAATTTTTTTAGACTTGTCCAAGTTCAAAGGGATAGCAGAGGACATTATAAAGTGAGTACAATTCAAACAGTAACCATTTGATATGACAGAAAATATTGTGGGAAAACAAGAAGTTGCTTGTTAAAAGTAATTCCTTTTTCCACAATTTTTTCTCAAGTTTAATATCACAGGGTTGTAAAAATCAGTGACTGTATGGGAAAGGATAAAGGATGCTGTCATTGAAAGATATGTTTGATATAAGATGAAAAAGTGTGAGAGAAGGAGTAATTGCCCTGTATGAAGCAATTCTGCTATACAACAAATATTTTCCAAACCTTTTTCCTTCAGAAGATTTGATTTCAGGATTGTGTGGTATTGGGTTGAGAGAAATATTGTCTATTTTGGTAGTTTGTTTGCTATTTTCAGATTCTTACAGAATAGACTAGATACCCACAAAGACAACTATAAGGAGGCCCAAGTACCAGTTATGTGGGAGGTATTGACACTTTGGCTGAAATGTTAGGTTTAAATGTTTTTGGAGAAAGATTGCTATTCTATGCTCTTGCCTTGTCTCTGGTGTCTTTGTTGTGCATAAAAATGGTTTATTAGCTCAACTCGCTGAAAGCCTGCAAGCTATTGTCATGGTGTTGTGTCTGTAATGCATGTGTGCGTCCCTCCGTACATAACCTTTTTCTTTAAAAATCTTCTCCGCAGACAGTACTAAACAGGGTTCAACCAAATCTCACAGAAACCTTTAAAAAAACTTCATAGAAACCAGTAGATAGATTTCAACAAAATTTTACAAGAATGATCATAGGGTGACACTTTATCAGATTGGATATTGACTATGTCTTAAATAGGTGGGACTAATTTCCATGTATGGTGAAAGCTTTAAAAATCTTTTTCTCAGAAACCAGGAGACGGGCTTCAACCAAGTTTCACAGAAATGATCCTTGTGTGACCCTTTATTAGATTTCTTCAAAGAATTTTGATCGGATGAAAACATAGCTTTAATGGGAGGGGCTAATTTCCATATATGGTGAAAGCTTTGAAAATCTTTTTTTCAGAAACCGATTTTGATTGGTTGGAAACACAGCCTTTATGTTGATTGCTAATGTCCATATTATGGTACACAGTGAACTTTTTAAAATTTATTAATACATTTTTTCATCTGTCTCTGTAAATGAATAGACTTTTGTAAAAGTAAGTGGAACATTTGAAATCTTAAAAGATTTCTTTGACAAGATTTCTTTGCCACACATTTTGAATATGATTTGATTTATATTGAACTACAGAAAAAAACATTTGCTTAATCAGGCCCATGGAGTGATACAGGCGCCAAAGCGCCCCTACTTTTTTTAAATTTGTTAATATCTATTTCATCTGACTTAAAAAAATGAATTGACTTATGTAAAACAATGAAAAGGTTAAAATATTAAAAGATTTCATTGACAAGATTTATTTGCCAAACATGGTGAATATGATTTGGTTTATATTGAATTCCTGAAACACCATTTGTTAAATCAGTACAATCAGGCATGTGGAGCAATACAGGCACTCAAGTGCTTCTAGTAATATTTCTATCATTAATGAAAGTGTTGCAACAAGAAACTTCTTCATTATGTGCAATGTATTCCCAATTGGTTTTTTAATGGCATCTAAAAGCATCATTTTGTGGAAATGGGTTATGGATTCTGCCCCTTATTTCCATTCTATTGAGAAATAATAATGATTAATTAATACATCACCCAAGGTAAGGCAGAAATGTCAGGCAAGTGTAGGCTGACTTACTTGAACTAGTGCAATGTTCAAGACAAAACTAGTGACTTGAATATACTAGAAATGTCAATTTTGCTGCAAACAAAAAGAATTTTACATTTCAATCTAGTAAATGTACATATATTTGTTTCTATGAAAACAAACGCCCAAAAGCCTTCAAAACACTTAACATTTTGAAGTCCCCTCCAACTGTTTCCCCTTTTTCAATTCATTTATTGTATAGATGAAGTTGTAAAAGTGCTTACAAAGATATAGTGATTGTATTTACATGTATAATAAAACCTCAGTAGTTTATAGCGCAAGGGACCGTGACATTTTATACAAACTCAGCTTAGTACGAAGGGAGAGGGTCGTTGATCATCTGTACGAGATACACGGAATCGGACATAGTCTTGTTCTGTCCCCTATTTAGGGCTTGATTCTAAATTGGTTATATCTTGAAACAAAATTTATGAAGAGGGTTTGCAGATAATTGAGGAAAGTACAACTTTCAAATTACTCATCATTTCATTATGCTATTGCTGTGTCACAATGGGTATTTGTATGAACACAATGCTAGTATTATACATGTTTCAATTGTTTCCACCTCCATGTGAGTGATTTCCCTTTTGTAATTGGATCAAATCACTAAGAGTATTCTATTATCAAAATTCTGAAATGAAGGAACGGCAATTGTGAAGAAAGAAACTACAGAACGGCAATTGTGAAGAAAGCAACTACAGATTAAAATAAAATGCTTAGAATATCTAAATGACAGAAATGCTATTTAAATTTCTTGGAATGTTGCAGGTAAAAAGAAGTTTCAACAAAATTCATGAGAATTTTCACTCGATTAATTCCATATTTCACAAACAAACAATTCCTTTTAATTAAAGGTACCTCATAAGTAAGATAAGTAAGAATCAGAAGGTCAGTCCATGATAGGATTAATCACACCTATGAATTAAACATAGGAACTTATGCTAAACTATGAACCACTGGCGTTTAAATTTTAAGGAGTTTTTAAACAATGATAACAAACGAAAGACTAATGCATGACAATAGCATAATTTTGTGAGCATCTGGTGTCTGTCCATTGACTGTCCTCCGTCAATCATTTCTTTAAACAACATCTCCTCCCAAAAAATCTAGGCCTTTTTCAACCAAACCTTGCTGAAAGTATTCCTTAATTGGCCCTCTTTAAAAGTAGCTAAAAGTAGTAGCAAAAGTGAAATTTAAAAAGAAAAACTATAAAAATCTTCACCTTCTGATCCAGATGACCTAGAGCCTAGATATTTTGCATGAAACATCAGTACTTTGACTCCTTTTGAAATTGCTAAAAAATCAAAACCCTCAGGTTCCCAAGGGCTAAGCACAGGATGGATGGATGTTTCTATATAGAAACAAAGAAAGAGTTTTAAACAACATCTCCATCCAACCATTTGGCTTATTTGAACAAAAATTAGCAGAAATGTTCCTTAGGTGCCCCCCTTTATAAATAGCAAAAAGAATTAAAATCTGTTTAAAAATCCCCTTGCCATGGCAACAAAACTGAAAATTTAAAAAATCTTTAAAAAATCTTGTTCTCATCCAGAAGTCCCCGACGGCGGCACTCATCTTTTCCGACTATTTGTCTCCCACCAATGGGTCAATGATCGTATGATGTGATGGTGGTACTGGTGTGAGAAATACCAGGAATCCATTGTTAGGTGCTCCAGCCGCTGCGATATAACTGAAAGATTGTTGAAAGCGGCGTAAAACCCCAATCATATTAACTCATCCAGAAGGCATAGAGCCTTAATATTTTGCAAGAAAAATCGTATATTAACCTCTTTCAAGATAGCTAAAATCATTTATCTCGCATCCCCAGGGACAGAGTCTAAGGGACATGTGTGTTTCTATATAAAACAAAGAATAATTTTTGAACAACATCTACTGCCAAACTATTTGGCCAATTTGAACCACATATGGCAAAAATGTCCCTTAGATGGTCCTTTTTCACAAAAGCTAAATGAACACTGCAAAAATTTGGACTTTTGGATCCCCAGGTACAAACCCTATGTATGTATAAAGTAGCCCACTTGTTTCATAATCCTAGCCTTAATATTAGATATTAGATTTAACTATTTAAAGGAAAAGAGTCTTTACCTAAGGTTAGCACACCAGGGACAATGGCCCTCTTGTTTGAAAATGAAATTGTTGTCTGCAATTTCTTTGTGTTTGGACCTTTATTAAATTTTGTTTGGTGATGAGTTAAAGTAAGAGGGGTTAAAATGATCTTTTAACTCATTACCACACCATGCAATATAAATATCATTTAGAAAAAAAAAATCAACAAATTACATATTAAGAAAAGGAGAAATTGCTTGTTTCTAATAATTTCTTTTATGCCCACGCATCGATAAGATCAGGGGTATATTGTTTTACTGGTGTCCGTCTGTCAGTCAGCAAAACTTAACCTGCCAACTAAACATTTTCCTATAACTTCAACCCTGATTAAGTTACAATGCTAATATTTAGTGTGTAGATAGGTCTCAACAAGGCGCTACTGGGGAAGGTCATTTCATCAAGGTCAAGGTAAAAAATTTAAACCTTTTCCCTAAAACAAAGAAAAGAAAACAATAAAAATCACCGTTTCTAAAGAATTCCTGTTTCGGGAGCATGGTATTTCACAAACACATCTTGTTTTCAGTATTGTTTTCTTCTCCTTGTTGCATTTACTTTTAGCTCATTTTTAGCATTAAGTGCTCAAATGAGCTATTGTGATTAACTTTTGTCATCGTCCTGCATTGCCAGTCAACAATTCCTTTAAACAACATCTTCACCCTAACAACTTGGCCAATTTGAACCCAATTTGGCAGAAATGTTCCTTAGGTGTCCCCTTTATAAATAGCTAAAAAAAATGAAACCTGTTGAAAACTCTGGTTACCATGACAACAAAAGTGAAATTTTAAAACAAACTTAAAAAATCTTCTTCTCCTAACCCAGGAGGTGTATAGCCTTGATATTTTGCATGAAACATCAGTTAATTGACCTCTTTCAAAATAGCTAAAATCATGACTCTCAGGTCCAAAGGGCAGAGCCCAAAGGGGTAGGATTAATATAGATATAAAGAAATATTTTAAACAGCATCTCCTCCCAAACAATATGGCCAATTTGAACCAAATTAGGCAGAAATGTTTCTGAAGTGGTCCTGCATGAAAATAGCTAAAAGAATTTAAACATGTTGAAAACCTTAGTTGCCAGTGTTACAAAATTGAATTTTTAAAAGAATCTTTAAAAATCTTCTTCTTAACTAGAAGGTGTAGAGCCTTGGTATTTTGCATGTAACATAAGTATATTGACCCCTGTCAAATTTACTAGAATTGTGTGCCTGAGGTTTCCACAGAGGCAGTGATTTTTGAATGACATTTCTTCCCAAGCTAATGGACCAATTTGGACTTATTCAGTAGAAATGTTTCTTAGATTATCCTCTTACACAATAGCTAAAATGGTAGAAATCTAGTGAAAGAATTTTGATTGCAATGGCAGTGAACATTAAATCTTTAAAAATAACCCCAGTCCTGACCCTGTTGGCACTCGGCCTTGATATTTAGCATGAACCATAAGTTCATTGACTTCTTTAATATTTCTAAAATTATTACCCATGGGTCCAGAGGGACAAAACCTGTTCTCCTTTGATATTAGTCCTAAAGCCTTGGAATTTGTCATTTAGACTTTGGATTCCCCAGGTACAAAGACTATATAATTATGTATAAAGTAAGGTCAGACCTGCTTGTATCATAAACCTTACCTTAACATTGAATTAAGACTGTTGAAAGAAAAAGAGCCATTATCTTAGGTGAGCATCCTCTGGCTAATTGGCCAATTGTTAGTAATTAAATTGACAGAATGTTATCTGCAGTCCTAACTTTCGTTATGTTTAAAACAATATCAAGACATTAAAACCTAAGACTGGTCATAATTTAAAGTTGCAGACAACAATTTAAGTTATTAAAACATGAAAAACTTCTGTCTTTAACTCATTACCACACAATCCTTCAGAATTATAGATATAGTTAATATGGGGAGAAAAAAAGAAACTGTTTGTTACAAGCAATATCTTCTTTCTCATGTGGTCTACCTCATATAACTCTTCTCAACTCACCTGAGCACAACATGCTTAACCCATTCCCACACAAAGACGCCTTTAGACGCCCCTATAGATAAAAAGCTTTGGAAAACATTGTGGAAAATGAGGAAATTGCTTGTTACAAACAATTTCTTCATTATCCACAATGTTTTCTACCCTGAAAGGTAAAGATTTTTAAAATTTAATGAATTTTTAATTGTCATCTGCAACTCCTTTCAATTTTGACAGTCTAAATTTTTGTGGAAACGGGTTAAGGTGAGCTTTTGAGATCTACCTGAGTGGGGCTCATGATGTGCAATGTCAGTCATCCTTCATCTATCAACATCTTGTTTTAGCTCTAGAAGCCACATTTTTTACCAAAATTTCTTGATGTTAGGTCAGAAAATTTGTCTCCATCAAATCTCTATCAAGCTGGATATTGGGCCACATTGGGTAAATATAAAAATAGGTCAATATGTCAAATCTTAGAAAAACCTTGTGTTCTCTCTAGAGGCCACAGTTTTGGCTCATTTATCTTGAAAACTGGTCAGAATGTTTGTCTCTATGAAAATATCATCTTTGTTTTATAGATGGGGGACATGGGGTTAAAAATTAGGTAATGAGGCTAAGTCTTAGAAAAACTGTGTGTGCACTAAAGAGGCAACATTTTTGGCTCAAATGATATGGTCATTTTGTCTGTCTCCATGTAATCTTAGTCAATTTTGATGTTGAGTCACATCAGATCAAAAACTAGGTCACCAGGTCAAAATCTTAGAAAACCCTAATGAGCACTCTAGAGGCCACATATTTGGCTCACATGTCTTGATATATGGTCAGAATGTTTGTCTCCATTACATTTCTGTTAAGTTCAATATTTTTGTCACATGGTGTCAAAAACTAGTTCACCAGGTCAAATCTTAGAAAACCTTGTAATCACAATAGAGGCTACATATTTGGCTCAAGTCAATGTCATGATATTTGTTCAGAATTTTTGTGTTAATGAAATTTTAGTCTATAGATTGGTCACATGGGGTCAAAAACTAGGTTACCAGATTAAACATCAAGAAAACATTGTGTGCTCTCTAGGGGCCACATGCTCAATGTCTTCATATTGGTCAATATGTTTGTCCCATATCTTAGCCAGGGTCTGATAATTTGTTTTTAATTCATTATCTAGTTCATTAACGCATTACCAGACAACAGAATTTAAGATCACTTCAAAATGAAATCAGTTGCAGACAACAATTTAAGATTTATGAAATTTTGGATTTTTTCAACTGTTTGGGTAGAAAACATTGTGTGAAATGAAGAAATTGCTTGTCACAAGCAATTTCTTCATTTCATACAATGTTTTCCCAATTGTTTTTCTTGGGGGGCGTTTGAAAATGTCACTGTGTGGGAATGGGTTAACCAAAATCTTATAAAATTCTTCCTTGTAATGTACATGCTACTTACTTTCATTTTGTGAACAGTACATGACTTTTCTGAAACAAAAATCCTGAAACTTTGTAAGAATGTCTCTTCATTTTCTGATTTCTAATAAGAAGAAATTTTTAACAGGTGGCTTTTGATCAAAATTAGATCACTTGCACTTTGATTACCATTTTAGGGCCTATGGCTCTCTTGTTTTTAGCTCTACTGGCCAAAGGCCACTAGAGCTATAGCGATGGCTTTTTCGCGTCCGTCCGTCCGGCCGCCGTCCGGCCGTTAAACTTTTCCTTGTTTATGCGATAAAGTCCACAGTTTTCATCTGATTCTCTTCAAACTTTCACAGAATGATTGTACCATCATAAGGATCATTCCTTTCGAAAATGGGTATGATCCGTCAAGAAACACAGGAAAAGGGGCCTAATTAAAACTTAATTAAAAAATCCTTGTTTACGCGATAAAGTCCACAGTTTTCTTCGGATTCTCTTCAAACTTTCACAGGATGATTGTACCATCATAAGGATCGTTCCTTTTCGAAAATGGGTATGATCCGTCAAGAAACATGGGAAAAGGGGCCTTATGAAAATTTGATTAAAAATTTAATTAAAAAATCCTCGTTTACACGATAGAGTCCACAGTTATCATCTGATTCTCTTCAAACTTTCTCAGAATGATTGTACCATCATAAGGATCTTTCCTTTCGAAAATGGGTATGATCCGTCAAGAAACACGAGAAAAGGGGCCTTATAAAAATTTAATTAAAAAATCCTGGTTTACGCGATAGAGTCCACAGTTTTCATCAGTTTCTCTTCAAACTTTCACAGAATGATTGTACCAACGTAAGGATCGTTCCTTTAGAAAATGGGTATGATCCGTCAAGAAACACGGGAAAAGGGGCCTTATGAAAATTTGATTAAAAATTTAATTAAAAATCCTTGTTTACGCGATAGAGTCGACTGATTTCATTGGATTCTCTTCAAAATTTCTCAGAATGATTGTACCATCATAAGGATCATTCCTTTCGAAAATGGGTATGATTCGTCACTAAACACAGGAAAAGGGGCCTTATGAAAATTTAATTAAAAAATCCTCGCTTACATGATAGAGTCCACAGTTTTCAATAGATTCTCTTCAAACTTTCACAGAATGATTGTACCATCATAAGGATCGTTCCTTTCGAAATTGGGTATGGTCCGTCAAGAAACATGGGAAAAGGTGCCTTATGAAAATTCAAATAAAAACTCCATTAAAAATCCTCGTTTACACGATAGAGTCCACAGTTTTCATCAGTTTTTTTCAAATTTTCTCAGAATGATTGTACAATCATAAGGATTGTTCCTTTCCAAAATGGGTCTGATCTGTCATGAAACAGGGGAAAAGGGGCCTTATGAAAATTTTATTTAAAAATTCTTGTTAACACTCTAGAGTCCACAGTTTTCATCAGATTGTATTTAAACTTTCACAGAATGATTGTACCATCATAAGGATTGTTCCTTTTGGAATTTGGTCAGATCCATCAGGAAACATGGGAAAAGGGGCCTTATGAAAATTTAATCAAAAAATCTTTTTAGAAATACTCTTTAATACTCTGGAGTCAATAGTTTTCATCGGATTCCCTTTAAACTTTCACAGAATGATTGTACCATCATAAGGATTATTCCTTTCGAAATTGGGTATGATCCTTCAAGAAACACAGGAAAAGGGGCCTTATGAAATGTTTAATGAAAAATTCTCATTAATAATCTAGAGCCAACAATTTTCAACAGATTCTATTCAAACTTTCACAGAATGATTGTACCATCATAAGGATTATTCCTTTCGAAATTTGGTATGATCCTTCAAGAAACACAGGAAAAAGGGGCCTTATGAAATGTTTAATGAAAAATTCTCATTAATAATCTAGAGCCAACAATTTTCAACGGATTCTATTCAAACTTTCACAGAATGATTGTACCATGATAAGGATTTTTCCTTTCGAAATTTGGTATGATCCTTCAAGAAACACAGGAAAAAGGGGCCTTATGAAATGTTTAATGAAAAATTCTCATTAATAATCTAGAGCCAACAATTTTCAACGGATTCTATTCAAACTTTCACAGAATGATTGTACCATCATAAGGATTGTACCTTTTGGAATCGGATATGATTCCTCAAGAAACATAGGAAAAGAGGCCTTATTAAAATTTTATTCAAAGATCTTTGTTAACACTCTAGAGTCCACAGTTTTCATCTGATTGACTTCAAACTTTCACAGAATGATTGTACCATCATAAGAATTGTTCCTTTCAAAATTTGGTATGATCAGTCAAGGACCACGGGAAAAAGGGGCCCGATTAAAACTGGATTGAAAATGTCCTCGTAAACACAATAGAGTCTATAGTTTTCAACAAATTCTCTTCAAACATTCCCAGAATGATTATTACATTAAATGGATTGTTCCTTTCGGAAGCAGGTTTGATCCGTCAAGTATCATGGGAAAAGGGGCCCTATGAAAATTTTATAAAAAAAATCTTAGTTAACAGGTAATGGCCCTAGATTTCACCTGATTGACTTCAAACTTTCACATAATGATTGTACCATCATAAGGATTGTCCCTTTCAAATTGGGTCTGATCCATTGAGAAACATAGGAAAAGGGGCCTTAGGAAAATTCAGTTAAAAAAATCTTAATTAATGCTTGTAAGTCCACAGATGAGATGGGGTTGTCTTTATACTCAAACAGAATAATTATACTTTTGTAAGAAGATTTCCCTTTGGAATTGGTCAGATCCATCAAGTAACATGGGAAAAGGGGCTATATGAAAATTCAATTAATAAAACCCTGTTAACACAATAAAGCCCACAGCTTTGATCAGATTTTGTTGAAACTTTCACAGAATGATTGGAAGGTCATAACTATCATACTTTTCATAACAGGGTTTGAACTGTCAAGAAGCACAGGAAAAGGGGCCTTATGAAAATTTCATTTATAAATCCTTGTTACCAAGTCCAGAGCTTTCATCGGATTTTCTTCAAACATTCACAGAATGATTGTACAATAATAATGATTGTTGATGTTTGCATTAGACCTGATCCGTCAAGTATCACAGGAAAAGGAGCATTATGAAATTTAATCTTAAAATCATTGTACCACAATAAAGTCAACAGTTTTCATCAGATTCTGTTAAAACTTTCACAGAATGATTATTCCATTATGAGGATTCTTTCCTTTCAAATTAGGCGTGATCTGTCTAGTATCATGGGAAAAGGGGCCTTTAGAGAATTTTATCTATAATCCTTGTAACCAAGTCCAGAGCTTTCATTGGATTTTATTCAAACCTTCACAGAATCATTGTACAATAATCACGATTGTTGATGCTGACATGAGACCTGATCCTTCAAGTATCACAGGAATAGTAGCCTTATGAAAATTTTATTTTAAAAATTTTACACCAAGATAAAGTCTGCAGTTTTCATCAGATTCTGTTCAAACTTTCACAGAATGTTTGTACCATCATAAGGATTGTTTCTTTCCAAATTGGGCCTGATCTGTCTAGCATCATAGGAAAAGGGGCTGTATGAAAAATTATTACCAAATCCTCATAAACACAACAATGCCCTCAGTCTTTATCAGAATCTCTTCAAACTTAAATAGAATGATTGTACCATCATTTGGATTCTTCCTTTGTAAATTAGGTCTGATTGGTTAAGTGACACAAGAAAAGGGACCTTATAAAAATTTTATTACAAAACATCATTATTACAATAAAGTCCTCAGTCTTTATCATTTTCTTCAAACTATCATTAGGATTGTGCCTTTGTACATTGGGTCTGATTTGTTAAGTTTCACGGAAAAAGGGGCCTTATGAAAATTTTGTTACAAAAATTCTTGACACAATTCAGTCCACTGTTTTCATTGATTCTCTTTAACTTTTAAAGAATGATTCTACCTTCATTAGAATTGTTCCTTTTGAAATTTGGTTTGTTCTGTAAAGTATCATGAGAAGAGGGGGCCCTATGAAGATGTCACTATAAACTCATTAACACAATAAATTCCACAGATTACACAGATTGATTGTACCATCATTCCAATTGTTGATATTGACAGTGGATCTGACTATAGCGAGTGTCACATAAAAAGGGGCCTTATGAAAAACTTTCTTAAATATTCTGGTTAACACAATGATGTCCCTTGATTTCACCGGATTCACTTCAAAATTTCACAGAATGATTGTACAATCACTTAAATGGTTCTTTTCAGAACTGGGTACAATCCATCAAGTATCATGTAAAAAGGGGACATATGATTTTTTTTTTAATATTCTAGTAAACATAATGAATTCCCAATATTTCATCGGATTCACTTTTAACTTTCATAGAATGATAAAACCAACAGTAAAATATCACGGGAACAGGGGCCTTATGAGAACTTGAATTTAATATCTTTGTTAACACAATAAAGTCAACAGTTTTATTGGATTCTCTTCAAAGATGCATGGAATAATTGTGGCATTCGAAACACAGGAAAAGGGGCCTTACAGATTATCATTCAAAACATTCTTGTGTATGTGATGAAGATCACAATCATTATCAAGATGTCTTTTAAATTTCACAGGACAATTGTCTGGTTGTAAGGAAAGTTCCTTTTGGAAATTGATCCATCAGAAAACACAGGAAAAGGGGCCTTATTGATTTTCATTCAAAACAATCCTGTTTATGTGATTAGGTCCACAATTATTGTCAGATTCTGATGAAATATTCACAGAATGATTGTAGGGTCATAAGGTAATGGAGTGGATCCGTCATGAAACATGGGAAAAGGGGCCTTGAGGATTGTTGCTTAAAATGATAAAGGGGATAAAGCCCCTTTTTTTTCTTTATGCATTCTTCTTTGAGCAATTAACTTCCTTAAATATCAGATTTCTTTAACAGAAAACTTGATAACCAGTAGAGCGTCTCAGGCCCTCATGGGCCTCTTGTTCAATTTAAAATCAACTTTGATCTGCAACCTCTTTGAATATGGACCAGTCCAAATTTTGCCATTTGGGAAAGGATTAAAGATATAAAACAAGGTTGGTAGTTAAGAAATTGCTTTTGACAAGCAATTTCTTTCGCTTTCTGCAATGTTTATCAAAATTCTTTCTGAAGGATTGTGAAGAATTGAATTTGAATGGTAATTGAATAATAGTATTTGTTTTTCTTTGTTTTGTAGGAGGATCAAATGTACAATATGTTCAGACCCCCACCTCCATCTCCTCCTTCTAAAGATTTGACCACACCTACAGGAATTTTAACTCATCCCACTGCCTCGCCCACACAACAAAAACCAAAATCAGCAAAGAAGATCAAAACATTGCTGAAAACACAAGATCAGCATGTTGGAGACTCGAACATGATACCTACACTACCACCGTTTTTACAAGGACTAGAGACTGAAGGGAAAAATATAGACTCTATGTTATTTGGTGGGGCTGGTTTAAAACAAGAGTATGATTTAACAAAGACTCCAATCAAACTTGAGCCTATTGAAACAAAGAAGAGTTTGACCAAATCTAGTGCTTTTCTTTTATTTTGTGAACAGTACAGACAATATATACAGAACCAGTATTTAAGAGTAAGTATCTTTTGACAGATCACCCGATTAGCTCAGTTGGTAGAGCACGTGACTTCAAACCTTAAGATCACGGGTTTGAACCATGGGTTGACCATATCAACTAACAAAAGTAATTGTCTTTTGGACTAGACGTTAAAACAAGGCCCTGTGTGACGGTGCTAGCCATTAAGCACATTAAAGAACCAGGCGGAGCTCTCAGCAGTTTTGTCCTGTAACCTTGTACTATCCCCAGTAACAACTAACTGTCTTATGGGGGTATTGGTCACATAGGCATGTGCTACGGCAGCAAAGATAAATGAATGGAAATGCACACACAGCCAGATCCCCAATATCAGTCTATTTGATAAGAAAAAAATGTTCTCCAGCATTTATGTCAAGCTGTCTGATTCAAGCTATAGTTAAAACCTATAGGTCAGTAAATAAAAAAAAACTGTTTTATGGTCCTCACCATAAATTATTTGAACTAACATCATGTAAAATATCTATTGATCTGCCATGTTCAGACTTATCCAATTCTCACACAACAAAATTTCAGAATGGTCGAAATTCAGAGAAGCTGCAGACGACAATTTCAAACTTAAAACTTTTTTCATCTTTAAGGATAGAAGACATTGTGAATAATGAAGAAATCGCTTTATACAAGCAATTTCTTCATTTTTCACAATGTTTCCAAAGCTTTTTTCTTAAGGGGCACAATGGATGGATAATCGTAAACCTAAATGGGATAGTAGCTGTAGGCAAGGAAAGGATGTAGTGGTATTACTGGTGTGAGAAATACCGGGAATCCATTGTGCTCCAGCTGCCTCGACATGACTGAAATACTGTTAAAAGCGGCATTAAACACCATTCAATCAATCTGAAGGGGCATAAAAAGGCTTGAATGTTTTGAAATAGGTTAAAAAGCTTGGAAAATACAAAGTATTGTCCTTGTTGTCAGTGAGATTATTGTGCAAAAACTTTGACATTTTGCTGTATCTTTGGTATAACTGAAAGCATTCATTTAAACTATGGATTATATGATCATTAACAAAAGAGCAACCTATGCTTTGAAGAGAGGTAACTCTAAATGCATTTTGTATGAAATTATGCCCCTTTTCAATATCTCGCATCAAAAGATCTGGGAGATATTTTTTACTGGTGTCTGTCTGCCTGATTAAACCAAGAAACTTAACATTTAGTTACTTTAAGACTATTCAAGATACAGTGTTCATATTTGGCATGATGATAGATCTCATTGATACATATCTGCAGTTACCAAGTTAAAGTTCATCTGAAAAGGTCCTGGTCATTTATCAAAATCAAACTTAACAAGCAAAAAACTTAACATTTACAATTTCTGTACTGTATATTGATCAGATTTTACATGATGATAGATCTCATTGATACTCATCTTCAGATATGAAGGTTGAGGTCATGTGAAAAGGTCAAGGTCATTTCTCAAGGTCAAACTTCTGCAACATAACCAAATAAATGAACTTTTACCATTTCTTACAGCCAGTTCAAGTGACCATGCTCACACATATTGATGGATGTCATTGATATGCTTCAAAATATTCCATGGTTGTGATCATGTGATAAGGTCTGATTCATTTGTCAAGGTCAAACCTTTGCGAAAACTCTACGAAAAAGTCGCATTTACTAATTCTTTAAGTCTATTCAAGATACAATGCTCATAGATCTCTTTGATTCTTATCAGCAGACACCAAGGTCAAAATCCTGTGAGAAGTAAAAAATCATTTGTCAAAGTCAAATTCTACAAAAATGCTTACAAAAAACTTCATGTTTACACTTTTCTACAAGCACATTCAAGATTAAATGTACATACCGGTATTTAGCATGATGATAGATCTTATCCACACACATTTGTATATTCCAAGGTTGAGGTCATATGACAAGGTCAAGGTACCTAGTCAAGTTTGCATTTAAAAAAGCTGTTGCTGGGGCATGTAGTTTAACAAAAACATCTTGTTTGATTTTGTATCAACTATCCAGAAATAATCTTAAATTGACCATTTGTCAGATGCATTAAAAATTGTGATTAGATAAAAAGAAGGCTTTTAAGGGTGGGGCTTTTAATCATTTCTACGAAAGGTCCGTTATGGAAAAATCTTCTTAATGAGATAAACTAAATGATGCTTGAGCGACCCTGTGAAAAAATGGATGGCTGAAAACAAGCATTTGTGGACGGGCCATATATTCCTATAAATAAGTAAAAAAGAGAGAATATAAATCAAGAGTGGTATAGGTTAAATTTTCTTGAAGAATTGTTTTCAAAAATGAAGATACTGTCAAACATTGCCTAGCTCTTATTTTCTTACTGTCTATTTCTTTTGTAAACATGTGACAGAAATGGTGGTAGAAGCAATACAAGCACTATTGAACTGTGCTATTTGTATTTGTTATTCTGTATGTGACCTGACTTTAGTAAAATAAAGAAACTTTGAAATTCTTCTCTTGAACTATTTCAAAGGATTGAGTGACTAGCTTTATTTACCTGGAATGGCAAAGATGATTCAGATTATATTCAATTCCTGAAAATATTTTTCTCTAAATAAGTATTCTTAGGCTTGTGCAGCAAAATAGGTGCTCAAGAGCCTCTTGTTTTTATCATAACTTGCAAAAAAGCAAGAACATGTGAATATACATTTTTTGTGTGAAAGAGAGATTAAAGAGAAAAAGACCAGGCATTAACAACTAAGTCTGAGATTAGATCCTACTTTGTAATGCAATTGACCAATTGTGGCTGTCAATCAAAGAATCAACTGACCAATCAAATTATTCATTCAGCCAGGAATAGAGCTTTGAACTCCAACATTGGTCACCATTTTTGTTGGATTGTAACTATAGGTTAATCAAGCTTTTGACTTTATTACGTGCTACTGGCTATAAATATTGCGAAATAACGCCTTTAAAATGGAAGCGGATCTTTCTGTCGGGGCCAATAGAGTAACTTGGCCTGGCCAGCAATTGATCAATTTGTTTAGATCACCAGCGTGTTCACAAAATGGTGACATCCCCACTCACTTGGTCTCATCTGTCCAAATTTTGAATTTAATTTAAAATCAAACTGATCTGAACATTGTGTTGTTGATTTATGTTATTGATTCTTGTGTTGTTATTTATTCTTATTTCCTTTTAAGGAAAAGAATGAGATTATTTCCCCTGATGAGTTGACGAGGAGGCTGGCCCTTAAATGGAATACTCTCTCACCAGATGATAAAAGGGTATGACTACAATTGATGGCTGTCAATCAAAATAACAATAGACCATTCAAATAATTTGTTGAGACCAGAAGTGATCTTTGATCTCCGAAACTTGGTTGACATTAATTTAATGAGTTTTCGTGGTTTGGAGACTTAACCCATTCCCAAACAACAAAATTTTAGATAGGTCTAAATTCAAAGAAGTTGCAGACGACAATTTTAAGCTGATGAAATTTTTATCATCTTTGGCTGTTTTGGGTAGGAAACATTGTGGATAATGAAGAAATTGCTTGTCACAAGCAATTTCTTTATTATCCACAGTGTTTTCCAAAGCTTTGATATTGAGGGGCGTTTAAAAGCGTCATTGTGTGGGAATGTGTTAAACAGTTGTAGTTACAATGTTTAGGTCTCCAACCATTTTGCTGTTTAGTGTGACATTACCAAAATATACTAAAATATTGATGATTAAAGTTCAGCCTGGACCTAATCTTTCATCAACTATTTGTTGAAAGGGAGTTTCTTGATGGTCTATTTTGGGCAATGGACTTTTGCTTAGCCTCAAAACTGAGTTCTTTATTAACCCTTATCATGCTGAACCTGGAATATTCCTGCTTTGGCAGGAGGCATTGACAAAGATCAGCCTGCACATATGTGCACTCTTATCTTAGTCTATACCACCTGTTTGGCCTTTTGAAGTCGGCATTGTCCATAAGATCAATTTCCATGACAGACATGTATTGGTATTATTTTCTCTGTCTGTACGTCTGTCAGTCTCGACATCAGCCTGTCCATACATCCACATCTTGTTAATGCAGCTCCTCCCACATTTATGAATGAATTTGCATGCATTTTTAACAGAATATTCCTAGTCATCTGACCTTGCACTTGTTGTCGCAATCTTGTTATTTTAGGTTGAGTCACAGAAAATTAGGCTTAATGCAAAAGGGGGGCTTATATTGTGACTATGACACTCTTGTTGTAATCTATCGAAAAGATTTTACCTATTCCCACAAGCTTCAAAAAACAGATTGGAAAACTATTATTTTACTTGTAACAAACAAATTCATATTTTCCCTCATTGTTTTCTACAATCAAACATTTTTTTTTAAAACTGTGACAACTTTAAATGGTCATTCTGCAACTTCTTTGATTGTATCAAGCAATTTCTTCATCATCCACAATGTTTTCTACCTCAAAAGACATAGGTTTTCAAAATCCCATCAACTTTGAAATGTTCTTCAAATGCTTTGAATTCTGACCAGTCACTATTTTTGAAATCCAGTAATGCCTTACATTATATTTAACACTTTCCTGGTTTTTGAAATTTTAGACTGGTCCAAATTGAAAGAGGATGCAGACGACAATGAAAATGGATGCAATTCAAAGTAAAACCAACCTTTGTGGTAGAAAACACTGTGGGAAAAGGAGAAACTGCTTATTATAAGCAATTTCTCCCTTTTCCACATTGTTTTCTCAAGTATAAAATCACAGTTACGTAAAATCCCGGGTTTATCCAGGAAAGGGTTAAACTAGTCAATATTTCCCTCATCCCTCAGAATGACCATTGAAGCTGCTGAAAAATACTAGTTAATCTATATGGTGCTATTTATAAGTTTAGTATTTCTAATGTTAGGAATTATTCCACCATCATTTTTATGCCCCCGCATCGATAGATGGGGGGGCATATTGTTTTACCAGTGTCCGTCTGTCTGTCTGCAAAAGTTAACCTGCCAATTTTCCTATAACTTCAACCCTGATTAAGTTGCAATGTTAATATTTGATATGTAGATAGGTCTCAACAAGGCGAAACTGGGGAAGGTCATTTCATCAAGGTCAAGGTCAAAATTCAACCCTCTTCCCTAAAACAAAGAAAAAAAAATCACCCGTTTCTAAAGAATTCCTTTTTCGGGGGCATGGTGTTTCACAAACACATCTTGTTCAGATTAAAGTGCAAAATTTAAGAAAAATGTTTCATTGCTCAAAATTCAAGTTCATTGTGCAATATCAAACTGTAAAATTTTACTTGACTTATGTCACATGAAGAAAAATGGAAAAGTATTAGATTTTTATGTAATTTCACACACTTGTTCCATAGTAATACATTAAGTTAATTAAGAAACATAAAACATTTCATTTGCTCAAGGTCACATTGTCAGGTCATAACTAAAAATCAACTTTAACTGACTTATCCAGAGAAAAACCCTGAAACAAGTTCAAAGTTGGGTTCAAAATTTGTGACAAGCAATTTCTCCTTTTCTCACAATGTTTTCTGATTTACTTGGCACTTATTTTTCAAATTTCAGTACATTTGGAAATGTCCTCTTCAACTTCTTTTAATTTAGATCAGTCTAAATTTGTATCATTTAGTAATAGGTTAATGGTTAGTTGTCTTGAGTTTGGAGACAGTTTTTCCTATAAATTGTCATTTTCTCTGATGGCATCAAAGTTTCTGTATGGTTTCGTTTCAGGTATATCAAGACATGTATGAGATACAGAACAAACAACAACAACAACAGGAAGACCAAGATGACGACACTGTTGAATCTCTTGATTCAGAATCAACACTTGCTGCGATACATGTAGAGTCTGATACTGCAGTCACATCAATTTTAGTGAAACAAAAAGACTTATAAACTCTTGTTTCCCTTATTGATAAAATGAGGGCATATTGGTTAATTCATGTCTGTCTATAAAATTGCAAATATTACATTTTCCTGAGCTTTTCTAATACAATACCAGATGTCAAAAACTTAGACATTTTAAATCTAAAGAGAGGTTGGAGCTGACAAATTAAAGTCTGATTTTATTGAAAAATAATGTATCACATAATGTAGTAAACATGGTGAGAACATGGCAAAAAAAAGAAGAAACTGTTTGTTACATTCAATTCCATTCTTTACCCCAATTTTCTTCATAGCTTAAATTTCTTAAGACATCAAAAAAAGAGATTGTGTGGGAACGGGTTTGAGATACATAGTTCACTTAAACTAATTTAAAATGTAAATGAAGGCGTGTTTTAACCCTTTCCTGTTCAATCCCTGGTTTTTACGTCCCTGTAATTTTATATCCCGAGAAAACATTGTGGGAAAACAAGAAATTGCTTGTAAGACCAAGAAATTAGAAAATGAAGAGTTAAAGAAACTGCTTGCAACAAGCCATTTCTTCTTTTCGGACTATATTTTCTACCCTTTAGGTTGGTTTCTTTTTAAATCACTCTCATTTCTAGTTGTCGTCTGCAACTTCTTTCAAAATGGAAAAGTCTAAAAAATTTAAAAAAAAACAGGAAAGGGTTTTCAATATCTGTATATCAAAAAAAAAAAAAATAAAAAAATAAATAAAAATATACATTTCACAGTCATGCTCAAACTTTAACCTTAAGCTCTGCTGTTTTCAGAGAAAACCTGATGTAATGATACACCCTGATGTAGTCTGCATCCATGATGTCGTTGTCATCAATATAATGTAAAACAACTTAAAGGCCAGTTTTGTTTATCATGTCTTGCATTAGTTTGTATTTTAGGCTATTTATACCAATTTACTATATAACTTATTTTACTAGTAACCTTGGGACAAAAACTGGACATTGCATCCTTAATAAGATGTAATGACGATATTTTTAGCTCACCTGAGCACGTACAATTTCTTTAAACAACATCTCCTCTCAAACCACTGGGCCGATTTGAACCAAATTTGGCAGAAATGTTCCTTAGGTGGTCCCCTTCAAAAATAGCTAAAAGAATTGAAATCTGTTAAAAACTCTGGTTGCCATGGCAACAAAAGTGAAATTTTAAAATAATCTTTAAAAATCTTCTCCTCCTGAAGGTGTAGAGCCTTGATATTTTGCATGAAGCATCAGTATATTGACCTCTTTCAAAATAGCTAAAATCATGATCCTCGGGTCCCCAGGGGCGGAATAGCTAAAATCATGATCCTCGGGTCCCCAGGGGCGGAGCCCCAGGGGGATGGGGTTTATATAGAAAAAAAAGAACGATTTTTTTAAATGACGCCTCCTCTCAAACCACTGGGCTGATTTGAACCAAATTTGGCAGAAATGTTCCTAAGGTAGTCCCCTTCAAAAATAGCTAAAAGAATTGAAATCCGTTTAAAACTCTGGTTGCCATGGAAACAAAAGTGAAATTTTAAAATAATCTTTAAAAATCTTCTTCTCCTGACCAAGAAGGTGTAGAGCCTTGATATTTTGCATGAAGCATCAGTATATTGACCTCTTTCAAAATAGCTAAAATCATGATCCTCGGGTCCTGAGGGGGAGGCCCAGGGGGGGGGGGATTATATAGAAATAAAGAACGATTTTTTAAAAGACATCTCCTCCAAATTCACAGGGCCAATTTGAAACAAATTTGGCAGAAATGTTCCTTAGGTGGTCCCCATTAAAATAAGCTAAAAGAATTGAAATCCGTTAAAAACTCTGGTTGCCATGGCAACAAAAGTGAAATTTCAAAATAATCTTTAAGAATCTTCTCCTCCTGACCCAGAAGGCGTAGAGCCTTGATATTTTGCATGAAGCATCAGTATATTGACCTCTTACAAAATAGCTAAAATCATGATCTTAGGGTCTTCAGGGGCGGACTTAGGGGGGGGGGGGGGAGGTATAGGCATGAAGCATCAGTTCACAGACTTTTTTCTTATTTCTGAAATTATAACCCAAGGAAAAAGTTTTTTCTTTCTTTCAAATCAGCACTAAAGCCTTGGAATTTGTAATTTAGACTTTTGGACCCCAGGTTCATAGTCTTCATATGTAATTGTAGCCCACTTGTTTCATAATCCTAACCTTAACATGAAATTAGACTGTTGAAAGAAAAAGAGCCTTTATCCTCAGGTGAGCGCCCCAGGGCCAAAGGCCCTCTTGTGTATTAATGATGGTGCATGCTGTATCATTTCAATGTTTAAAATACACATCTGCTGATTCATGATGCGTGTTGTTGGTGAGTGTCAATACGGTTGAATAAAGCTGTAGCTGTTTGCCCAACGACAAATTGTCTGTGTAGTACAAGCAAAGAGAAATAAATCATGGAGGTATGTTTATTCTGAAATCGAGTTATCTCCACTGTAATATTATTCACGAGTTGGAGGCCTTTTTGTAACAGAGGGTGAGGAACCGTCGTAAACTGAGGCACCTGCCACTCTTGATTTATGAATTGTTAACCACTTATTTGACAGAAACTGTTATTCCTCTTCAAGACATTAGCTGACTGTCAACTCTAATAGGAATATACAGTATTTATAACTGCTTAGTAAATTATCACATGTACACTATTTCACCTTCAACTCTCAAGAAATCTTCGCTTGTTAAGATCCGCAAAAAGTTAAAGTAAGACCAAATTAAATTTTTGAAATAAGTAATCCATCATTGACATTGATTTGAAACCTTTATTATGTATGTGGTTTCATAGAGGGCTATTTTTCTGAATGAAATTATATATAAACATCTAAAAACAATGACATTGTTTAAAGAAACAATACATGTATTCATATTCATAGGCCAGCAGGTCCTCCCACAGGTTGTCCTTGATGGTTGAAGGTCCTCCATATATGAGTTCAATCTCTAACAATATAAAACCAGCATACATAGTCTACTAGTACATGTACTACATTATAAATATTTGGTAGTACAAGTCAAAATCGCTGTGGCTTGTCACAGGCAGTTTCTTCTATCCCCACAATGTTTTCACAAGAAAAAATGTATCACAGAGTAATGAAAACCAGTGTTTGGATAGGTATTTACTACATGTATGAAGTTATTGACAGTTTCATTGACAAGGAATGGCAGTCACTCAGAAAAAATGAAAACCTTGAAGCACCCGTAATGGAGGTGCTAAATGCCAGTCTTCCCTACATTTATGGATAAATTTCAAAGTACCTTGGCAGAATTTTTTCCCTTTAACGAGTACAAGTTAAGCTTATATGAGTGCTTGAGTACCCAGGGACAGTATTCACAAACAATTCTTAATTGATTTACTCAACTAAATCCGAGGAAAAGACTAAACTGAATTTAGTACGTATCCACCTACCCATTCTAGATTTTAGAATGAACTAAATTTAGGGAAAATTCTTCATTATTCCAAGCCTGATTATACCTACCGTACTAAATACACATTCTAGATATAAAAAATGCCAACTGATTGAATGATTATATTAAAAAAAATATTGTTTTTAGACAGTATAATGGCAAATAAGATGATGGGATGGGAATTAATACCCTTTGGGCAAAACAAAGGTTGTTGGTTGCATCTTACATGTATGATGTCATCAATATTTCTGACGTAATATAAAATGGTGTTAACATTGGTTACAGAAAGTTCTTACTTGAAGCTGCTCTTGTAATATTTACCAATGATTTCAAAATGGATTTAAATGAGTACAATGTTTGCCGTGTTTTCAGATTTTCATGTGTTTATCAATAAACTCTGAACACAAAAGGATGGGATGGAAGTTCGAGGAAATAGATTGTCATTTCATCTCAAGCAGTGGAAAGCTTTGTGCATTTCCAATCAAGATTCTATTGCTTGGGTACTGATAATTTCTGCAATGCAACACGGATTTTAGTCAAGTAACGGTTCACATCTTCAAAAATGTCTTTTGTCTGTTATATTTTGAAAGAGTTCAAAAGAAGATTGAGTTGAATATTGAGTTTAAGGTGTGTTTGTCCTATAGATTTTGTTAATTTTCAGCTCAAAATAAAAAAAAAAAAGTATTATTGTAATTAACGCCAGCACTGCACACCCAGTTTGTTTTTCCGTCATCATCTACACTTCGAACCGATGAGCCAAGGCAGGTTTATGATTGATTAAAAAAAAAAGAGCAATTTCCTCAAAGTTATCAAAAAGTTTCTCAAAAGTAGCCAATAAACTTAAGAATTTTATTTCAATTTTTTATGTTATTTTTATCGCTGTAGTGTAACCTCTTCATTTTGCCCATTTCACTAATTCCCGCCACCACATAGATCCATATAGGATTTTGATAGAGAACCCACTTTATCAATTCCAATTAAATTTTGCTGTGAGAATAAAATTTGTTGGATATTCTCTATAATGTTTGGCTATATGATGGGTAAAAGGGCTAAAAAGCTGGCTACTTTTTTGATATGCGCTTGTTAAAAGTCGGGAAACCAGTTAAGGTGCACAGTCGATTATGCAATATACAAACTGTTCTAAATGAAGACTGTTCTAAATTGTGTTGGTGAATACAAACTTTAGTCTATTCACAGAACAGTATAAACTTTACAATTTAGCCAAGACCTAATTCTTTAATTTAGAAAAGTTTCTTGAATATGGGTCCTGGTATTTCGTAGAGTAACGCCGGTACATAGGCACTAAATTAATGCCTGTTACCCTACAATAATATAGGATCTTATTGAGTTGAATAATTATTGATAAAGTTATGGTCACTACTTAACAAGGTGTCCTTAGCCCCATCAGGTATTGAAAGTGACGAACTATTGTTATTGGTCATTGTACGTCATCCATCTGTTCGCAATTTCTTCCAAAATCTACTCCTCCAATACCAGTAGGCCAATCAAGCTGAAACATTGCAGGGATGATCCTTAGGCGAAGCTCTACAAATGTTGTTGAAATAATTTCACTTCAAAAAAAAGACTTGTTGCCACGGCATTTGAAAATGGGAAAGTTTAGTAAATCTTATTTCTTTCAGAAACTACGAGGCTAAAGCATTTACATTTCAATTGTAGCTTAATCACATGTTTCTCTGCCAAATTTTTCAAAAATTAGATCCCTGGTGTGGAAATGACCTAGGGCATTCATATTTCTTATGTTACAGTACTTGATGGTTTATGTCACTTAAAATTGTGCTCCTACGGTCAAAAACGGTCCTGCAATAGGTGACCAAATTAGCAAAAAGCAAAAATTTCAGTAAGTTAGAAAAAAAATCCTCACTTTCAGACTGAAGGTGTTTATATATGAAAATGTGGCATTGCCTGGCTGTTGTCTATTTATTTTAATTAAAATATGCCTGTAGAGTGAAAAATGCCTCTTTCCTGGGTGTCCAAAGTTCTTTAAAATGCTCAGATAGACCATGTTCAACAGTCTTCTCCTCCAAATCTACAAGATCTAAGGCATTCATGTTTAGTATACAGCATAACCAGCTGGTTCTCTATCATGTTTGTTAAAATCATAGCCCTGGGATGAAAATGGCCCTGCTACAGAGGTCCAAAATTTGGGAAAATGCCAAATTAGAGCAAGTTCAAAAGTCTTCTCCTTCTGAAATATAAGGCAAAGGACATGACATAATAATTTTGTGCTATGTTACAGGAAAATATGCCATTCAAAAACGTCTCTGCTTCAGCTGTTGAAAATTGTGTAAATCGCTCAATTTGACAAAAAATCTTCTTCTCAAATATACGGCCTAGAGCATTTATATTAAAAACATAGCATTACAGTAATTTATTGTTATCTACCATGTTACTTGAAGTAATACCTCTGAACAAAAATGGCCATTCAGGCTCAAAGTTTGGTAAAGTGCTCAATGGGAGAAATATCAAAGTCTTCTCTTAACACTGGTCCACATTAAAAGAAGTTGCAGACTGTAATTAAAGATTGATTGAAATTTAAATACAAGGAGTTTTTATGGTAGAAAACATTGAAAAAAATCGAGAAATTGCTTGTAACTACTAAGTTTTCTTTTCTCACAATGTTTTTTAAACCCATTTTCCTTGAATTCAAAATATGGGATAGTTTTGTAATGGATTAAACTATAAAGCCATAGGCATTCATATCTATTGTATTGCATCATTCGATAATCTTGTACTATGCCCAAATTCTTATATTTGTTTTATTTATTTGGCTCAAGCTGTATCTTTTTTATACAAAAAAAGTACTATAATTTGCAAATGTAGGTGAGCAATTTAGGACCATCATGGTACTCTTGTCATTGAAGAGGTGTCTAAGGCCATTCAACTCTGTTTTTAGTCACCAATATAACATTTTGTCTTCACTTCATCTTGTTGAAGACTGAAGAATGGCCAAACTTAACTTTTTGAAGAGGGCTTTGGCAAAGTCTGGTAAATGTAGTTTGAAGCCATTTTCATCAACCAAGTAAGTGCCAGGATGCATTAAAGAAAGATAACTATTGGTGATTTTAAAGGGATTTAACACTATCAGGTACTGGAGCACCTGCAGGTAGTACTACCATAGGCATCCAGGTACAAAATTTGTACCTGTCCAGATCTAGTACTGGTCAGGGGTTGACACTAACTTTGCTTCAATGGGATCCCATGGGAATCGCTAGTTATTACTTCAGGGTTCCCTCCAGATAATCAGGGATTCCTTCTTGATATACATTAACTCGTTCACACGCAGTCCTGTCTTTCTAAGCCAAACTTGAAAAAGAAGCTTCGGAAAACATTGTGGAAAATGAAAAATTGAGTGTTACAAGCAATTTCTTCATTATCCACAATGTTTTCTACAAAAGCAAGCAAACAAAAAATTAGGAACATCAGTTGGTACATCAAGATCCATTGTACTGGAGAAATATTGAAGGATCCTGACGGAATCTCTAGCCTGAGATTGCTGGGGTCCCTTCCAATTTGCAGGGATCCTTGGGATCCCGGGACACTGTTAGTGTTGACCCCTGCTAGTGCAATATGAAATTAGTTTCAATGTACCCGACTTGACAGAGAAAGTCAAAGAAGGAGAAAAGTTTTTCCTCCCTCTGGATCCATGGGTTATAAATTCAGAAATACGAAAGAAGTCAGTGGACTGATGCTTCATGGATATAAACACACACACCCCGCTCTGCCCCTAGGGACCTAAGGATACAATATACTGATGCTTCATACATATAAACACACACACAGCACTCTGCCCCTGGGGACCCAAGGATACAATATACTGATGCTTCATGCAAATATCAAGGCTCTACGCCTTCTTGGTCAGGAGGAGAATTGTAAAGATTAATTTAAAATTTCAATTTGTTGCATGGCAACCAAAGTTTTTAACCTATTGTAATTCTTTTAGCTTTTTTGAGAGGGGTCCACCTAAGGAACATTTCTGTCAAATTTGTTTAAAACTGGCCCAGTGGTTTAGGAGGAGTTGTCGTTTAAAAATTGTTCTTTATTTCTATATAAACCCCATACCCCTGGGGCTCCACTCCTGGGAACCTGAGGATCATAATTTTAGCTATTTTGAAAGAGGTCATTATACTGATGATTCATGCAAAATATCAAGGCTCTATGCCATCTTGGTCAGGAGGAGAAGATTTTTCAAGATTATTTAAAAGTAGATGGTTGTCCCAGGACAACTGCTGTCGAGCCCGCAAAGTTTTAACCATCATCTTGACCTTGACCATCAATAGTGTTTGTCCTTGAGCCAATTTATATGAAACCCATCCATAATTGTAGGAGAAATGATCTTGAAAATCACAATTTTAGTGTTTGATCTTGAGCTGTGACCTTGACATTAGAACTATCCTCTAAATTCTTTCAAATGGCACATCTACTTATGGTCGAGAAGAATTGTGCCATGTTATTTTGAAATCCATCCATAAATGTAGGAGTTATGGTCCGGACAAATTTGGATGGTCAGACTAACGTACTAACGCACATACACCGACTTGTCACAGTGACAACTATGTCTCGCTCACCGCAAGCGGGCTTGACAAAAATCACTTTTGATGCCATGGCAATCGGAGTTTTAACAGATTTCAATTCTTCTTTTAGCTATTTTAAGAGGGGACCACCTAAGGAACATTTCTGCCATATTTGGTTCAGATTGGCCAAGTTATTTGGGAGGAGTTATCTTTTAAAGAAATTGTTGCCGGAAGACACACAATAGAGGGATGCTGGACAAAAGTGATCACAATTACTCACTTGAGCACTTCGTGTTCAGGTGAGCTAAAAAGATCGAGGGGATATTGAACTGGCTGTTTAAGACAGACGAACACTGAATGGAGTAGACCGGATGACCAGGTTTGACTGTAATACTTATGTCACACATATGTGAGCTGTGTAGTACTGACAACAACGGAACTTAAAGCTTGCATGTTAATGTCTGTATGGCATTAAAAACTTGTAGACTCCCTGATCTTGCTTATTTGTTGTGTACACATAACATTCAGTTAACAGGGAACCTTCCAAGCACATTAAGTTATTATGCCCCCGCATAGATAAGATCGAGGGCATATTGTTTTACTGTGTCCGTCTGTCTGTCTGTCCGTCCGTCTGTCTGTCTGCAAAACTCAACCTGCCAATTAAACATTTTCCTATAACTTCAACCCAAGTTACAATGCTAATATTTGGTATGTAGATAGGCCTCAACAAGGCGCAACTGGGGAAGGTCATTTCATCAAATTTTAACCCTTTTCCCTAAAACAAAGAAAAACACCATGCCCCCGATACAGGAATTCTTTAGAAACAGGTGATTTTATTGTTTTTTTTCTCTTTGTTTTAGAGAAAAGGGTTAAATGTTGACCTTGATCTTGATGAAATGATGTTCTCAAGTTGGGCCTTTTTGAGACCTATCTACATACCAAATATTAGCATTGTAACTTAATTAGGGACGAAGTTAAAGAAAAATATTTAGTTGGCAGGTTAAGTTTATGAGTAACGTTTAGGGAAAAGGGTAAAAAAATTTGACATTGACCTTGAAGAAATGAACTTCCCCAGTTGCGCCTTGTTGAGACCTATCTACATACCAAATATTAGCATTGTATCTTAATCAGGGTTGGAGTTATAGGAAAATTGGCAGGTTAACTTTTGCAGACAGACAGACGGACAGACAGACAGACACCAGTTAAACAATAAGCCCCGGATCTATTGATGCGGGGCATAAAAAAATAAAAATCACCCGTTTCTAAAGAACTCCTGTTTCGAGGGCATGGTGTTTCACAAACATATGTTGTTAAATTTGTCACTGCAGGTGTTGTACTGAAGAAGCATCTATTGTCTTCCAAAGTACATGAGAAATTTTATGAAACGCCTTTCTCAGCAACTATGAATCACAGAAACTTGGTATAGTGCATCTGCTGGGGGTAATGCTGGCCACATTGACGTCCACCAATACTCTAATTCCTTTTATTTCAACAACAATCAGAGAAATTTGTTGCAATACATGTACTGCTTATGAGGTCTACAAATTGTTCAATTTTCTTGATAGAAATTCAAAGGGTTGTAAAAACCAGGGATCAAATAGGAAAAGAATTAAACAGGTTGTAGATGATTTAAATTGAAAATTAAGGGCCTATAAATGTTTTAAATGTTTGAAAAGGAGAAATTGCTTATAACAATTGATTTCACCCTTTCTATGCCCCTGCATTGAAAGATTGGGGGCATATTTGATTTATCATTGTCTGTCTATCCGAAACTTAACCAAAAACTTGTCATTTACAATTACTTTAAGCCCATTAAAGATACTATTCTCATACTTGGCATGATGATTGATCTCATTGATACACATCTGTAGATACCGAGGTCCAGGTAATGTAACAAGGTCTAGGTCATTTGTCAAGGTCAAACTTCAGCAAAACCTAACCCAAATCCAGAACATTGACAATTTCTTCGAGCCTATTCAAGAAACGATGCTTACATTAACCATGGTGATAGATCTCATTAATACACATCTGCAGACATCAAGATCAAGGTTTTGACAAGGTCAATGTCACTTATAATCGCCTTTTTGAAAGAAAAAGCTGCTATAGGGGGCATGATGTTGCACTAACACATCTGGATTACAATATTTTGTAATGTTATATTTCTTTATTATTTCAAAATGACTGATTGTGTGGTATTGGGTGAATATAAAACTAGCAAAGAGAGTTAGACTTTGTAGGGAAAGTGGGAGTTCAAGAGCTTGTTCAAGCTGTAGTAACCACATTTCGGTTCCCCATCTATGAGGGCTATATTTGTGCTTATTTTATGTGCAAACCATATATTTTGCAACTTATGTTGTTGGAAAGCCTAAAACAAAGTTTGGTGTGGCCAGATATTCTACAATTGACCCAACTGCTGACCTCACCCTATAACTCTGCTTGCCCAGCCAACTGACTGACAGGAAGTTACGCTTATACGATGGCATAATTTTGAAAAGTTTATGGCCCCAAACATGTAACAAAAAAGCAGAATTGCTGGTTGGCATCCACTACCCTGCAATTTCCTTTGGCAGATTGGACAACCCTTGCTTTAAAAAATCATTTGTAAACCAATGATAATAGAATCTTGTCAATGCCATTATATTCTAGGATCCTTCTTTCAATTATTTATAACTTATCTTTGTAATGATCATATAATTATATGCTCAAACAGGGTTAAAAGAAGACCAAACTTAAAGCATGATAGGAACTTGGATCTGATTTCACAAAGGATCACTATACATATAATTGCTTTGTTACAATGTAAATAAAGTTCTTAATGATTAAAAACAGGTAAAAAAATTAGTTAGCAATATAGATTATTCTATGCCTTTCAATGGCTTCAATGTCTCTTTCTAATTGTTTCATTTCAGCTTCCATCCGTTCCTTTCTGTTCTTTTTTGGAGCAGTGTCAGTCACAACAGATAATCCCTGGTACTCAACTTGAATCTCTTCCCAATTTTTCTTCAGTCCATTTAAGATACCTTGACGTTCAGAATCAGATAGCTGTTGCATAGCCCCGCGTCTGAAGTGCTCGGCCACATAAGCATTGTACTCTTCCTGGGCTCTCTTCATTTCTTCTTGTCTCTTAATTAAATATTTTGGGGTCTCACCGTATTCCTGAGAATTATAAGGATGAAAAATAGAATATGTGACCTATCACACTAACAAAGAACATCTCAGAAATGTTAAAAGTTTGACTCGCATACTATGCTGACTGACCTTTGGGGCAACATGTAACTCCACATTGAAAGACTTAATCCTTGTCATACTGAATAAAATCCTTTTTGGAATTCATTAAAATCAAAGGGCTGAAATCACTGGAAGCACTAGTTAACCCTTTCCTTCTTTTTTGCAAAATTTTAGACCTGTCAAAATTCAAAGGTTTTTCAGGCAAAAATGTAAATTGGATTTAATTTAAAATAATAATCATTCAGTAGGGTCAATATTTCTGTTGAAAATCAATGTTATAAGCATCTCTGATTTGAAAGTGACAAACAGGTGGTGTAGACTAAGACGTGCAGGCCGACCTTTGTCTATACCTCCTGGAAAAACAGGAATATTCTCGGTTCAGCATGATAAGGGTTAATCAACTCCTTTTCTGCTTCCCCGAGTATGATGGCTCAAGACTTTATGATATATACAAATTATCAAAGCCCTACTCCTAATTTTTTTGGAGAAGAAGATTTTTAAAGATTTTTTCCTTCAATTCTAGATATTTTGAAGATCCTGTCATATAGCGCTAGAACACAGTAATTCTTTAAAGTATTTTGGTAGAGGGTCAATAGGCATTGATACATACCAAATAACAGAGCTCTAGGCCTTGTGGTTTAGGAGGAGAAGATATCCTTCTTTATTCCCATCTAAAATCAGGGATTGCACAGAAAAGGGCTAATTTTTAGAGTATGGTAATTCTTTGCAGTATTTTGGTGCAGGGTGAATAGGTATTGATACAGACCAAATATTAAAACCAACATAAACACTTCACTTATGAGTGACCAATGTTGAAGTTCAAAGTTAAAGGCCAATCTAAATGAATGATTTTTATTGGCCCACTTATTATTTTTTTATTTATTAAGGCAAGTGTTTGACTCATAAATAATGTATTTGACCCCAAAGATCTGAAATTACTCTGTTTTTGCCCTTAGAAATTTATACTAAGAGGGGGAAATTGATCTAGGGGAAAATTTCTATCAGTCAAAACAGATTCCTCAACTTTTTCAACGATGTATTTTATGTTTTGTTAAACATTTGCAAATTAATTGCACGCTTCATATCTCAATATAAGAGATTTATATAAGTGAATCTAAATAAGCAAGAAAAAGCCTGTAGGCACCTAATTCCTTGAATTCTATACTTATTATTCGATCTTTTTGTTGTTTTGACCCTTCCAAATCAGTTTTGACCTTTAGAACTTCATGGTCAAGTTGTCATTGACTCATCTATGACGAATGCTAGCACAAACTCTGTAGTCCTTGATTTGCTTTTCCAGTCTAAGACTTGATTTTAAATAAAAAATGTTTAACTATTCATGCACCAAACCCTATGTTGTGGCTACCCAATGGAAACATTTGTCAAGAGAAAGACAAAGGAACAATAGCTTAGCCTGGCAATCAAACTTAGGAGCTCAAAGATAAAAGTGACATGTTATATCAAGAGGGACCATCCGGCAAATGTGAAAAGTATGGACTCTTGTCAGGCTTATGGAGAGGGCAATCTGACCATTCAATCATACTGGACTGAATCTGATCTCTTTTCAAATTTCTGGCACACAATTTCCCCAGATGGCCCCTTTTCACATGATAGGATACAAGTTTGTTGTAAAGTCATAGCATACCTTTTTATGTAAAAATACAGGCTCTAAACCAGATGGCTCCAGATAATTTTTGTCACCTTTTCTAGTGTCAACATAGATTTTTTCTGGTCTCTTTGGGACTTGTGTTATGTTTTTGACAGCATTTGTGGTGATAAAATTCTTTGAAGTTTTTAGACCCATCAATGGCTGTTCCTCCTTTTTAGGAACAGATGGCTTCTTTCTGTCTTCATCAGGGTAGTGGAAATCATTTCCTGAAATAAATGAACAAAATGTTATCTCTGTATAAACCCATTTCCACACAATCTGCATTTTTCTGCCCATAAGGAAAACATATTGGAAAATGAAGAATTTGTAACAATTCTTTTAAAAAATTTCATCAATTGTAAATTGTCATCTGCAACCTTTGCTACTTCTCAGAATTTGGGCCAGTCTAAAATTTCGTCGTCTGGTAATTGGTTAACTTCTGGGAATTTGGACCACTCTAAAATTTTGTCTTCTGGTAATGGGTTAATAATTGCAAAAGCTGCTTCTAATTTAACTAATTAGATTTGTTTGTTTGTTTGAGGGGTATTTAAAGCCGCTTTCAACAATTTTTCAGTCATATCGTGGCTGGACCACCTAACAATGGATTCCTGGTATATCTTGCACCATTACATCCTCTCTTAGCCTCAAGCTGCTATCCCACTTAAGTTTATGATTATCCACCCATTGATGAAAGTCAAATGTCGGAAAGGATATTTGACTCTGCTGGGGGATCAAACCCATAAACCATTAGAGGCAGCATGGGTTGGGGTGTTGTTGTTTTCATAAACTAGCGGTAAAGAAGGAATGTTTGTACATCATTTCATTGTACACTATTATTTGAGGCGTGTAAATAAAGATTTTTCTTCTAGTCCGGAGACAAAGTGACAGTAAGATCACATTTCAGACTTGCTACATGTAATTTAGTCAGAAAACATTTGTAAATGTTTCTTCTAGAAAATAAACATATTTTTTCTAAAATAAAAAAAGAACACTTCTGTGGAGTTTAGAGAAATTTTATACAAAAAAATGTTGAAAAGAAAGGAAAATTTGCTTGAGACAAGAAATATTCCCATTTCTCCTATGTCTCTTGACAAATGTCCAAGAAAAATCTACTTGTTTGCAGACACTAAAGCCCAAGTCGGACAAAGCAGTTCACCTTCTCTGAATGTGCTTTTTTATGGCATAACTATACATGTATTAGTTTCAAGATCACTCACCAGCCCTGGCGTTACTATATAGCCTTGTTAATTGTAAACTTACTTGGGGGTAACTGAGGTTCCTTGGAGTGTTTCTTCAGGAAACTCTCTGTTGTTGGGACAGGAACTTTAGCTTGACCCATTGTTTTATATTCACCCTTGTTTGCAACATACTCTTTCTTAACCTCCTGTCTGTATTTGGATGTGTACCTGAAGAACAAAGGATACTCTCAGTACTACAATTCAAAAACAATTGACAGTACCACTGCAACTCCATTATAGCGCAAATTGCTACAGACCTAAATCTTTTAAAAGGCGGGCTTTGTTTGGCAGTAACCGAAGTTTTTCGGATTTGACCATTTTTGGTTACTACTGAGATGCTTCCAGGTTGTATGTTAACGCTGATCTAACCGCGATTTTACCATCTTATTGAAAAGATGGGAGCTATATAAAAATAGATTATTACCTGAAGCCAGGTAGTCACAGTAAGCTAGGTAAGAATTTCACACCTAAGAGTGGACAGTAGTGGTGATTAATGCCTTAGGTCATAGTTAATTTCTTTGTTAGCTTTGAATCAGTTATTATCATTGATAAGTTATGCGTAGATTATTGAAATCTCACATCATACACTAATCAAATTTAAAAGGTTTTCCCTGAGAAAAACTAAATGGAAAGTATGGAAAGATTTCAAGGCTCAAATTATGCACTTGAAATCAATGAAGTTTCAAATGGGGAAATGTCATAATGTCTGACACTTACAACTGGTCACTTTTGTAGATTTTTTGAAAATATGATTTGAAAATAAAGTCTTAACAAATGGTGGAGTTTTTTATGATTGAACTTAAAATTTCCCTGTTTCCTCAAAATAAATGTCTAAACACATTTTCCTTGTCCAAATCATGAAATTCATCTTTCCATTTGGGATAGAATATTCTCTTCCTCCCATTTTCCATATAACTTTGTATTGATTCATCTTTCATTTTTTTTTCACTTTTAGTCATCTGCCTAGGATTCATTTGTCTGCTGATTTATTGATAACCTAAATTTTAATGCAGGGATGGCGTTTGCTACTTTTGATAATGTAAACACTGTTAAAAACCCTCTTGGATTAAGAAACAAAATTTGGAATTTATTACCACATGGTACTGAAGGAAATTGCAATATAATGAAAAATATTTCTGATGTAAATGACAAAATTATTTGTGACAACCATAATCAGACGGTGTGGCCTGCTGGTTTAAATTGCCCAGGCAAACTCAATTTAATTTTAAACACCACATGGTCAATTTACGAGGAGCTGATTTTTGATCATGTACCCCTTTAGGAAAAGGGACGAGTTTATTTTTATTGTATGGGTCTGTTGACCAGAAGGCTTGCAATCAACTATGATGGCCTTATGTAATACCCAGCACAATGGATTATGCCTTTGACAAACACATAGTCAGAGGCAGAAAGGCAAAATTCAGATACACAAATGTACCAACTCCTCTAGTCTAGCTTGGGTCCCTCTTCTATCTGCGCATGTCTGTCAACTAGATTTCCTGTTTATAAAAATTCAAACGTCACCACATTCTTATTGATTTCTTAAGTTTTAAAGGGATCTCTCGCAACTTTAATAGTTCATGGATACTTTTGCATTAGTCATTTGCCCTCAGGCAAGCTATAAATTAAAACTTCAAATGAATTGTATGTTCTTTTTCAAGAATTTTTACTAGACCAGTCAAGCAAGTTGGACTTGGATTTCACTAGCCCGAATGGACAATTTACTAGTCCATGTTGTTTGAACATGCCTTAATATTGAACCAAGGAGTCAGAAATATATAACATTAAGATTTAACACAAAGAAATTATAGTTATTGTGAAAATGACACTGAAAAGGAGATAATTTTCCTATATCAAATTTTCATGAATATCTGTTCAAGAGCCAGTTTAAAGTCCATCAGATCACCATAGGGTGATATTAACTTTGGTAAATTGCAACTTCTGTAAATTGGTATCATATAGTAAAACAAGAGGCCCATGAGGGCCTGAGACACTCTGGTTATCAAGTTTTCTGTTAAAGAAAGCCGATATTAAAGGAAGTTAATTGCTTAAAGAAGAATGCATAAAATGAAATTAACAAATTGAACCTTATCCCCATTATTATTTTGAGCAACAATCCTTAAGGTCCCTTTTCCCATGTTTCATGAGGGATCAACTCCATTTCCAAAAGGAAGTTTCCTTTTGACCCTACAATCATCCTGTGAAATTTTCAATAGAATCTGATAATAATTATGGACTTAATCATGTAAACAGGGTTGTTTTGAGTGAAAATCCATAAGGCCCCATTTTCTGTGTTTTCTTATGGATCCGTTTCTTTTTGAAAGGAACTTTCCTTACGACCATACGATAGTCCTGTGAAATTTCAAAGACACAAAGTTGATGATAATTGTTAACTTCATCACATAAACAAGAATGTTTTGAATGATAATCTGTAAGGCTCCTTTTCCTGTGTTTCCAATGTCACAATCATTCCTTGCATATTTGAAGGGAATCCGATAAAAACTGTGGAATGTATTGTGTAAACCCATTCCAACACAAGCCCTCCTTTTTACGCCCCTCAACGAAAAAGCTTTGGAAAACATTGTGGAAAATGAAGAAATTGCTTGGATCAAGCAATTTTCGCATTATCCACAATGTTTTCTATCCAAAAAGACGAAAAAATTTAAAATTCCATCAACTTGAAATTGTCATCTGCAGCTCCTTTCAATTTGGACCAGTCTAAAATTCCACTGTGTTGGAATGGGTTAAGTGAGATATTTCAATCAAGTTCTCATAAAGCCCCTTTTCCCGTGATACTTTTTTGTTGATTTCATCATTCAAGTGAATCTGATGAAATATGGGGACTTCATTATCTCAACTAGAACAATTCAAAGAAATTCATATGGCCTCTTTTTTACATGATACTTGACAGGTTGTACCCAATTCTGAAAAGAACCATCTTTATGATTGTACAATCATTCTGTGAAATTTTGAAGTGAATCCGGTGAAATCCAGGGACATCATTGTGTTAATAAGAATATTTAAGAAAGTTTTTCATATGGCCCCTTTTCGTGTGATACTTGTCAATCCGGTGAATCTGGTGAAATCTAGGGACATCATTGTGTTTACAAGAATATTTAAGAAAGTTTTTCATAGGACTCTTTCATGTGATACTTGTCATATCAGATCCACTGTCAAAATCAACAACTGTAATGATGGTACAATCAATCTGTGTAATCTGTGGAATTTATTGTGTTAATGAGAATATTTTGGTGAAATTTTCATAGGGCCCCTTTTCCCATGATACTTTACAGAACAAACCAAATTTCAAAAGGAACAATTCTGATGATGGTACAATTATTCTGTATAAGTGTAAAGAGAATTAATGAAAACAGTGGACTGAATTATGTCAAGAATTTTTTGTAACAAAGATTTTGTAAAGCCCCTTTTCCCGTGAAACTTAATAAATCAGAAACAATTTACAAACGAACAATCCCAATGATAGATAGTTTGAAGCAAATGATAAAGACTGATGACTTTATTGTGATGATGACGTTTTTGCAATAAGATTTTCATAAGGCCCTTTTTCTTGTGTCACTAAACAGATCAGACCCAATTTACAGACTTCAAAAATCCGGTACTGTACCGCATAATCAGGGAACGAATGACATGTCTGGTTCATATTTTCAATCGTTGTGTGTTTGATTGAGGAGATTGGCTCTAGTGTTTGTTATATATCCATATACTCAATGATAATAATAATGATAATAAAAAAAATCACTTCTCACCTTTTCCATTTTGAAGAAATGTAAGAAATGATTATCTATGGCTAGGTATAAAACATGATGCACTTAAAACTGCTGATAAACAAGTCCAAAAGTGGTAATAACACTATAATTTCCTTTTAACCGAAGACTCCCTTACCTTACTTGCCTTCGGACATGGGTTTTGACATCTATAAGCAAAGATTACAAAATTCTGATAAAGTAATGAAAGAAATCAATAATCTGTTGTAAAAAGTTACATTAGCTTAATTTTACATAAATTCAAAAAGAAGCAATTTTGACGCTCGAAAATTTATCACTATGCGTCAATTTGACTCTCGGAAATTAGCAGACATGCGTCAAGAGTCATCACAAGTGTGCCATATTATTGGAATACACCTCATCATTGATAACGTCAAGCTTGATTGGTAATTTACACTCTCAATGATGGACATGCACTGGCGATCGTAATTGAAATACTTCAAACCTTTGAAATAAATGATGAAACCCCTTTTCAGAGTTCTAATGCTTCTTAAATTTATTTATTTGTTAATACTTTTATCACAAACCTCACAAAATATAACCAAGAAGTGAAATGAAATCAAAGAAAATGTTGCTCAAGAAATATCATTGGTTTTCGCGGATAAAGTCGGCACTTTATTATATATGAAAAATAGGAATAATTTGATCCTTTTAGAACTCATGAGATTTACTAAAACTGATAATATATGCATAAATATTTATCTTGAATTGAAATATTATACTGTTGCAAAAAAAAATTAAAAAAATAAATAAAACGAGTTTAAAATATATTTTTTATATATTATTATTTTTTTTCTGAATTATTATTGGGGGGGGGGGGGGCTTATGCATTTTGACTCTTTGGATTTCAATTTTGACTCTTGAAAATTTTGACCCAAGGGTCAATGACTCTTGACTTTTTGTTACTAATGAAAACCCTGGATAAACAAATAATCATAACATTAGAAATGCATGCAGCAGGTATGAAATAAAGCTATAGCTTGTATACTCAATATAATAGGTAGCACCTTTTCAATGGTGATTTGAAGAGTTGATTTCCAATTCAATTCACGTAAATGTGACTACAATTTATTCATTTGACATGATCGATTAATCTTCCTGATAACTACGATTGTTAATATTATCTCCCAATTCTTGAGGTATTGAGGTTATATTTTCAGTGAAAAAATAGGCCATGCTATTTAAAACAATATGTAACTTTGTTAATCTTTTCTTATAATCACAATTCCATGTTTACACAACTTATTTAATCCTAAATTAAACAAAAAAGTTCCATTTTGAAGTCAATGGTCAACAATCTTCAACAGGAAGGAGAAAAATTATTAGGGTGTCAAAATAGATGAGCGTCAAAATACATGATTTTACAATGTTTTATATCACCTGCCAGTAATACCCGAAAGGGGAGTTGGGCAGTATATATAGATAGATAGATATCAATTTACTGAAGTTACCTGAAACCTCACGGTATTGGGTAATGGCTGAATATTGCTAAAATTACATCACTACAGACATTGATAGTGATAGTAATATTTCACGTCGATCAAAATGAGTAATTAGACCTTCAAAAGCTGAGAAAAATCCCCCTCCCCCTCCCATAAAAAAAAAACAAAAAAAAAAACAAACTACAGCTAGCTTTGGGAATTGTCGTCGTCTAAACCACTACATTACTGTTAGCGATCGCGTGCAACCGATTCAGTTTGTTCAGTTGATAGAATACTCGGGTGAAATTGAGGTTTGCCGATATACAGTCTACAAAGCCCATAAAGTCTGCACAATTGCCACAGTAAAATGCCGTGCCAAAAACATCGTCAGAGAACATACCTTGCAGCTTTTTGTTCTTTCACTGGTTCCTCGGGGATCAAATTGTAAATGCTGCCTATTTCCATCATGTTGATGCCACGAGACCTTCTCTTGTTTATGAAAATAGACAAAAAACTATCTCTGATAAACTAAACAGCTATTTACATTAACTTGGAAACCGTTGCCAGGAAGTACGTCACTGTTAACCCGTATCGAAAAATGTTTCGTCCAATACAGTTTTGCTCCTTGAATTCAGTCAGGGGAGGGGGGGGGTTAAAATACAATGGGATTAAGAAGTAGATAGATCGATTTGATAAATCTGAAATTGACTACAAAATGCGTTATTTAGTTCTAGGCCACACGATACAAATACATGAAAAATTCAAATGGGACGTCGCCCAGGGCTTAACTTAGGCCAACGGAACGTATGGCCATCGGTATGCTGGCTGGTGGTATGATGGTAAAAGAGGTGGCTCAACATTTTGGCGTGAGCCAAAGTTCCATTTCAAGACTTAGAACAAGGTATCGTTAACTAGGCACCGTTAAAGACAGGCCACGTTCAGGCAGGCCACGCAAGACTACCCAACGTGAGGACAATTACATCATGACGTGTTCACGGCGTAATCGTATAGCCGGTTTGGTCCGAAATGCAACGGGTGGTATATCATACCGTGGCAAGACTGACTTGGTAGCTATTCAGGGAAACTTAAATGCCGTTCGATACTGCACCGAAATTGTCCAGCCAGTGATATTGCCGTTCTTGCGTCAAGGGCTTGCTACCATTTTTCAGCAAGATAATGCCCGCCCACATGTCGCGCGGCACACGTTGGACCTTTTACAGACTAATAATGTTGATGTGTTGGATTGGCCAGCCAAATCACCAGATCTGTCTCCGATCGATAACCTTTGGGACCATCTGGGTAGGAGAGAGACAGGAATGTGTTCTGCGTCAGGAAAGGGGTCGTATCCCTATGGCCATTAATCGTAGGCTCATTTCCAGCATGAGAGACGCTGTGATGCCGTTATTGGCGCCAACGGTGGACACACAAGATATTAAATCTTTGTGTTACTTTTACTTCCCTACCCCTACCGTGTTTGACGCTGTACAACAAACACGTATGACATTGAAATCATCTGATTTTTTTAAATACTGTGGCTAACACATAAAAGATCGATGTGTCAAAATATGGTTGGAATCCAAAGCTAGACACCGGAGAAATTGGCTGTAACGTACGAAATTGCTAAACTTTTTTCCCCTCAGTATATGTGTTATTTTGTCATTTGCTATTAGAAGCTATATACGACAGTCTATCACAACAACAGTAAATCTAAAGGTTTTTAGGTCTTAATCACCTTTCGCCTTTAGAAAGTATATTCAATTGAATATTGATATAAATATTTTGTATATCATATAAAGATTTTAGAAATACTTTAAATTTGCTTATACTTGTACTACTGACTGCGGTATCAGTCTAAGTGATGCTGAGCTGCGGTTCTTTATTCGCAGTAATTGGCCTAATAACATTATATGCAACTTGAAAAAGCGAGCAATATCGCGACAAATTTTATGCCTTGGTTAAATATTGAAAGTCTTTGTCTTTTGGGCGGAAGCCATGGTGGAGGGTGACGAAATAACTTGTTACAATCATTCTCTTCGTTTTCCACATTGTTAACAAAACCCTTCTCTCGAGGGGCATTAATAGTGTGGTTGTCTTGGAATTAGTATGACAAACAAAATTAGCCAAAGTGCCAGATGATCTCGTAATGATACAGTGATTGTACTACCATTACAGACAAAGAACGTTCCCTATTGAATGACCTACAATTTCGGAGAGAAATGAACCAGTTTAATATAAATTTTGAAATTATATGAATACTATTTCGCGGGTGTACTCAGGTATGCAAATGACCTTGGATGGATCGACTTCAGATCTACGTAGTGGATGGTTTGTATAGATGATTTTCATGAGATTATAGTATTCGTCTATGCATGCACATCAATTGAAGTGTGATCTTGGCTCACATTAGTACTTTTTGTTTGTTTGCAACTTCAACGCCATAAAACTAAACACAGCTCATGCAAGCTGTAGCTTCGACGCTCAGATTGCCAAACAACCATTTCATTTGTTTTGTTACTTGTTATTTGTCATAAATTTTGCAAATAAAGCCATTTAATATCTAATTTGAATTTTCTCTCGGAGCTGAGTGGGCGAGATCTGTGATGAGTCAGTTTAGAGAAATCAAAGAAATTGAACGTCTCTCTCTCTCTCTCTTTCTCACGACTAGTTACGGTAAAAAGGTAAAAATTATATTTCGTTGAATGGCTACTTATACCTCGCACTATAGGTTTTCAAGTAATTTTTCGTAAACTCACGTGTCTTCTTCAAGTAGTTTGTTTGTTTGTTTGAATGGGGTTTTACGCCGCTTTCAACAATCTTTCAGTTATATCGCGGCGGCTGGAGCACCTAACAATGGAATCCTGGTATTTCTCACACCAGTACTACCATAACATCCCTTCCTAGCCTCCAGCTGCTATCTCACATAGGTCTACGATTATCGACCCATTGGTGAGAGACAAATAGGCGGAAAGGATGAGTGCCGCCGTCGGGGATCGAACCCGGGACCTCTAGATTGATAGTCCGACGCGCTACCAACTGCGCTATGACGGCGGCCCACTTCAAGTAGTAGGCTCTTTTCATACCAACGCTTAAAAATGTTATTGCTATACCGTTGTCTGTCTGTCTGCCAATCGAAAACTTAATTCATAACTCACTTTTAATGAAACACTGATAATTGGCGGATACTGAGCTTTATACGCCGACTTGGAAGACCATCAAAATTTCACAAAATTTGAAAGAAAGCCAAACAATATAGAACACATTGTGAGACTAGAAATATGTAATATGCACGGATCACCCAACTGAAATGCTTTTCACATGACCTTCAGTTGTGACCTTAAACTTAGAAGTATCCAGCAGAACTTAAAGCATGACACTAGTCCTCATCAAGGGGAACAACTGTGGCGAGATATTCAGAAACCCACCGATTAACCCATTCCAACACGATAAAATTTTAGTCTGGCCCAAATTGAAAGAAGTTGTAGACAAAAATTTAAAGTTTATTAGATTTTGGATTTTTTTTCAATTTTCTTGGTAGAAAATATTGTGGATAATGAAGAAATTGCTTGTAGCAAGCAATTTCTTCATTTTCCACAATTTTTCCAAATTTTTTTTTCTTGAGGGCGTCTAAAAGCGTCACTGAGTGGGAATGGAATAATATAGAACATATGCCCGAACAAGTCATGGTCACACACCCTAACCCATCTACTCACACGCAGACAGAGGTGGCTCTTTATCCCCGTCGCCATTACATGACAAGGGCACAAAAAGGAAAAAATGCAAACGTTTTCTCCTTCACTCACAATATTTTACAAGGCAGCATCAAAGCACGGGATTGTGTGTAATTGGTTTACCCGTTACCACGAGAAAATCTTGGACTGGACAAGATTGAACGAAGTTGAGGATAACAATTTAGGAAATCTTTGCCATTTTGAGTACAAAACATTGTGGACATTGAAGAACATGCTTGTTACAAGCATTTTACAAGCAATTTCCTCAATGTCTTCTACTCTAAAAGGCAAATATTTCCTTAATTCCACCGACTTGAAATTGTCATCCGCAACTTCGTTCAAGCAATTTCTTTATTGTCCATAATGTTTTGAAAAGCCCCTTTATCGAGGGGCTTCAGAAGGCGGGCTTGTGTGTGAATGGGTCACGGTAGGCATGCTTGTTTAATTTTCATCGTTACGGTAGCATTGGCAATGTGAAGGACGCCCCTAGAAAACGGTAAGTTGTTAGGGTGGAAGTGCAAACTATTGAGAGCTCCGCCTGGTTCTAACTGACATGTTCTCAGTGTATAGCACCCTTAAGTGGGGCCGTGTATTAACGTACAATTAGTTTGTTAGTCGGGTCAGTCCAGAGCTCGAAACTGTGATTTCGAGCGCTCTTTCAAATGACCTTATCGGAATGGCACCTTCTAACTATAGGCGAATTTTGTCTGTTAACTCAAGCTAGCAAAGCAAGTAAACAATGGCACTTACGAAAGCTTTTAACAAGTCTCTCAAAAATATTCGTGGTGCTTTGTCGTGTTTTGCTAACTTCAGAGCAAACTATTTCTTACCCACATCATCATATCTTATATACCCGTACTCCAGATTATGTGAATAATCACAAAATAAAAGATTCCAATTTTATAGTCTCAGACCAAATGTCATCCAAATTGACGGATTGCGGCTATCAGTCAAACAATCAATTAGACAATCAAATAATTCGTTTAGACCTGAATTGAACTCAAAACTCTTAGATTGGAGAATATTTACGTGAAGCATTTTTGTTGGTTTGGCGACTTATTCAAGCTTTAGTTACGACGTTTAGAGCTAACCAACCATTTTACTTTTTTGATTGATTGTTAATAGTCATATTCTTTTTTTCAAAATGAGAGTGGAACTTCCTGACGGAGCTCAGTGGGCGTGGCCAGCGAACCGTGAATTCGAAGGAGAATTTGAAAAGTCAGACGATGGTTGGGCAGACCTGGACAGACAGTACTCTCACTAATAGCAAAAGGTCCCGGCCAAAAGCAGGTTGTATGCTTTTCACTCTATGTGCAATTCACCTGATCAACTTCCAACCAAAATTATGTTCAGCACTGTAAATCTTTCATAATTTCCAATTTTAAATAAATGTGTTCAGCAATATCAGAGATATTACCCAATGTGAGGGTCTTTGGACGACGGCCTGACTCTCGAAATACCCCGGGTTTTCTTCGAAAACAGCTGAGTTAAAAATTTGAACTAATAACTCACTGTCTACAATTGTCTTTACTTTGTCAATTTAGGCATCATCACACAGTATAGACTCTATAAAGTTCAGCACTGTAAATCTTTCATAAAGCGAAAACTCACCGGACAACCAAAAAGTGGTCGGTAATGTGAATGATCGCTTAAAACACATTTTTGTGAAATACATGTGTACATGAAAGATAGATTCGATAGGATACAAAATATAATACAGAATTCTCGCTAAATCATATGTTGTTGGGACTCAATAGAATCATCTCACATTGTATTTAGGGAATATATATATATATATATGTGTTTATAGCAAATACGATCACCCCCCAAAGAGAGCTTTTGAATTTGAAAAGGGGTTCGATTATGGTCGCTTGATAGACGTGGTCGCATGAGCAAGATCGACTGTACTTGTAGTTGAATTAAAGACATAAATCAAACAAGTTTTTGGAAGTTTTACATATTTTTTATTACTAAACTGCTTTATATGTAAAATATCTATTTTCTATCATCTCCAAAGTACAAACATCAAAGAAAAGAAAAAGTAATCATATAGACTTACTGGACGAAAATTACAAAATACATGGCAAATAATCTCAGAAAATTTGTCGGTGGTGTTCGTACTAATAAATTGCTTTCTTTTTAACGAATTACCATGCGCCGAAACCTTTTACTAATCCAACTTGAAGAGGCTGCAAACAACATACAAAATAATATTTTAATTTGAAAGTAAGTGTAGTATAGGGTAAAAATAGGTGAAAAAAAAGAGAAGAAATTACTTGTAACAAGCAGTTTCTCCTTTCCTCACATTGTCTCTCCTAAGATTTTTTCTCTCTTGCATTAAAAAGCAGTATTATTAGGGAACAGAATAAATCTCTAATAGTAATACAAATTGTTACTTCCATAAATGGAAACAATACAGAGGACGGGCATTTTACAATTTTTATAATATCTCCCTGTTTCCTCCAAGTAAAAAAATTCCAAATCTATTACTTGTCAAATGGCAAAGATTTCTTTGAAAACACATGCTTATTGCGGCTATGAGTTTGGAGTTTCAGTCACACCCTGTTTATGCAGAACTTTTTAGTAAAATTGATTTTTTTTTTAAAAAAAAATCCCCCATGAAACATTCCAAAAGTTCAAAAACTTTTCTTCTGTAGCGTTCATCAAAATAAATTGTAATTTGTTGACACAATTCTTCAACAGTTGACAGAATGTCAGATTGGTTGAAGTAGATGGTGGCTGTCAATGAAAGCAAGAATTGTCAGCTGACAACATAGCTTGCTCTATTGAGTGCTTGTCACAAAACTGTATGCAATGGTCACCAAGGGTGCCTTGCATGGATGTCAGGGGAAATGCTTAATAGGTCCAGAGAGTCTTTGGGGATCTATTGAAGAGAGATTGGATTATTTAGTTGATATTTCTTCTTATTTTTAGGGGTGTGTTTGTTAATTTTAATCAGTTCGATATATCATGAAAGTATATTACCATTGAAGTAGGTCAAAGGTCCAGGTCATAGTGCCAAAGACCAGTGTAGATATGAAGTATGATGGCCCCAGGTATAAGCATTCAAAAATATGAGCAGGGTTAAAGTTTTTGTTCAAGTTTTTGGTTGAAGATTTTAAAATGGGGTCAAGGTCACAAGGTCATTGAGACATAAATATTGATTTCAGCTTGAAGCTGATGTAAAACATAAACCCTCTGGGGTAAATATTGATAGAAACGAACAAAACTTTACCTAAATGCAGACGTTGATGCCTACATCTGAGGGTATGAGTTTCGTCTCAAGCTAGATGAAAAATAAATTGATTAATCAAATAATTTATTTAGTTTCGAAGTGAAGTTTGGACTCTGACATTAAGGTGAAGCATTTTTGTAGCTTTGGTGAATAAAAACATTGTAACTAAAGCTTACCCAAGCTGTAGTTGTGATGTTTTAGTTGCCAACCATTCATATTCATTTTATTTCAGGTGGATGACCACATATTTTACAAAATAATGTCTTCTTAGCTCAAATGATCTGCCATGTCAAAGGTCAGTGGATACGGCCAACAATCCATCAATTAGAAAAGTTAACCCATTACCAGACAACAAAAATTTAGACTGATCCAAAATCAAAGGTTTTGCAGACGAAAATCTAAAGTCTAACTTATTTGAAGAATAATCATTTAGTAGGGTAGAAAATATTGCGGAAAAAGAAGAAATTGCTTGTTATAAGCAATTTCTTCTTATTCCACAATGTTTTCTCAAGTATAAAACCACAGGGACGTTAAAACCAGGGTTTGAACAGGAAAGGGTAAGGTCAATTAAAAGTGATTATGACAACCAAAACATCATGTAGAAGTCTAATTAAACTATATCGTACAAAAAAAATATTCAAAAAAATCAAAACATCATCAATGTCTACTATCAATCATTGAATGAAAATTTTCTTAATTTACAAACTTCTTGATTTTTTTCCCACTCTCTTTGAATTTGGACCATAATTAAATGTTGCTATCTTATACTGTATTTGGCCCTTCAAGAAAACTCTTGACAACAAAATAGTATCTCTGTAGAAGTTCTTTGCCATCATAATTGCTCTGAGGTAGAGTAATAAATATTTAGTGTAAAAAAATGTAAAATGATAATTTTGATTTTCAAATAAAGAGGATGAGAATGTATACCTGATAAATCAAAATAAAAAATTCCAATATAAAAAGATAAAAATAAAAAATCTTCAAAAACTTGTGGCACTTGAGCACCATTTATAGCTCCACCAGCCTGAATTTACTACTACAGAGAGCAAGATTTTCAACAGTTATAGGAATAAGACAGACATACAAGAACAATGTTTTTCAATAGATCAAAATTTTGTTCAAGAATTAAAAATGAAAAACCCAGGAACCATCTCAAAATTTCTTCAAGAAATGTGAAAAGGGTCACCTAAGAATCATTCCTTACTAATCTAGTTAACCCAGTACCACCCAAAGACGCTTTAAGAGAAACATTGTCTAAAATGAAGAAATTGCTTGCAACAAGCGATTTCTTCATTTTCTACAATGTTTTCTACCAAGAGAGGTGCAAAAATTTAAAACTTCATAAACTTAAAATTGTCCTCTCTAACTCGTTTCAATTTGGACCGGGCTAAAGTTTTGCCGTCTGGCAAAGGGTTAAAGTGGGAATAAAAGTTTGAAAGTCTAAAAAAAGGGTACAGATGCACAGACACAAGGACCATGATAAAACTCCACATGGCCTTTCAGGACAGTGGCGCTAAAAACCCAGTACAAACTAAATTTTTGATTATCATTGACCAGTACAGCATTCATGTTTAACTAAGATATATTGTATATCAAAATGGGATTTTTGAATAACCCTTACCAAAGGACAAAATTTTAGACTGGTTCAAATTCAAAGACATTCAAGACAACAGTGGTTGATAATGTTTTGAAAATCTTTGTCTTTGGTGGGGGGGGGGAAGCAAACAAAGTGGATAATGAACAAATTGCCTGGAACAAGTTATTTCTTAATTTCCATATTGTTTTCCCAAAATGTTTGTCTTGAAGGACATACAAATGTGTTATTGTGTGGGAATGGGTTAACAAAATCCTATGCAATTTGATTTTCTAAAACCCATCAAGGAAAAGGCTTTGGAAAACATTATGGCAAACAAAGAAATTGCTTGCAACAGACAATTTCTTCATTTCTTACAATGCTTTCTACTGAGAAAGACAAAGATTGTTTAACAATTTCAAGTTGCTAAAATTTCAACAATCTTTACCTTTTGGGGTAGATTTTTTTTCTGATAATGATAAAATTGCTTGTTATAAGCATCTTTTCTTCATTATTCACAAGTTTTTTTTAAAAGCTCTTTCTTGAGGTATTAAGAAACTGGGATAGTTTTGGGATGGGTGAAAGGAAGCATAGAATCTTTCTAGTATTTCTTAACCCTTGTAATGCTGAACCCAGAATATCCCTGCTTTGGCGGGAGGTATAGACAAAGATCAGCCAGCACATAAGTGCAAGACACCTTCTGTTTGTCCCCTTTAAACCAGAGTTGTTTAAATAATCATTTTTCAAAAGAACTGTCACTCCTTTGATTTTAAAGCAATTCTATATTGGATTTTAATTCAGCATGACAAGGGTTAATATTGCAGAGCCTTTTGTCATACAGACCAGAACTACTACTATCGTGTGCAACCACAAAATGAATCAGAGAACTAAATCCATTACCAGACAACTAATTTTGCACTGGTCCAAATTCAAAGATGTTGTAAATGACAATTATAGAAATAAAATCTTACCAATTCTTGGCAATTGGAGTAGAAATTTTTGAGAATGAAGAAATTGCTTATTACAAGCAATTTCTCCAATATCCACAATGTTTAGCAAAGTTTCTTTTTTGAGGATCATTTCAAAATGGGCTTTGTGGTAATGGGTTATTAGATAACACATTCACATTTGAAAAGTATATATCTATCATGATACAAAAGTATAGTGTGGCTAGATAAATCTTTACCCTGTATATCAAAATTCTAGATAAAAAGCTGAAAAACTGACACCGTAATTATACTTAGCAATAAGATACATCTTACAAGTATTGCTATGTTGGATAATCGCTGCACAGGTTTAACCTGTTAGAATGATGCTGAAAAATTATGACAGTGTTGCTGTTTATTACCAGTTTGAGTAATCTGAATGACATTTGGTGTAACTAAAATGTCTTGTACACCAGTGAAATGATTCATAACTTCAGTCATGTATAGATTTTTTGTGTACACAACTTATTCCCACACAGTGACGCTTTTTGACACCCTCAAGAAAAATGATTGGGAAAACATTGAGTTAAATGAAGAATGAAGAAATTGCTTGCAACAAACAATTTATGCATTGTATACCTTTTCTACCCAGAAAGTTGAAAAAATCTAAAATTGTATAAACTTCATTTTGTTGTCTGCATCTCCTTTCAATTTGGACTAGTCTAAAATTTTGTTGTGTGGTAATGATTTAAGCTGTAGCTACAAGAATTTTGAAGCAAAGCAACAATTTTCTGTGAATGAATTTTTTTCCGAATGCAAAATAGGAAAAGTATTACATGTGTGTGTATTAGTACTGAATCTTTGATATTAGCCTGAACATCACATTCCAACCTGTTACACAGGCCTGCAAAGTAATGTCTATGATCAGACAGATCATTGTCTATGCTCACTGACCTCAGACAATGTAGTTTGACCAAGGTTTTGTACGTTGAATGGGGTTTAACACCACTTTTATCAATATTTCAGTCACATCACGGCTGCTGGAGCACCTTGCCATGGATTCCTGGTATTTATCACACAATTACAATTTTCCAAAGCCAGTATTTCTGTGCATCCAACTTAAGTTTACAATTATCCACCCATTGATTAGAGAAAAATGTGGGAAATGAAATTTGCCGTGATCCTAGATTGAACCCAGGTCCTCATGGTTGAGGGTCTGTTGCGCAACCAACTGCACTATGGCACTGGCTGTTTGACCAAGGTAACAAATAACATAAGTTTGCATAACATATGATCAAGGACATTATACAAATAGAAAATCATTCCTGTGTAATTACAGTTTGAATAAGCATTCAATTGATCAAACAACAAAAAATGGACATAAACATTGGAGGCTAAAATTACACTTCTTTTGCAAATGATTGATTTGAGTGGTCAATCTACTACCGGTATTCTAAATTGACAATTATGATCCCTAATTTGGGTAGTCTGATCAGACTTCACCATGCATAAATATGGTACAAACATTCAGACTGTTTCCGTCTCCAAATTTACACACATACAAATTAACCCATCACAAGACATTTTAGACAGGTCCATATTCAAAGAAGTTGCAGATGACAATTCTTAGTGAATGTATAGAAAAGATTGTGGATAATGAATTGGTTGTAATAAGCAATATCTTCATTTCCACAATGTTTTCAAAAGCTTTTTTCTGGAGGGGTATAAAAAAGTGGAATTGTGTGGGAATGGGTTCAACGGAAAAGTCTTGTGCAGACACAAAATATACAAGGTTTGCTATCTGCCCTTTTGCTTAACCCATTCCAACACAACAAATTTTTAGACTGGTCCAAATTGAAAGAAGTTGCAGACGACATTTCAAGTTGATGGAAGTTATATTTTTTTTCGTCTTTTTAGGTAGAAAACATTGTGGATAATGAAGAAATTGCTTGATACAAGCAATTTTTTCATTTTCCACAATGTTTTCCAAAGCTTTTATCTCAAGGGGCATAAAATGGAGGGACTGAGTGGGAATGGATTGGGTTAAGCATTATGGAAGATAGAAAATGAATTACGTATGAATATGAAAATGGTCGTTGTTTAAGTTTGAACATTTGAACTTACTGTCTTCTACGACAGTAAATCACAAAACATTACAACATACAATAAAGAGAACATGCAATGATATACACAAAAAAGTGGTAATACAAGTACAATGTACCAAGCCCTTTTATCCTTTGGTAATTGGCAGAACTCTGTTGAATGAATTGACCAATCAAATCATTTATTTATATCGCAGTGAACTCAGAACTTTGATAATTAAGTCAAGCATTTTGTTGGTTTGGTGACTTTTTTTGCAGTTGCAGTTATGACCCTTAGGAAAAAAAACAAACTCTTTAACCCATCACCAAACAACTAAATTTTAGACTGGCCCAAAAGAAGTAGCAGACAAAAATTCAAAGCTCTTGACAAAAATTCAAAGCTCTTGCAAAATTGAAAATAAGTGACAGATTGTGAAGAAAACATTGTGAGAAAAGGACAAATTGCTTATTACAAGCAGTTTCTTCTTTTCTTATAATGTTTTCAGATGTTTTCATGTGGTTTAACCCATTACTAGACAGTAAAACTTAAGACTAGTTCAAACTGAAAGGAATTGCAGGTGACAATTTAAAGATTATGGAATTATAGATCTTTTTTTACTTTTAGTGTAGAAAACATTGTGGATAGTGAACAAATTACTTGTAATAGCAATTTCTTCATTTTCCAAGCATTATTGAGTGGGACTCAATGATAAAGGGTTAATCCATTCCCACACAATCATGCTTTTAGACGCCCCTCAAGAGAAAAGCCCTGGAAAACATTGTAGAACTTGAAGAATTTGTGTGTTAATTTCTAAATTACTACCCCAAAACACAAAGAATTTTTAAAATCACATTGTAGAGCTTGAAGATTTTGCTTGATAATTTCTTAATCATTCACAATGTGTACTACCCTAGTTGACCAAGGTCGTGCGACTGCACACACATATCAATGATAAAGACCTTGATCAGAACTGGTGAACTCCTTACTTTACCATATGGTCAAAAGCTATTAGTTTCTTACATCTGAGCTTTACTACTTTCAGCAATTTTAAAATCGTTCTGAAAAGTACCAAAGAGGAATATCAGTTTTAGTCTGATTTTGAGTTTGCCACATAAATAAGAGGATAAATACAACCTTATGATTTATGATATAGACATACTTGTTGAGTAGAGATGATGTGTACATAATTTACAGTGATATAACATGGTTAATAATTGATATTTTCTTCACACTATGACACTAAACATATCTAATCATCACATTTTGAATTGGAACCTCCCTACACAAAATTACTCCTTTCTGTACATATCCCCAGACAAGTAAGGGATGATTTCCTACTTGTCAAGAACCAAAATTAATTTGTGTGTATAAATTGTATAAATTTTCAAGAAAACATTGTTGTTAGTTAAGAAAATGTTGGCACCCATCTTTTTAGATGCTATTGCATCATAATCATATCAGTGATGACAATGGTTTGCTCTATAACCCCCAAAAATAACAGTTACCATTTTACCCATTGGCCAACAACTATGCTACACAAAGCTTTTGAAAACACAATGTTACACATAAAAGCTCTGTCATTGCTAACTGAGACTAAAATTGCTTGATCAGGACAGTCAATAGACCAATCCAATCTTTTATTTCGACCGTGTGAATTTTGAACTCAGACATTGTTCCACATTTATGTGAAGCAGTTTTGTTGGTTTGGGGACTTAAATATCATATCTAAAGCTTATTCAAGCAGTGGTGACTCAGTTTAGTTTGCCAACCATTTCATTTCTGTGTAAAAGGTAACTTACCTAAACTTTTGCAAAATAACGCAGATAAACTTTCTGTCAGAGCTCAGTGGCTTAGCCAAAGATCTGTTAATTACCAGCTGGGCAGAACTTTGAACAGGAAAGTTTCAATTCGTTTAACAATACTGATGTAATCTCACCTACATAATTGGTTATTCACATATGATACATAATGAGTGACTAGTGATAAACTCCTACAAACAAATCAACCTCCAACTGGCAAGAGGTTGTAAGAGCCCATACACTGTATGGATCCTTACAAAATTAAACCCATTCCCACAAAATAATGCTTTTTGATGTCCCCCAAGAAAAAATACACTTTGTAAAACATCACGGAAAATGAAGAAATTGCTTGTTATAAGCAACTTCTTCATTATCCGGAATGTTGTCTACCCCAAAAGACAAAGACATTTTAAAATTTCTTTGTTTTTCATACTGTTTTCCATACAGAAAGCCAAAAATATTCTATAATCTATGAACTTGAAAATGTTATCTGCAACTTCTTTGAATTCTAATCAGTCTTAAATTTTGTGATCTGGTAATGGGTTTAGCCATGGGATGTCAAAATATACATGATATACATTTGAAGAAAGTTTTACACTAGCCCTTCATAGTTTATAAAGGTGTATTTCATCGTCAAGTAGGGTGTCAGGAGTATTTCTCTCATTTAGAAACAGCTTCAGCTTTCTCTTGTTTCAGTCCAAATCTCTTCAAAACAGTTACAATCCATGCTTAAATGAACACAATAAAGTTCAAAACTCAATACAAAACAATACATTTTTGATCAGGACATACTTGAAAACCATTGCCAAGAAATCAAAGTTACAGTATTTTTTACCAGTGAGGAACATTATTCTAATGGCAAACAAACATTTTTGTTCTTGTAACAATCTTTCAGGCTATAACTTTTGATTCTGTCCAACGAAATTCTTCAAGGCAATTTTACAGAAATCTTGGTAATTTTTTAAATAGTTCTCTTATTCCAGCCATCTGATCATAAATTGTGAAGTAATGATTAGAATATGACACATCATCCTTTATTCCTTTTTCATTATTGTCTTTATCAATACTTTTCACATTTTCTGTATGTCCGTTCACAGTCACACAATAGTTTTGACTTAATTGTCTCAACTTATCAGTCAAATAAAAAATAAATAAAACACACTTCAATGATATAATGAAACACAAAGAATATCGGATTTCAATGAAAATCATCACGCAAGCACCAAACAGTCTAGTCCCTGGTATATTAAAGTTGATTTTGAACACATTTAATAGTTACTCTTTCTCACTGGCCACTTTTTAAAATCTATATTTTCTATTTGTTAAATTCTGTTGAATTTAATAACATTCATATTCTAAATATGAAGATAATTATTCTAGATTAACCCTTGTAGCGCTGACCCTGGGATATATCTGTTATAGCAGGAGGCATAAACAAAGATAAGACGGCTTATATGTGCAGTCTGATCTTAGTTCACACCACTTGTTTTCCCATTTTAAGCCAGAGCTATTAATGAAATTGATTTTGAAAAGTAGTACTGAACAACTTCCAGGCAATTCAGTGCTCTGATTTTAATGCAGTTCAAAAACAGAGATTTCATTCAGCATAATAAGGGCTAAGGAACTGGTCATTCTGTACTTCTGAATTTGTAAACAAAATTTCTCTCATCAAAATTGAACAAGTTTGTAGAGAACAAAAAGCCCATTGGATTTTTTTACCCTTTTCCAAAATGAAAGAAGTTACAGTTAACAATTCAGGGTGCCCTGTAATTCAAATAAGAGCAATTGTATCAAATATCTCCTTTTCCCACAATGTTTTTGCAGGGTTTGTAAGTTACATGTTATAGTATGGGTAACAACCCTCCCCCCATCCCATCACCTGCCTAAAAAACCCCAACAAACCTAGAAATGTTTCAAAGACACCAATTCAACCGCATATTGCTTGTCACACGACCTTCAGTTTTAACCTTGAACTTGGGAGTAACTTTTAAGCATGACACTAATACTCTTCATGAGGAACAAGTCATAAAATATTTTCTATCCCATTTGGCTTTTTTTTAAGTATTTGTCTGCAACTTCCTTTAATTCAGACAAGTCTAAAATTCTGCTATCTGATAATTGGTTAACCCAATACCAAATATTTTTACATGCTGAAGGACAAAAGGTCTACAAAATCTAGTGGAAGATGGTGAAATTACTTGCTACCATCAGTTTCTCCTTTTCTCCCAAGGTTTTTTTATCCTAGATGGCACTTATTTTTTTTTTCTGGAATCTAAACATACTTTGAATTGCCATCTGAAACATGTTTCAATTAGGACTATTCTAAACCTTTTTTGTTTAGTTACATATCAGACTACATCAAATAAGCAAACCCACATTTCATGAAACTATTTTGGTCCATTAAACATAAATAAATGTTAAGAATATGGCAAAGTTTGAAAAGGTACCACTTGAAATATGACTTAAATATTTGTCAGTGTCTTTGGTATAGAGTTAACTATTATTGCATCAAAGTCATAAAAACAACTGGCAAAAACATACACATTTGAACTCAGCATAAACAAGCTGATAACAGTTTTACACACAATTGTCTGTGTAATAATTCTCAAACCGTGGTACCGTCCTCCGTTCCTGAAGCTGCTGTTCTCCTGCACCCTCTTGTCATAGTCAAACTGACGTTGACTTGTACTGTGAGTCGTCTTCTTTCTGACGACACAATGCTATTGCAATCGCAACAAGACTGATTAATAAAATCCCGCCTACAACAGACCCTACAATAATATACACCGTCCAGACAGATATTCCTGAACCACTTGTAGTTTTTGTGTCCTCATTGGTTCCGTTTGTGGCCCCTGCTCCATACATTTGGTTCCCATCTTCGTCATAATTATTTGTGTTACTGGGGTTACCATAAGGGTCATAACCCAATGAGGGGTCAATAGCATCCCCTGTGAAGTCTGTTTGAAAAGGATCTTGGGGTTCATACATATTTGTGTATGTGTTGTAGTCATTTTTGTCATACCCATAAGGATCTACGTTGTCTGAAAAAAGAAAATAAAGGTAAGTTTATACACTTGTAATGATCAAATTTCTTGATTAAGCCTTGTCATGCTGAACCCGGAATATTCCGGTTTTGTCTGGAGGTGTAGACTAAGATCAGACTGCACTTATGTGCAGGCTGATCTTAGTCTATACCTCCTGCATGTACTTTTCCTGTCAGAGTTATTTATGAAGTTGATTTCTTAAAGAAATATTGATTTTTGAACAACAAATTCTATCAGTGCTTTCAGCCCTTTGATTTGACAGCAATTCAGTTAGGTAATTTATACAGCATGACAAGGGTTAAAAACATTAACCCATTCCCACTCAGTGACGCATTTAGATGCCCCCCCTCCCCCCAAGGAAAAAATGCTTTGGAAAACATGGTGAAAAATGAAGAAATTGCTTAACCTTTTACCAGACAACAACATTTAGACTGGTCTTTATTGAAAGAAGTTGCAGACAACAATTTCTAGCTGTCTACAATTTTTGAGAAAACATTTTGGAAAGAGAAGAATCTGCTTGGTACAAGCAATTTCTTCTTTTTCTACAATATTTTCTAACCTTACAAAGTTTCAAGAAATTTGTTCCAGAAAAGTAGCATGTGAATTACAAAGAAGATTCTTTAGATTAGATCTATTGACCTAGTTTTTGACCCGATGTGACTCAATGTAAATTTGATATTTTTTATAGAGAAGAACATTATGAACAAATATCAAGTCAATTGAGCGAAAGATGCAGCCTCTAGAGAGAAAATCAATTTAGAGAAAAAAGTGGCCCCTTGAGTGTAAATGAGGTATATCTGAGATTTTAGCTAGTGACTGACATATCATAGACACAAAAAATCTGACAAAAATATCAAATAAATTGAGCAAAAATATGGCCTCTAGAGTGCACACACTAGGTTTTTCTGAGATTTGACCTAGTGACCTATTTTTTTTACCAAATTTTACCCAAATTCAATCTTGGCCAAGATACCATGGACACAAACATTCTGACCTAATATCAAATCGTTTGAGCTCAAAATGGTGCCTCTAGAGTGCTCAATAGGTATTTGTAAGATAGTAGACCTAGTGACCTAGTTTATTACCCAACTTGACCCAAATTTGAACTTGACTGAAATATTTTTAAGACAAACATTCTGATGAAATATTCAATCATTTGAGCAAAAATATGCGCCCTAAAGTACACACAAGGTTTTTCTGAGATTTGACCTAGGGACCTAGTTTTGAACCCATGTGACCCAATATCAAACTTGACTGAGATATCATGCAGACAAATATTCTGACCAAGCATAAAATGATTTGAGGCTAAGAATGCACAAATGGCTATTTCAATGATTTGACCCTATGTGAACCAATATAAAACTTGAGGGAGATCTCATGTAGACAACATTCTAACCAACTTTCAAGACATTTGAGCCAAAAATGTGACCTCTAGAAAGCATACAAGGATTTCTGAGATTTGACCTAGCAACCTTGTTTTTTGATCCATCTTGACCCAAAGACATTTCAAGAGATTTGAGTCAAAAATGTGACCTTGAGAGTCAACTCAAGGTAAAAGTTTATGACTGACTATGGATGCCAAACACAGCCCGGTCACAATAGCTCCCTATGACTACTACATGCTCAATGGTCAGTTGAGCTAAAAAAGGGGTCATAATTCCAATAAAATAAATGTTACGGTAGCAGATCTTTGCCTAGGGAATGATATGATGGTAACAAAGGCATGTGCAAAGTTTCAGAGCAAAAGCATCAGTAGAAACACAAATATGTGACATGCATGTCTAACTTTGACCAAAGCTTTGCGCCAAAGGCAATTTCTGGGTGACTGGAATAACACCCCCCCCCACTTCTTTGAAAAGTTGAGCTAAAAACAAGACTATATGGGAATGGGTTAAGTTACAATTTGGGAAGAAGTAAAAACCAACTTACTTTCATTTCTAATATAAGGATAGAGATCCTCATACTTGGTATAGGGTGGCTGGGTGACCTCATAACCTTTATATACAGAGTTATCATTATCTTGACGATTTCTATCCCTCTCTCTGTCTTTATCCTTCTTTTTCTTCTTCTTTTTATCCTTCTTATTCTTCTTTTTGTCCTTTCTATCTTTTTTCTTTTTCTTGTCTTTCTTTTTCTTTCTATCTTTATTATTAATTCTTTCTGTAGTGATATCTAACGGGAAGAATGGTGTTTGGGTTGTGGTAAGAGGTGTTGTTGCTGAAAAGAGGTTTAAACTTTGTCATTTTTCTATAAGAAATTGCTATATGAACAAGTTTTTTTTTTACACATTTGATCTAAAAATGTCAAGATAAGATTAGTGATCAATAGATGGTTATCTGTTCTGCATATCAAAGCTATAAGCTACCTGGATTAGGAAAAGATAATCATTGCAAAAATATTTTATCATATTTTGACTACTGGTGCCATAATGTTTCAGCTTTTACCAACTACAATAACTGAATAATTAAACACTGTTGTTCATCTGTCAATTAAATGGTAGAATTGAAACTAAATTCTTCCTTTCTTGTCAATTTTCCTTGTGTTGGAAATACAGACAATAACCTAGTCAAGATTGCATGTTCACAATTGATTGGTTGCTGGTCATGGCCATTAACAAGGCAGTTTGACTGAGATATAACGATGGGTTAGAGCAAAAACATAGTATGGGTCTATACAATGTATAGACCCATACTATGTTTTTGCTCTAACCCCTCGATAAAATGATATCAGTTTGCATAGTCAGGAGAATAAATGGAGGCACTAGAGCGCCTGTATCACTCCACAGGCCTGAGTGAACTAATAAAGCAAATGGTATTTTAACCCATTACCAGACGACAAATTTATTGACTGGTCCAAATTGAAAGGAGTTGCAGATTATAATTTAAAGTAAATGAAATTTTAGATTTTTTCAACTTTCTGAGTGGAAAACATTGTGTAAAATGGAGAAATTGCTTGTGCAATTTCTTCATTTTACACAATGTTTTCCCAATTGTTTTTCTTGAGGGGCGTCCAAAAGCATCATTGTGTGCGAATGGGTTAAGGAATTCAAGATAAACTGAACTGACTTTACCATACCTGGCAAATAAATCTTGTCATTAAAATCTTTGAAATACTTTTGGAGAAGCATTTCAAAGTTTTCAATGTTTTAAAACAGTCAAGTTGGGTTGATGTTAAATTCATTTACTAACTTAGATGAAAAAGTATTTACAAAATTTTCACTGCTAACCAAATATGGACATAAGCCATGACAATAAGAGCCATGTTTTTCAACTGATCAAATTTATATGAAGGAATCTCACAAAATGTCACCCGAGTATCACTCCTACGATATCTGGTTGAAATCCCTCAAAAGGTTTCTCATCAGAAGATTTTCAAAATATATTCCATGTATGGAAATGAGTTCTCCCCCACCTAAAAGTCATGATTTTCATCCATTCAAATTCATTGGAGAAATCTTATAAAGAATTGCCAAAATATCATTCCTGTGAAAATTTGGTTGAAATCAATCAAATGGTCTCTGAGAATAAGCCTTTTGAAGTTTCACTTTATACTATATATGGAAATTAGCTCTGCCAATTAAAGCCATTATTTTCATACCATCAAAATTGTTTTATGTAATCTGATGAAAAATCAACAATTGATTATCATGTGAAATTAGGTTGAAATCAATTGACTGGTTTCAGTAGATGATTTTTAAAAAATTTGATATGTTTTCCATTCCGTCAAAACTCTTTAAAGGAATCTGATAAAGGTTCACCCAAGGATCATTTGTGTAAAATTTGGCTGAAATCCATCAATTTTTTTCAGAGAAGAAGATTTTTAAAGGTTTCACTATGTATGGAAATATGCCCCCCTCCCCTATTAAAGCCATGCTTTTCATCTGATCAAAATTCTTTTAAGGAATCTGTCAAAAGGTCACACAAGGATAATTCCTGTTAAATTTGGTTTGAAAACCATCTAAAGGTTTCTGAGAAAAAAGATTTTTAAAGGTTTTACTTTATATGGAAATTAGCCCTGTCCATTAAAGTCTTCTTTTTCATCCAATCAAAATCCTTTGAAGGATTTTGATAAAGGGTCACCTCATGATCATTCTTGTAAAATTTGGTTGAAATCCATACACTGGTCTGAGAAGAAGATTTTTAAAGGTTTCAACATATATGGAAATCAGCCCCGCCCATCAAAGCCATATTTTTCATCTGATCAAAATTCTTTGAAGGAATTTGATAAAGAGTCACCAAAGGATAATTTTTGTGAAAATTTGGTTGAAATAAATCCACTAGGTTCTAAGAAGAAGATTTTCAAAGCTTTTACCATATATGGAAATAAGCATCGCCAATTAAAGCCATGTTTTTCATCCGATCAAATTTCTTTGAAGGAATCCGATAAAGGTTCACCCATGGAACATTTCTGTGAAATTTGGTTGAAATCTATCTACCGGTTTCTGAGAAGATTTTCAAGATTTCACCATGTATAGAAATTGGCCCTGCCCATTAAAACCATGTTTTTCATCTGATCAAAATTCTTTGAAGAAATCTGATAAATGGTCACCCAAGGATCATTTTTGTGGAATTCAGTTGAAATCAATCCACTGGTTTCTGAGAAGAAGATTTTCAAAGCTTTCACCATATATGGAAATAACTATGGCCCATTAAAGCCATGTTTTTCAACTGATCAAAATTCTTTGAAGGTACCTGATAGAGGTTCACCCAAGGATCATCTCTGTGAAATTTGGTTGAAATCTGTTCAGTACTTTCTGAGGAGAAGACTTTCAAATTAAAAGTTTACTGATGGACAACCGGACAGACGGATGCACGCACACATGACCGAACGCCATGACAAAGGCTCTCTGGCTTTCAGCCAGTGGAGCTAAAAAAATTCGCTGGAGGATATGTTGCCAGGTAGGCTTTCATTTCAAAATATCTAGCTATAGTATTTGAAAATCTAGCCTTACTAGTAGATCAAGAGGCCAATATGCATATCATAACCAGAATATCATCAATGGGCTAACAAAAGGTTGTAAATACAATTTGAGATAATATGTAGTACTAGATTTTGGTCACCCAACGATGATACAATGTCTGGACTATATTGATCTTTAAATTCATCTTACCTTGCACAAACTATCAAAACTTCAATATTTCGGGATGCGAAAAACATGAATTTGGTGATTCTTGGGTTGCTTGATACAAAATGAGATAATGACCTTTCCATGGTGCATTCACCTTCATACATTACAGGCATTTGTTTCAATTTATACAATATACTGGGCTATCATACAATTTAGTGTACATGGTGAAATAGATCATGAAACAAAAAATCCATCATTTATTCATAAGGGCCGATAAAATAAGGTACTTTTAGTGCTTCTGAAGAACATTACTGGGACAAAAAAAAATTTTGTAACCAACAGACTGATGTTACCTTCCAACAATATTATCTACATCATTTAGCCCAATACTTTTTATTGTAAAAAATAAAAAAAAGAAGTTAAAATGACTGGACGCAATTGTAAGGCTTTCGAAAAAGTAAATCCACCAAATTGGAAAATTGTTGTTGTTGTTTTTCTTTCAAAGCGTCTAAAAGATACAGACTCTTTAGTCATCTGCGTGAAAAGGTCTATTGCTCTAATTGAGCATTTTACCAAACATGGGGCCATTTTGACCCATTTGGTATCATTTTAGCAACCCTAGTAGAGCACAACCTGGATGTACTATAAACCAAGTATGAATGCATTACAACTTAAACATTAGGAGAGGAAAATATTTGAACGTGCTCTTATTGAGTTTTTTTCATAACTTCTGATGCCTTGGGAAGGGCCATTTTTGTCCAAAGGGGTGTAACTTCAAGAAACAGTATATAGCAATAATGTTATGCTATCTCTAAGCCCTATATTTAAGAAGATTTTTTTCAAATTGAGCGGTTTTTGCAATTTCCAACCCCTAAGGGACGCTTTTACCCCACAGACAACTTTTGTAAAGCTTCGCCCAAGGAACATCCCTGCCAAGTTTCAGCTTGATTGGCCAACTAGTTTCTGAGAAGACGATTTTTAAAGATTTACTACAATTTCCCATGTTCAAATGCCGTGGCAACCAGTGTCTTTTACTGAATGAAATTCTTTTTTAACAACTTTTGTAGACCTTTACCCATGGAACATCCCTGCAAAGTTTCAGCTTGATTGGTCTACTGGTTTGGGAGGAGAAGATTTTTAAAGAAATTGTGGACAGACAGAGAGACAGACAGATGGACATCAGCTGATCTCAATAACTCACCTCAGACTTTGTGCTCAGGTGAGCTAAAAAGGGCCACAACTCCGAGATAATATATGGAACATATCCAAAGTAGAATTTGCCTATCTTTGCTTGATACAGAGCGAATGTGAGAAATATGAATCAAATCCAGTAGGTTAGGAGAGAATGGGAGTACAAGAAAAAGCTACAGAAAAAACAAGCGACCAACTGACCTTCAACAGATTAGTATCTAACCCATTACCAGACTGCAAAATTTTAGACTGGTCGAAATTGAAATGACTTGCAGACGACAATTTACAGTCTATGACATTTTAGATATTTTCAATTATCTGGGTAGAAAACATTGTGTAAAATGAAGAAATTGCTTGTTTCAAGCAATTTCTTCATTATACACAATGTTTCCCCAATTGCTTTTCTTGAGGGGCATCCAAAAGCGTCACTGTGTAGGAATGGGTTAAGCCATTACCTGATGAGATGTAAGACTGGTCCTAATTCAAAGAAAATGCAGACAAAAATTTGAAGTTGATGGGAATTAAAAATCTTTGTCTTTAAGTGTAGAAAACATTGTGGATAATGAAGAAATTGTTTGTAACAAGCAATTTCTTCATTTTCCACACTGTTTTTCAAAGCTTTCTCTTGAGGGGTGTAACAGGGTGTCATAGAGTGGGAATTGGTTAATGTAAACAAAACAGGTCAGCTAATAACAGGTGTATAATAATCTTACTTGTTGACTGTGTTGTAGTTGTGGTCGTAGTTGTTGGTGTTGTCGTTGTTGTAGTTGAAGTAGTACTTGTAGTAGTGGTGGTAGTAGTTGTTGTTGTTGGTGTTGTCGTTGTTGTAGTTGAGGTTGTTGTTGTTGTCAGTTGCTTGACAGTTAAATAAATATGTTCATATTTTGACCCCCATGTGTTACCAAGGAGACATGTGTATTGACCTGCGTCATCGACGGAGACATTCTTGATGATCAGAATCTGCTGATTGCCCGAAGTGGAATTCAAGAACTGTAATAATATATAGGTTATTACAATAGTGTGTTTTTCATGTTGTTGCTTTTGTGTTTGAAAATCATGTGTAAGTATTTTTTTTATTCGATTAGGCCGAAGTAATATTCCTTTTACTGTAAATGGGGTTAAATGTCGTCTTATTTTTGCGCATGACCCAAAGGCTTGAATTGGCGAGTGACCGTATAGTACCTTGGTTATATCCGTAAGTTTGTCCCTTATACACTGGCGAAGAAAAAAATGGATATACGATTACGGCCCAATTCAACATTGCCCTATAGATAGAGTGATTACTAAAACATTTCTCTATTCTCATAGTAAAATGATTACTCTCCTGAAAGTAGTTGTAAGATCGCAAAGTATGTGTTTGAGTTTACATTAGGGAAATTTATTTTAGGAAAGAGCTAAAAAGCTGTTATCAAAAAGAGAGTCATGGTCATAATAATGCACTTACTCCCTTGAAGCACTAATGCATTAAATAATTGATACGATACTGGTCTTATCAAATTGTCATAAGATGAAATAATGATATCCTGTGTCAAAATAGGTATGGTTGTTTTGATTTTAATTGATTTATGTTGCATTGTCTGTTTTCGATTTGTTGAACGGTTCTATGAGTCTATGCAATAAAGAGTCAATTACAACTTTTAAGCTCTTCATTGTCTAATTGTTGTTGCCTAGAGTTTTATCACCTTGTCTCCTTTTCATTGGTATATCAGTATAGCTTTGTTTAAAGTACTACATGGAGAAACTTGGCAGGTTATCAAATTTTGTTGTCAGCTAAAAGTTCTTCCTATTCTCAAAACTGATTTATTCGATTTTCAAGCTGAGAAGGTGATAATCCCGTATGTATGAAATAAAGTGGGTTGATTTTAAACATTGATCTATTCATTACTTTGCCAAAAAAGATAAATATTTTGTCCTTCGATCTTCATCTGTCCTCTGCTTACTTCATACGTCTCCATATTTTTCTATACAAAATGGTCAAATTTAAGCGAGATTCTTGACTTTGTGAGTTAGTTGTATTGTGAATATATGGGAAAACAAAACCACACAAATAAAACCCCATTTACAGTATCATATACCTTATACAAGAGGCTCATAAGGGCGTCTCTGAGACGCTCTACTGGCTATCAAGTTTTCCGTTAAAGTAACATGGTATTCAAAGAAGTAAATTCCTTAAAGAAGAATACATAAAATCAAAATAACAAATTGGACTTTATCCCCTTTTTCATTTTAAGCAACAATTCTTAAGGCACCTTTTCCCTAGTTTCATGACCAATCCACTCCATTACCATAAGAAAGTTTCCTTATGATCCTATAATCATCCTGTGAAATTTCAACAGAATCCAATAATATTTACAAACTTTATCACGTATATAGGATTGTTTTGAATGACTAGATGGTTGTCCCAGAACAACTGCTGTCGAGCCCGCAAAGTTTTGTAGGTATCATGCTCCGGATAAGCACAATTTTAGTATTAGACCTTGAGCTTTGACCTTGAACTTGAATCCGAAAACTATTTCAAATAGCACATCTACTCATGATGCAGAATAATTGTGCCAATTTAATTTGAAATTCATCCATAAATGTAGGAGTAATTGTCGGGACAAACACAATTTTAGTGTTTGACCTTGAGCTGTGACCTTGACATAAGAACTATCCAAAAAATTATTTCAAATGGCACATGTACTCATGATGGATAATAATTTTGCCAAATTATTTTGAAATCCATCCATAAATGTAGGAGTAATTGTAGGGACAAACACAATTTGGTGTTTGACCTAGAGCTGTGACCTTGACATTGGAACCAGGGCTCAGGAAATCCAATAAATTGCCGGTCTGGACTGAATTTTGAATTGCCAGACCGATTGGAATCCCAAAAAGAACACATAAATCGGTCCGAAATTATCGTTGGAATATTGGTAAACTTACTCACCATCTTTCAAAATCAACTTTAAAACTGAAATAATTCAAGGGCTTCACACGTTATCTGCAGATTAAGGGATTAACAAAATTGCCAAAAATCCATAATTAGTTTACCCGCCGGCCATCCGCACGTGGACCTAATTAGTAGTTAGCCAGTTTCGCACTTGACCGAACTTCGGGTATCGAGTATTTGTAATAGAACACCGGAACATCTGAAACTGCGTCAATTTAAATTGCCATCACTGGTGAAACAAATTTCTTTTCCTATAATATGGGATGCTTATATAAATCCAGACATGAACAGGCTTCACTTGCCGTTTGTATGAATTTGGAATAGTTCAGTACAAAACTTAATTTATCACAAGTAAGCATGTGAGACCAGGTTTGAAGTTAGTATAAAAATAGTCATGTCGTTAATATTTGTTTTATAAATTTTCATTCACAGTAAGAAACGTAGCCTATAGAATTCAAACAAGAGGACCATGATGGTCCTAAATCGCTCACCTGAGGCATCCACAAATTACAGTCCTTTTTCGTATAGATTTTGAATGGGGTTTTACGCCGCTTTCAACAATCTTTCAGTTATATCGCGGCGGCTGGAGCACCTAACAATGGAATCCTGGTATTTCTCACACCAGTACTACCATTACATCCCTTCCTAGCCTCCAGCTGCTATCCCACATAAGTCTACGATTATCGACCCATTGGTGGGAGACAAATAGTCGGAAAGAATGAGTGCCGCCGTCGGGGATCGAACCCGGGACCTCTCGATTGACAGTCCGACGCACTACCAACTGCGCTATGACGGCGGCTTTTTTCGTATAGAAAAGACTTAACTTGAGCAAAATAAATAAAACAAAATATAAGATTTTGGGCTTTGTACAAAACAATCCAGTAATGCTTTCCAAAAAAATGAATGCCTTTGGCTTTATTGTTTAATCCATTACCAAACTATCTAAGAATTTGTCACCCTCAGGAAAAAAAAGGTTTAAAAAAGCATTGTGAGAAAGGGAGTGACAAGCTATTTCTCCATTTCTATTTAAGAATTCTTTCAATGCGATTTATGCAATTTTTGACCCCAGGAGCAGAGACGCTTTTTATCCTAAGAGCATTTTTTCCAATAAGATAGTACAAAATTATTTTGTCATGCTACATACCAAATATGAATGCCCTTCACCATATATTTCAGAAGAAGAAGTCTTTCGAAGTTGCTCTAATTGGATGTTTTCCAAAATTTTGGACCTATAGGGCAGTGCCATGTTTTATCCCAGGGCTAAGATTTTAGCTAACATGGTATAGAACCATCTGTTCAATCTATATACCAAATATGAATGCCTAAGACTTTGTAGATTGGGAGAAGACTGTTGAACATGGTCTAACTGAGCATTTTTACTAACTTTGGACACCCAGGGAAGGGGTAACCTACAGGCATAATTTTAATCAAAATTGATAGATAACAGCCAGGCTGTGCTACACTCAAAATATAAATGCCCTCCACCTTAAAATGAAGATTTTTTTTTAACATACTCAAATTTTGCGTTTTTCCCAATTTTTGGACCTCTAGTGCAGGGCCGTTTATGACCCTGGGAGGACAACTTTAAGTGATATAGTACAAAACCATCTAGTTATGCTACATACCCAATATGAATATCCTGGACTTTATAGTTTAAGAGGAGAATTCTTTTGAAATTGTTCTAATTAAGCATTTTTCCAAACTTCGGACTTCAGGGGTGGGGCCATTTTTGACCCCAGAGATTGAATATTTAAAAACTTGGTAGAGAACCATATAATAAAGCTCTATACAAAATATAAAGGTCTATGGCCTTGAAGTCTATGAAAAAAACAACAACAAAGATTTACTATAATTTCCCATTTTCATATTCCGCGGTTACAACATTTTTTCATGGAATGAAATTCTTTTAACAACTTTTGAAGAGTTCCACCCAAGGAACATCCCTGCAAAGTTTCAGCTTGATTGGCCTACTGGTTTAGGAAAAGAAGATTTTTAAAGATATTTAAAGAATTGCTAAAGATTCCCATTTTCATATGCCGCGGTTACAACATTTTTTCACGGAAGAAATTCTTTTAACAACTTTTGAAGAGATTCACCCAAGGAACATCCCTGCAAAATTTCAGCTTGATTGGCCTACTGGTTTAGGAGGAGAAGATTTTTAAAGATATTCAAAGAATTACTAAAGATTCCCATTTTCAAATGCTGCGGCAACCTGAGTTTTTGACGGAATGAAATTCTTTTAACAACTTCTGAAGAACTTCACCTAAGGAACATCCCTGCAAATTTTAAGCTTGATTGGCCCACTGGTATAGGAGGAGAAGATTTTTAAAGAAATTGTGGACGGACGGACAGACAGACAGACGGAAGGACGACGAACAACAACGGATCACAATATCTCACCTCGCACTTTGTGCTCAGGTGAGCTAACAATAGGTGGTATCCGGAAAATGCAGATAATCTGAATACAAACGAAAACTTCCCTTAATGATATCGCTAGTTCAGTCAGTAAAATTAAAGAAACAATGAATCATTAAATCTTAATTCAGGGGTGGAAAACGTCCCAATTATAAATCGCAAATCAAATACATTTAAATAGATTACTGATATTTGTGCACAAATTCTACTCTGGGAAAATAGTGTAACACGTGGAAAACCCACTCGAGTTTGTCTCGTCGGTCTTTTTGATGTACATCACGACTCTGCGATCCCATGGGGTAGAATGGACTGACCCTACATTTTTGTGATGTCAGCTGTGTTTTTCCATCACCAGAGGCTCGTGTTGAGAGAAAATCGCTATGACTGTGTTAAATTTACAGAACTTTGGATAACTAGCTTATGAAAAAGTACATCATTACCATTATTAAATTGAAGGTACGGGGGGGGGATGGGGGGAGGGGTACGTCACGGAAATCAATTTTAATAATGTAATTTATTTATCTATCTTTTACAATATATTGGAATTTCATGGACTGCTGTACATTGCCGGAATTGCAATTTATATATAGCCGAATTTTCAAAAACAAAATGAAAGTAGGATCTGTCAGTTGATTTCATCTTTCTTCCACTCGTTGAAGATTATAATCATCTTGGGAAAATTTGAAAAAGAATGCAACTACCGAATGATTGATGAACCATTTTACATACAGGAAAGGTGAAAAAAGGCGAGGTATTCGTATTTGCCGGCGGAGGAGGGGGGGGCATTTGTTTTTGCCGGCAGGGGGTGGGGGGCATTGTCCCGGACCGATTTTAATTTCCAAATTTCTGGAGCCATGATTGGAACTATCCAAAAAACTTTTTCAAATAGCACATCTACTCATGATGGAGAATAATTGTGCCAAGGTATTTTGAAATCTATCCATAAATGTAGGAGTAATTGTCCGGACAAATTTGGATGTACAGACAGAATAACATACGGACTATCACACTTACGCACTTACGACGACTTGTCATAGTGACAACTATGTCTTGCTCACTGCAAGCCCCTTTTCCTGTGATACTAGACAGATCAGACCTACTTTGGAAAGAATTGATCATAATTATGATACAAAACATTCTGTGAAAGTTTGAAGAGAATCCGATGAAAACTATGTACTTTATTGTGGCACAAGGATTTTAAAATGGAATTTCTCCTTTTCTTGTGATACTTGACGGATCATGTCAAATGTCATTATCAAATGTCATTATATGGTTCCTATATTTTTTTTCAAAATGGATGAATATCGTGGCTATATCAGCTTTAATATCGAAGGGATATCATTATGACTGAAATACAGAATGGGCAAACCCCCTAAATTTTCAGAGCCAAGACTACCTCGCACTATACTGGGGTCAGCGTTACAATTGTGTGCAACATATTGGGATTGCAGAGTAAATATGTAAATTGTATTTTCTACTTTAACACATTACCACACAAATTTACCTTTTTACCTCCATATATAATACTAATAGTATTAAGGAAATAATGTTGATGCCATGAAAAGTTGCTGATTGGTTGCTGAGAAAAATACGACATGGACGGACGGAAAATGGAGAAAGGGTAAAACATTATATCCCACTCTTCTCTGAAACTGGGGTATAACTAATAAGCATTTAAATCATTCCCACACAATAACGCTTTTAAACGCCTCTAAATATGAAAGATTTAGAAAACATTATGGACAATGAAGAAATTGCTTGTTATAAGCAATTTCTTCATTATCCACAATGTTTTCTACCCCAATAGACAAAGAGTTTAAAGATTTCATCAACTGAAAATTGTCTTCTGCAGCATCTTTGAATTTGGAATGGTCTAAAATTTTTGTAAAGTGGGAATGGGTTAAATTTTCCCAGACACTTGCTCATGTCTCACCTCATGGGCATTTCTAGATCTTGAATTATGTATCCTGAGCCACTGCGTTCTTGCTGAATTGTCATTTAACACAATACAATAAAATGTAGCTGTCTCTCCTTCCATTACTGTTAGGTTACTTGATACATTGGCTTGTAGAGGCCAAATCTTTTCTGAAATTAAACAAAATTTGAATTATGAAATAGAGTATATTGTACTTTAATGGAGCTGTAGTATATATAAAATGTGATATTTCATTACAGTTTTAAGTGAATTCAATTTCAAATCTTCTGATAAAGCCATAATTACCAAATTTAATCTGCATTTTTTAAATTTTTTTTCTATAATTTCATTTATGGTAGAAAAAATTCAAGATTTTGAAGAAATTACATCCTTATCATTTCATAATCATTTCTGAAGCCTTTGTCTTAAGGGTTATTAAATGGCAAGTTTTTGGCAGGGATGGGTTAACAAGGTGCTTTGTTAAGATTTGAGCTGCCATACCAAAAAGGGCAATGTCAATGAACCATGACTTTTGATCTTTTCGAAATATTCATTTCAAATAATATACAGATTCAAGATGGAGAGCAAAAAGTGAAAAAATAAATTTGAAATCAATGCATTACTATAGAGAAATTGCTCATATTATAAAAATTAATCTTGATGACCTTGAACTTGAACCAATCCACTAATTTATGCAAGACTGCACATCTACTGCAACTCCTTTCAATTTGGACTAGTCTAAAGTTTCACAGTAAGGTAATTGGTTAAAAGAAGTTGCAGACAACAAGTTTCAAATAAGTGATCTTTTAGTATTTGTGTCTTTCTTGGTAGAAAACATAATATATAAAGAAGAAATTGCTTGTTACACAATTTTACACAATATTTTCTAAAACTTTTTTATTGATTGTTATAAAAAAGTGTGAAGATATCAGGGAATGGGTTTAAAGTTGTTTGTCTTTTTTCATGTTTTCTAGATATGAATCATACCTTTAACATCTACCACAAATGTAAAGGACAATCGTCCAAAAGAGTTCTGGGCAACACATGTATAGTTCCCTCTATCCTCCGCCTCAAGCTCTAAAAACTTGACAGCGTATGCTCTTACTCGGATCTGAAATAAAACAAGTATAACATTATTTGTAAAGACCACACAACTAATGTAGTTCTCAATATGAGCACCACAAGAATAATTCTATTTCTCAATCTATATGGAAATAAGCCCCGCCCATTAAAGCCATGCTTTTCATCCAATCAAAATTCTTTGAAGGAATCTGATAAAGGGTCATCCAATGATCATTCCTGTAAAATTTGGTTGAAATCCATCAATTTGTTTTTGAGGAGAAGATTTTTCAAGGTTTCACCATATATGGAAATTAGCCCCTCCCATTAAAGCTTTGTTTTTCATCCAATCAAAATTCTTTGAAGGAATCTGATAAAGGGTCACCCAATGATCATTCCTGTAAAATTTGGTTGAAATCCATCGATTTGTTTCTGAGGAGAAGATTTTTCAAGGTTTCACCATATATGGAAATTAGCCCCTCCCATTAAAGCTTTGTTTTTTCATCCAATCAAAATTCTTTGAAGGAATCTGATAAAGGGTCACCCAATGATCATTCCTGTAAAATTTGGTTGAAATCCATCGATTTGTTTCTGAGGAGAAGATTTTTCAAGGTTTCACAATATCATTTCTGTGAAATTTGGTTGACTTCTGTTAAGTACTTTCTAAGGAGAAGATTTTTGAAGTAAAAGTTTACGGACGGTCACATGACAGACACAACGCCATGACAATGAGCTTATTCCCGCATAACAAAATTTTAGACCAGTCCTTATTCAAAGAAGTTGTAATTTAAAGTATATGAAATTTTTTCAACTTTCTGGGTAGAAAACATTGTGGAAAATGAAGAAATTGCTTGTTACAAACAATTTCTTCATTTTCCACAATGTTTTCTCAACTGTCAAAATCAGAGGGCTGAAAAGACGACAAATGTAGGGTTCATCCTCATGACCTAACAATTATACTGACCAAGTTTCATGAAGATTGGGTCAAAACTGTGGGTTCCAGAGTGTAAACACTTCAATTGTTGACACAGCACGCCACAAGACAAACATTCAACAATCACAAAGCTCACCATGAGCACCCTGTGCTCAGGAGAGCTAAAAAAAAGGACAAAGCCAGAAGAGTAATGAACTTGTAACATCTAATTTCAACTTAAACAAGAGCCATGTTATACATGGCCATCCCCCGCCGTAAAAGCTTGATAGTAAACTGAAGCTAGTTAGATTTAGGCTTTTTGTGCACTGCATTTCTTCTCATTGAGTTCGATAATAGCTATTATACTTTCAAAAATATGCTCTAGACAAAATCCAAGTCTTAAAAATAACAAAGGGCAATAACTCTGAAATTATGCAAGCAAGAGTTGTGGGTCTTGTGCACTGCACTTCTCCTCAATTGTATCTATCCACCTATGAAGTTTCAAGTTAATAGCTATTTTACTTTTAGAGATATTCTTCGGACAAGCAAAGTGACGGAATGCCTGACGGAGACCATTACTATATCCCTTCTCCGAAACGGCAGAGGATAATGAACGAGATATTATTAGATAAGGTTATTTCTTATTGACTATTCCCTAAATTAGATTCAAGTTTAAGGGAAGTAACCAATAAAAATCTTTTTACAGTATTTTTTCTATGCACCTCCCTTTGACAATTAATTTTAACATGTTAAATATTACTGAACTTTAAAAGCATCGAGAAAACATATTCAGATTAAAGAAAGTAATGCAATCCATGTATCACCATGATAAGAGTCAGTAGAGGTATACACATAAGGAACATCTTGTACCATTTCTTTTAAATTTACATATATTACCTGCATAAAGAATCACAAATGTGAAAAAAAAGGTTCATATGCAGTTGGTCTCAAATCAAAGATGAAGCCATAGCAAAAGAGTGTTGCAACACAAACAGGACCACAAAAGTATTTCAAAACAAAAATGCATCTAGGGTAACCACCGTTTCACCCAAGAAAGATCCCTTCAATGTTCAGCCTTATTGGCTCATATATTAACCATTGTCATGTTGAATACTTTATCAGAATTACATCAAGATCAAAGAGCTGAAAGTACTGGATGGCTTGATCGTGAGTCAATGTTTCTTTTGAAAATCAATGTCTATGAACAATTTTGGATTAAAGGCGACAGACAGGTGGTGTAGACAAAAATCAGACAGCACATAAGTCTATACCTCCTGTCAAAACAGGAATATTCTGGGCTCAGCATTTCAAGGATTAAGAAGACCTTTCCAGAAATTGAGACAAACATATGGATTGATACAGACAGTAGGTGCTCTCAATACCTCACCACAAATATGTTATAAAACTTTTTAGGCAACATTTATTGAATGGAGTGAGAATTTCTAGAACAAGAACAAACACTCAAATAAATGGGAAAGATAATTGACAAAAATCGCAGACATAGCAGGAGACTGGAATGATAAAATACTATGTAGATGTAGTCAACCCTACAATTATCTTCTGCAATTTGTCTAACTCACAATCTATTAGACATACACAGAATGCTCAAAGCAATCCTCTTACTGCCATAAAAATATTGCTTAAGCTAAATATTACAGATTGCTGCTGCCAAACAAAGAAACAATCCACCAATCAAATCAGACTAGAAATGTACTTCAAACTTTGAAACTTCAACATTGGCTAACATTAATGTGAAGTATTTTTGTTGGTTTAGTGACTACAGCTAATTCAAGGTTGCCAACCAAAAAATTTTACATTTTTGTGATATGTTACTGGCCATAAATTTAGCAATATAATATTGAAGTGGAACTGACTATTTGAGCTCAGCTGGCAGGGAAGGGATCTGTCATGTTACCAGCTTTAACCTGCACAATCTAGCTTTTTGATGTCCCTCAAAGAAACAGCTTCAGAAAAATTTGTGGACAATGAAGAAATTGCTTGTAAAAAGCAATTTCTTCAATGTTTACCATTTTTTCTACCCCAAAAAACAAAAACTTTTAGAACTACATCAGCTTGAAATTGTTGTCTGCATCTTCTTTCCATTTGTACCAGTCAAACATTTTTCATCTGGTAATTGGGTATACCCATAACTTCAAAAACAAGAGGCCCATAGGGCCTTATCGATCACCTGAGTCCAAAGAGCACAAAAACAAATAAGAGTCCACCAAATTATGCTACATACTAAATATTAAAGCTCTAAGTCTTTTAATTTGGGAGAAGAAGAGTTTTATATTTTCATTATATGAGCCTATGTTAAATTCGTGATGTCAGGGAATGAGCTAATTATGACCCTAGGGACATAATTCATACTATATTGATAGAGATCCACTAGATGATGCTACATACCAAAAATCCAAGCTCTAGGCCTATCTGTTTGAGAGAAGAAGATTTTTAAAGTTTTCAGTATATAAGCCTATGTTAAATTTGTGACATCCAGGAATGGGCTAATTTTAATCCTGAGGCAATAATTTTTACAATATTGATGGAGGTCCACAAGACAATGCTGTATACCAAAAATCAAAGTTCTAGGCCCTCCTGTTTATGGAGAAGAAGATTTTTACAAATTCCACTATATAAGCCTATGTTAAATTTGTGACATCTGGGAATGGGCTAATTCTAATCCTGAGGCAATAATTTTTCAATCTTGATAAAAGTCCACAAGACAATGCTGTATACCAAATATCAAAGTTCTAGGCCCTCTAGTTTGGGAGAAGAAGATTTCACTATATAAGCCCTTTGTGAAACTTGTGACATCCGGGAATGGGCTAATTCTGTCTCTTGTGCCATGGTTTATACAATCTTGATAGAAATTCACCAGATGATGCTACATACTAAATATAAAATCTCTAGGCCCTCTAGTTGGGAAAAGAAGATTTTTGAAATTTTCACTATATAAGCCTATGTTAAACTTGTGACGTCTGGGAACGAGCTAATTTTGACCCTGCTGTTATAATTTATACAATATTGATAGAGGTCCACTAGATGATGCCACATACCAAATATCAGAGCTGTAGGTCTTTTGGTTTGGTAGAAAAAGATTATCAAAGTTGTCACTACGTAAGCTACCCCACCCACCTTTGCCCCCCCTGGCACAGCCATTTCTTGACAGATTTTTTTTTCTTGTACAAACTTGATAGTGCTTGCCCTAAAGACTCTTAATACCAAATGTGAAACTAATCTGAAGGCTGGTTCATGACAAGAAGATTTTCAAAGATGTACCCTTTTTGGCTCCTTATGAAGCCCCAAGGGGAGATAACTCAATGATGTGTACAAATCTGAAGCGCCTTCCCATAAGGATGCTTCCTAGTAAGTTTGCTTGAAATCCATCCAAGGATTCTTAAGAAGAAGTCGAAAATGTAAAAAGTTAACGCACGACAACAGACAAAACACGATCGCAATAGATCACAATGACCTTTGGTCAGGTGACCTAAAAAAGTCATAAAGTTTGTGAAATGCTGGGCCCAAATTTTGATAAGTCACCCAAGCTAAAATGGTCAATGTTTTTACACAGACACCAAATTTATGGCAATATTTCATCCAAAATAGCCAGTCTAAATTCAAAAGATTGAAGAACAACTCGAAGGTCTCTCACCTTAGAAGACTGGGGTACAAAAAGTTCATCATATTTAAACCACTCAACAAGAGGCTTTGGTTTCCCCCTTACTGGACATGATAACTTTAACTCAGATCCCTGTAACCTATTTCTGTAATAATTATTCTTTAACGCATCAGCTTCTTGCTTCCACACTGGAGCATCTGAAAACACACAAAATATAATAACATTTTAATCTACTTTATCAGGGTAAGCAGGATGGTATTAGAGATGTGTCACAGAAAGACAGACCATCTGAAAACTTGTGGATTCAGTTTTTTAGAAATGAGATTGGATCCGGCAAGGACTATACAGAGGTTGTATTTCATCTAGAATGGTTGTTGAAGGACAACTTGTGTCAAGCGAAACTCTGCACACTATGATGCCCCTTAAGAAAAGAGCTTTGGAAAACTTTGTGGATAATGTAGAAATTGCTTGCAACAAGCAATTTCTTCAATGCCCTTAACTTTTTTTACCATAAAAGGAAAAGATTTTCTAAAGTTCACCAACTAGAAATGGTTTTCTGCAATTTCTTTCAATTTTCTTGTTTTGTAATAGATTAAATGTCAAACCTTAACATGATGGAGAATAAATGTGCATCTTTAGAAAATTTATACCTATAAAAGAGTTATGGTTTATGCAAGACTCTAACCTTAATTGCATGGTTACCTTGACCTTGCACCTACCTGAAAAACTCATGATCAAGAACAGTTGTGCCAAGTTTTGTTAAAATATATCAAGGAGTTGTGGAACAGACAAAGAGACAAGCAAAAATACAGTCTGACATACAGGTCCAAGTACACTCAAGTGTCATAGTGACAACAATAATGTCACACACTACCAGTATAACTCCACTTTCACCATAATATTTATGCTTCCTTATACACTGAAAAGTTGTTGTGACAATAATGTCATACACTACCAGTATAACACCACATTCACCATAATATTTATGCTTCCTTATACACTGAAATGTTGGTGTGACAATAATGTCATACACTTCCAGTATAACACCACTTTTACCATAATATTTATGCATCCTTATACACTGAAATGTTGGTGTGACAATAATGTCATACACTTCCAGTATAACACCACTTTTACCATAATATTTATGCATCCTTATACACCGAAATGTTGTTTTGACAATGATAATGTCATACACTACCAGTATAACACCACTTTTACCATAATATTTATGCTTCCTTATACACCAAAATGTTGTGACAACTACTTTGTCTCGCTCATCACAACCAGGTTTGACAGATCAAAGTAAAGAGGAATTAACTCTTAATGATTTTTAACCCTTGTCATGCTGACCCCAGTATATATTCCTGCTTTGACAAAGGCTTTGCTAGATGTATAGACTAAGATCAGCCTGCACAGACGCACAGTCTGATCTTAGTCTACCCCACCAACTCATTGTTGTTGTTTTGAGAGAAATCTTTGAATGCAAGATTGATCTAATTATGTCAAAGTTTTCAAATATTGTGAAGAAAGGAAAACTATTCAGCAGGACAAGGGTTAATAATAAAGAAATAGGTCATTCCAGCTCTTATACTAATATCCCTTTGACTTCCACATAGCCTTAATGACCTGTGCTTGAAATGCTTGAAATGTTCTCTAGTCTGAAATTAACATTAAATTTGTTTTACAAAATTTCTTGGAGGTACCTTATCAAATGACAGGTCAAATCTGTGCACGTACTTCGTGTGACTGGGGTTATACTGGTCCCAATTAATCCACTCTAACTTTTGATTCTCCCACGTTAAAAAACTTCTGAAGACAATTTGCGGAAATAAAGAAATTGCTTGTAACAAACAGTTTCTTTATTGTCCTCATTTTTTCTACCTCAAAGGACAAAAACAAGGGGACCATGATGGTCCTAAATCGCTCACCTGAGGCATCTGCAAATTACAGTACTTTTTTGTATAAAAAAGACACAACTTGAGCAAAATAAATAAAACAAATATAACATTTTGGGCTTTGTACAAAACAATCCAGTAATGCTTTAAAATGAAAATGACTGACTGCCTTTTGCTTCATAGTTTAATTGATTACCAAACTATCCCAGAATTTCTCACCCTCAGGGAAAAAGGTTTAAAAAAGCATTGTGTGAAAGCAAGCAATTTCTCCATTACTATTTACAAAGAATCCTTTCAATGCGATTTACACAATTTCGACCCCAGGAGCAGAGACATTTTTTATCCTAAGAGCATATTTTCCTGTAACATAGTAAAAAAATTATTTAGTCATGCTACATACCAAATATGAATGTCCTTCATCTTAAATTTCAGAAGAAGACTTTTGAAGTTGCTCTTATTGGGTGTTTTCCAAATTTTTGGACCTCTGGGGCAGTGCCATGTTTTATCCCAGGGCTAAGATTTTAGCTAACATAGTATAGAACCATCTGGTTATGCTATATATCAAATATGAATAGCTTAGGCTTTGTAGATTGGGAGGAGAAGACTTATGAACATGGTCTAATTGAACATTTTTACGAACTTTGGACACCCAGGGAAGGGGTGTTTTTTAACCTACAGGCATAATTTAATCAAAATTGATAGATAACAGCCAGGCTATGCTACACTCAAAATATAAATGCCCTCCGCCTTAAAATGAAGAATTTTTTTCAACATACTCAAATTTGTGTTTTTCCAAATTTTTGGACCCCTAGTCCGGGCCGTTTTTGACCCTTGGATGAAAACTATTTGTGATAAAGCACAAAACCATCTTGTTATGCTACATACCAAATATAAATATCCTAGACCTTATAGTTTAAGAGGAGAAGCCTTTTGAAATTGCTCTTATTAAGAATTTTTCCGAGTTTCGGACCTCAGGGGCGAGGCCATTTTTGACCCGAGAGATTAAATATTTAAAAACTTGGTAGAGAACCATATGATTAAGCTCTTTACAAAATATAAAGGCCTTTGGCCTTGTAGTCTATGAAAAAAACAACATCAAAGATTTACTAAAATTTCCAATTTTCATATGCCGCGGTTAAAAGAGTTTTTGACGGAATTAAATTCTTTAACAACTTTTGAAGAGCTTCACCCAATGAACATTCCTGCAAAGTTTCAGCTTGATTGGCCTACTGGTTTAGGAGGAGAAGATTTTTAAAGATGTTTAAAGAATTACTAAAGATTCCCACTTTCAAATGCCGCGGCAATCAGAGTTTTTGACGGAATTAAATTCTTTTAACAACTTTTGAAGAACTTCACCCAATGAACATCCCTGCAAAGTTTCAGCTTGATTGGCCTACTGGTTTAAGAGAAGAAGATTTTCAAAGATATTTAAAGAATTACTAAAGATTCCCATTTTCATATGCCGCAGTTACAATAGTTTTTGACAGAATTAAATTCTTTTAACAACTTTTGAAGAGCTTCACCCAAGGAACATCCCTGCAAAGTTTCAGCTTGATTGGCCTACTGGTTTAGGAGGAGAAGATTTTTAAAGATATTTAAAGAATTACTAAAGATTCCCATTTTCAAATGCCGCGGCAACCAGAGTTTTTGACAGAATAAAATTCTTTTAACAACTTTTGAAGAGCTTCACCCAAGGAACATCCCTGCAAAGTTTCAGCTTGATTGGCCTACTGGTTTAGGAGGAGAAGATTTTTAAAGATATTTAAAGAATTACTAAAGATTCCCATTTTCAAATGCCGCGGCAACCAGAGTTTTTGACGGAATTAAATTCTTTTAACAACTTTTGAAGAACTTCACCCAAGGAACATCCCTGCAAAGTTTCAGCTTGATTGGCCTACTGGTTTAGGAGGAGATTTTTAAAGAAATTGTGGACAGACGGACAGACGGACGGACGACGGACAACGACCGATCACAATAGCTCACCTCGCACTTTGTGCTCAGGTGAGCTAAAAACAAGGTGTGTTTGTGAAACACCATGCCCCTGTAATGGCCTTTTCCTGTTTTGGACATGTGACCTTGATAAGTAATGTTGACCTTGATGGATGACCCTGATCCTACTATAAATTGATGCCTATCATTACAAGGAACCTGTTTCAAACATGAGCCATGTATCTTTAACCCATTCCCTCACAATGAAATTTTAGACTGGCCAAAATTGGAAGAAGTTGCTTTGTTTGTTTGTTTGAATGGGGTTTTACGCCGCTTTTAACAATCTTTCAGTTATATCGCGGCGGCTGGAGCTCCTAACAATGGAATCCTGGTATTTCTCACACCAGTACTACCATTACATCCTTTCCTAGCCTCCAGCTGCTATCCCACATAGGTCTACGTTTATCGACCCATTGGTGAGAGACAAATTGTCGGAAAGGATGAGTGCCGCCGTCTGGGATCAAACCCTGGACCTCTAGATTGATAGTCCGACGCGCTACCAACTGCGCTATGCCGGCGGCTGGAAGAAGTTGCAGACGACAATTTACAGTTAATGAAATCTTGATTTTTTTTCAACTTTCTGGGTAGAAAAAATTGTGGTAAATGAAGAAATTGCTTGTAACAAGCAACAAGCAATTTCTTCATTTTCCACATTGTTTTCCAAAGCTTTTTTCCTTGGGGGCATCTAAAGGTGTCACTGAGTGGAAATGGGTTAATGGTGTTTGAGTATCAATAAAATAATAAGTTTATGTGTTACATTTACTACTCACAGACAGATGAACAGACAGACATTGGTAAAACAATATGCCACCAATCTTATTGATGAAATTTTAATGTGTCATCTGCAACATCTTTGAATTTGGACCAGTATAAAAATTTGTTGTCTTGTAATTGGTAAAAAGAAGTTTCAGATGCTCAATGAACAATCAAAGTTTTGTGACAGTTTTATGTAAGCTTTTATGTAAGCTGTATTTATAATAGTTTGGCCTCCCAAGTTGACGAATTCACAGTTCAAAATACATATTATGTTGAAAAAGAATGAATATATGCCATTATAATTCATTTGGCAGAAAACACTGTGAAAAATTAGAAATTGCTTGATTCAAGTAATTTCTACTTGTCTCACAACATTTTTTTTTTATTTTTTTTTATCAGCATTTCATTATTCTGTGTGGCATTAAAGTTTAAACAATTCCCACTCAGTGACGCTTTTAGACGCCCCCAAGGTAAAAGCTTTGAAGAACATTGTGACAAGCAATTTCTTCATTTTCCACAATGTTTTCTACCCAGAAAGAATCCAAAATCTCATCAACTTTAAATTATCTTCTGCAACTCCTTTCAATTTGGCCAGTCTAAAATTTAGTCATCTGGTAATGGGTTAACCTTTGTCATCCTTTTTGAAATTGCATGAAAATCAAGGTACTAAAAGCATTAAAAGAACTGGCTGTGAATCAAAGTTATTTTGAAATTTAAATTTTATAAGTAACTCCATTTTAAAAGCACGCAGGCGGTGTAAACTAACTTCTAAGATCAGAATGCACTCATGTGCAGGCTGATCTTTGTCTATACATACTCCCAAACTGGGATATTTCTGGGTTCAGTATGACAAGGGTTAATATGGCAGGCCATATCTACGAAGGGAATATGTTTCTTTTATACTACAAAATTGATACGGAATTAATTGAAAGGATTTTCTGGACAAAAATAGTTCAATCCCTCTCATGGTAAGATAAATCTTTTTTTCTCAACAACAAAATCAGATGAACCCTTCATTCCAATGAAAAAATTGAATGAATGATAAAAAAATAATTGTATTTACAAGACAAATAATTTAAAGTCAATTTATTCTATTTGATTTCATGTTGCAAAGAGAGTTTTTAATACAATGGTCATGTTAAATAAAGAATCAGAAATTTTGTTATGCAGCTTCAGCAAATTTCCAAATCAATCTTGAATCCAAAAACCAGTCTCTTAAGCATATACAAGACAGCAAAATTTTAGACAAAAGAGTTGCAGATGACAATTTAAGGTTTATGGAAATCTAGATTTTTTTTTTCAACTATCTTGGTAGGAAACATTGTGGAAAATGAAGAAATTGCGTGTTGCATTTCTTCATTTTCAACAATATCTAACACTCTTTCCTGCTTTTTACACCCCCAGAAAATGATTGTGACAAGAGGACCATGATGGTCCTAAATCGCTCACCTGAGGCATCCGCAAATTACAGTCCTTTTTTGTATAAAAAAGACTTAACTTGAGCAAAATAAATAAAACAAAATATAGGATTTTGGGCTTTGTACAAAACAATCCAGTAATGCTTTCCAAAAAAATGAATGCCTTTGGCTTAATTGTTTAATCCATTACCAAACTATCCCAGAATTTGTCACCCCCAGGAAAAAAGGTTTAAAAAAGCATTGTGAGAAAGGGAGTGACAAGCTATTTCTCCATTTGTATTTAAGAATTCTTTCAATGCGCTTTATGCAATTTTTGACCCCAGGAGCAGAGACGTTTTTTATCCTACGAGCATTTTCTCCTATAACATAGTACAAAATTATCTAGTCATGCTACATACCAAATATGAATGCCCTTCAGCATATATTTCAGAAGAAGAAGTCTTTTGAAGTTGCTCTAATTGGATGTTTTCCAAAATTTTGGACCTATAGGGCAGTGCCATGTTTTATCCCAGGGCTAAGATTTTAGCTAACATGATAAAGAACCATCTGTTCATGCTATATACCAGATATGAATGCCTAAGACTTTGTAGATTGGGAGGAGAAGACTGTTGAACATGGTCTAATTGAGCATTTTTACGATCTTTGGACAGCCAGGGAAGGGGTAACCTACAGGCATAATTTTAATCAAAATTGATAGATAACAGCCAGGCTATGCTACACTCTAAATATAAATGCCCTCCACCTTAAAATGAAGATTTTTTTTAACATACTCAAATTTTGCGTTTTTCCCAACTTTAAGTAATGTAGTACAAAACCATCTAGTTATGCTACATACCCAATATGAATATCCTAGACTTTATAGTTTAAGAGGAGAATTCTTTTAAAATTGCTCTAATTAAGCATTTTTCCAAACTTCGGACTTTAGGGGTGGGGCCATTTTTGACCCTAGAGATTGAATATTTAAAAACTTGGTAGAGAACCATATGATTAAGCTCTATACAAAATATAAAGGTCTATGGCCTTGAAGTCTATGAAAAAAACAACAACAAAGATTTACTAAAATTTCCCATTTTCATATGCCGCGGTTACAACATTTTTTCACGGAATGAAATTCTTTTAACAACTTTTGAAGAGCTTCACCCAAGGAACATCCCTGCAAAGTTTCAGCTTGATTGGCCTACTGGTTTAGGAGGAGAAGATTTTTTAAAGATATTTAAAGGATTAACTAAAGATTCCCATTTTCAAATGCCGCAGCAACCAGAGTTTTTGATGGAATTAAATTCTTTTAACAACTTTTGAAGAACTTCACCCAAGGAACATCCCTGCAAAGTTTCAGCTTGATTGGCCCACTGGTTTAGGAGGAGAAGATTTTTAAAGATATTTAAAGGATTTACTAAAGATTCCCATTTTCATACGCCGCGGTTACAACATTTTTACACGGAATGAAATTCTTTTAACAACTTTTGAAGAGCTTCACCCAAGGAACATCCCTGGAAAGTTTCAGCCTGATTGGCCCACTGGTTTAGGAGGAGAAGATTTTTAAAGATATTTAAAGAATTACTAAAGATTCCCTTTTTCAAATGCCGCGGCAACCAGAGTTTTTGACGAAATGAAATTCTTTTAACAACTTTTGAAGAACTTCACCCAAGGAACATCCCTGCAAAGTTTCAGCTTGATTGGCCCACTGGTTTAGGAGGAGAAGATTTTTAAAGAAATTGTGGACGGACGGACAGACGGACAGACGGACAGACGGACAGACGGACAGACGGACGGACGTACGACGGACAACGACCGATCACAATAGCTCACCTCGCACTTTGTGCTCAGGTGAGCTAAAAACAGTGGAAAATGATAAACTTTGCTTGAAACAAGCAATTTCTTTATCACATTTTTGAAATTAAACCAACTTCAAAATTTGTCTTTAACTTCTTCCAGGTTGGACCAATCTAAAATCTTTATGCAATGGGTTAAGCAATATTATAGTTTGTTTGATAATTGAAATGAGCTGTAGATAACAATTTAAAGCTGGTAAACTTCAAAGACAATTTGTCTCTTAGGGAAGATAATTTTGAGAATATGGAAGAAAATACTTGTGTGTATAATAAGTAATTCCTTCATTATTGTTTTAGTTAATTTTTCCTTTAGAGTCCTAAATAGCAGGATAGTATGGAAATAAGTTAACCAATTATCACACAACAATTTTTTAGACTGGTCCAAATTCAACGAAGTCTGACAACAATTTTAAGTTAAAGAACTTAAAAAAAAAAATCTTTTTCTTGTGGGATAATATTGAAATAGCGTTTAACAAGCAATTTCTTCATTCTCCCACAATATTTCCCAAATGTTTTTTCTTGGAGGCGTTAAAAAACGGAATTGCGTGGGAATGGGTTAAAGGTGATGAAATGAAATAGATAAAAAAAACAAACAAGAGAACCATGATGGTCCTTAATCGCTCACCTTAGGCATCTGTAAATTACAGTACTTTTTTGTATAAAAAAGACACAACTTGAGCAAAATAAATAAACAAATATAAGATTTTGGGCTTTGTACAAAACAATCCAGTAATGCTTTAAAATGAAAATGAATGCCTTTGGCTTCATAGTTTAATCGATTACCAAACTATTCCAGACTTTGTCACCCTCAGGGAAAAAGGTTTAAAAAAGCATTGTGAGAAAGCAAGTAATTTCTCCATTTCTATTTAAGAAGAATACTTTCAATGCGATTTACGCAATTTTCAATCCCAGGAGCAGAGACATTTTTTATCCTAAGAGCATTATTTTCCTGTAACATAGTACAAAATTATTTAGTCATGCTACATACCAAATATGAATGCCCTTCATCTTTTATTTCAGAAGAAGCCTTTTGAAGTTGCTCTAATGAGGGACATTCCTGTGTTATCTTCCCTTTGTACTGTGACCATTAAACCAGAGGTGTGCCAAATTGTACATTGGTCCTTTCACTTCATTACCTTTGTTTTTATCCTTGTTCAGTATGGGGAAGTTGCGATTTTTTATTTGCCTTTTCTAGTTTTAATATAAATACAATCTCTTGATGGTGTTAGTTTATGGTTCAGAAATAACAAAGAAACGTATTTTCAAGATGAAACGAATTCTCCAGCTCTAAAGGTTGCATTATACAGCTGATCTTAAAACCAGACAGTGCAAAGAAACCTAGGATAAAGTCAAAGTAAAACCCTGATAGGGACCAATGTATTTCTGGAGATTATTCAAGGGAGATAATCCTAGAATGTCCCTCATTGGGTGTTTTCCAAAATTTTGGACCTCTGGGGCATTGCCATGTTTTATCACAGGGCTAAGATTTTAGCTGACATAATAGAACCATCTGGTTATGCTGTATATCAAATATAGTGAATGCCTTAGACTTTGTAGATTGGGAGGAGAAGACTGTTGAACATGGTCTAATTGAGCATTTTTACAAACTTTTGACACCCAGGGAAGGGGTGTTTTTTAACCTACAGGCATAATTTAATCAAAATTGATAGATAACAGCCAGGCTATGCTACACTCAAAATATAAATGCCCTCCGCCTTAAAATGAAGAATTTCTTTCAAACATACTCAAATTTTGCGTTTTTCCGAATTTTTGGACCCCTAGTCAGGGCCATTTTTGACCCTTGGATGAAAACTTTTTGTGATATAGTACAAAACCATCTAGTTATGCTACATACCAAATATGAATATCCTAGACCTTATAGTTTAATCAGAGGAGAAGTCTTTTGAAATTGCTCTTATTAAAACTTCGGACCTCAGGGGGCGAGGCCATTTTTGACCCCAGAGATTAAATATTTAAAAACTTGGTAGAGAACCATATGATTAAGCTCTTTACAAAATATAAAGGCCTTTGGCCTTGTAGTCTATGAAAAAAACAACATTAAAGATTTACTAAAATTTCCAATTTTCATATGCCGCGATTACAAGAGTTTTTCACGGTATGAAACTCTTTTAACAACTTTTGAAGAGCTTCACCCAATGAACATTCCTGCAAAGTTTCAGCTTGATTGGCCTACTGGTTTAGGAGGAGAAGATTTTTAAAGATGTTTAAAGAATTACTAAAGATTCCCACTTTCAAATGCCGCGGCAATCAGAGTTTTTGACGGAATTAAATTCTTTTAACAACTTTCAAAGAGCTTCACCCAATGAACATCCCTGCAAAGTTTTAGTTTGATTGGCCAACTGGTTTAGGAAGGGAAGATTTTCAAAGATATTCAAACAATTACTAAAGATTCCCATTTTCAAATGCCGGGGCAACCAGAGATTTGATGGAATTGAATTCTTTAACAACTTTTGAAGAACTTCACCCAAGGAACACTCCTGCAAAGTTTCAGCTTGATTGGCCTACTGGTTTAGGAGGAGAAGATTTTTAAAGAAATTGTGGACGGACAGACGGACGGACGACGGACAGATGGATGACAGACAACGACCGATCACAATAGCTCACCTCTCACTTTGTGCTCAGGTGAGCTGAAAAACACCTGGTCTATCAAAGGAGAAAGCAATTGCTAAAATGAAGAAATTGCCTTCATTTTCTTTATTTTCTCTTGAGGGTTTATAAGAACAGGATCAAATTGGAATGGGTTAAAAGTCATTTGGTTTGAGTTTAGAAGGATTTCTTTTGGATTATCTCAGATATAGGTGATACATCCATGCTGGAGATCTCTATCATTCAGTTGATGACTGGAGGCAAGCAACAATTTGCTGTTCCAGCTTTTGTATATCTGATAACACTTCTAGAGCAAACAATTTGGGGAGATTTAATTCCTTTATCCTGTTATACAGAATCGCAGCCAAATGTATATAATATAATTAGAATCATGTGCTAGATTAAAAAGTTCTAGCCAACCCTTGTAACAGTTTTCTCCTTCATTTCAATAATTTGACTATTCTGAATTGTGGAGCATGTATTTTGTATTATGTAATGTAAGCTTATGAATTCAATTCAAAAACTCGAACAATTGTATGGCCTTTAGTCTGTAATTTTTCTGTACTACAATTGGACTTACATCTACAGAACAACAAGTCTGAAATAAAAGATATCCAAATTTCTTTGAATCACACTGTATTCAATATTTTCTTAACCGATTCCCATACAAAATCACTTTTAAACGCCCTTCAATATGAATTTTAGCTTCAGAAAACTTTTGGGAAAATGAAGAAATAGCTTGTACAAGCAATTTCTTAATTATCCACAATGTTCTTTTTAACGTTTGTTGTCTGCAACTTCTTTGAATTTGGACTGGTCTAAAATTCTATCTTGTGGGAACAGGTTAAGGGAGTATTTTTGTGGTCAGACTAGACTAGCCTAGTCTAAATAAATAAAAAATGATATTATTGTTTAAATATATTATTTGCATTTTTTCCCTGGTAAACTATTTCTTTGATTTCTCATACTAGCCTCTTTAATTCAGGTTCCTATTATCTATATATTATCTGTTGCTGAACAAAAACTTCTTTTTAGAGACAAGGGACCTTCGTGATATCCTTTTCCAACTCAAGTGTGCATCTACAAGTCAAAGGTGCTGCAATTTACATCAGCTACTGTTTTGGAGAATATATCTTTAACACTTGTAATGCTGAACCCGGAATATTCCTGTCTTGACAGGAGGTATAGACAAAGATGCAGTCTGATCTTAGTTAACACCACCTGCTTGTCCCTTATAAGTCCGAGTTGTTTATATGGTAAATTTTCAAAATAAATAGTAACCAACAATAAATTATTCTAGTGCATTCAGCCCTTTGACTTTTAAAGCAATTCTATAGTGGGTTTATTTCAGTACATCAATTGTAGAGATCTCTTTTCCTGCAACACTATTACTCCTGGTGCTTTCAAATTTTGTATGCAATATTGACATAATGGTCTATCAATATAATTCAAACAATTACTCCTGGTGCTTTCAAATTCTGCATGTAATATTGTCATAATGATCTTTCAATAAAACTCAAACAACTACACCTAGTGCTTTCAAATTTTGTATGTAATATTGACATTGTGATCTATCAATATAACTCAAACAATTACTCCTGGTGCTTTCAAATTTTGTATGTAATATTGACATTATGGTCTATCAATATAACTCAAACATTTAATCCTAATGCTTTAAAATTCTGCTTGTAATATTGTCATAATAATCTATAAAACTCAAACAATTACTCCTAATGCTTTCTGCAAATTCTGCATGTGATACTGTCTTTATGGTCTATTAATATAACTAAAAACAATTAATGCTATCAAATTCTGCATGTAATTCTTCATGTAAAATCCTGGTTCTGACAGAAGAGTATTACTTGCAAGACTGCAAGAGAAAGGCTCTGGACAACTGTGACTATGGACAAACAAATGAAAAGAAATGATAAATTCAGTATACACCTCTCCCTGGTGGGGGATGAAATAAGCTCTATGTAAGTTCTTTTTACATATATGCTGCAGGTCAGCAATGTCCTGTTCTAACAGAAATATTAGATCATTCAGTTGATTTTTTCGACTGACAGTGGCAATCGATAATTTACAGGGAGACTGGACAGGTACATTCTTATTTACCAATAACAAAGCGGCATATTTTAGACCGGTCAATATTGAAAGGAGTTGCAGACGACAAACTTAAAGTTTACGAAATTTCAGATTTTTTAACATTCTGTGTAGAAAACATTGTTTTATCAATCGCATTCTTGAGGGGTGTCAGAAAGTATCATTGTGTGGAAATGGTTTAATGAGCAGTGCCCTAGTACAAGGAAATGTAGCTCAATAGTACAACTTTTAGACACACAAAACTAGCAGTTTGGACAGAAAGATTGTCACTGGTAAAACAATAGAATAAGCTATTTGTCTCTGATTGTGGGTTGAGGGGAATGGGGGGATAAGAAAACATCAAAGAGTTATCTGATAAACAGATCAGGGCCACAGTTTATAAACAAACACAAGGCTGTTGTAAAAATCTGTCCCACCCTGTATGATCCATCATTAACTGTTGATCTGGTGTGGAATAATCTTACCTTTATTTTTGACTAATTATGCATGCTAACAAAGCCCAGCGTATCAGTTTTATTTAATTATTGTTTGTGAGGGCTGAAATGTATTGTATGGTTAAATTTCTATATATTTGAACGAAACCAATTATCCATTTTAAAGCTAAAACAATAGTTGAAAGATCTATGCAAGATGTAGGATTTTTTTCTTTATTGGATTATAGGAACACAGAACAACTAAGCAATAGATTCTTCTCCCCGCCCCAAATTTCACTAAAATGTTCTTTTCTTTTAATCAGTACCAGTTCTGCAACCTCTTGAAAATGTACAAGTCACAAAATCACATGCTGTACCAGACTGTTGAGAGAAAAGTGACATGAAGTAGGCTAAATAAATCAGACATGTCAGATATAGCAGGAAAATTAGTGTTTATTAACTTATTTCTGCTGTAATTACAGAAAGATGGCTGTCTGATACTCATTTCTGGGATTTAGCTCTTTAATCCCTCAGTATCCCTGATCTACAGGCCTATCTTAAAAAAGTTATTACGGTACTAAGGATAAGTGAGTTAAAATCTTTTCCTACAAAATCTGTTCCTTCATGATCAGGTTTTATCTGTTGATAGCTTTGGCAAGAAAACTAATCACTTCTCTTTTCAAATTTAGTTTTTTTCTGACTTCTTTGAAGTTCAGACACTTTCAATACCACACAGTTCCACCACGATGGCCCTGGACCGCTCACCTGAGATACTGAAAAGCTCCATGTTTTGGCATTTTTTGCACCCAAAGTTTTCTTTTTGTTCAACTTTACTTCCTTCTAAAGTTATTGATCTATCTTGAACACTCTTAAATTCTCAACCTGAGGGTAGTTTAGGAAGAGAAGATTTTTAAAAAATTTGAAAACAGGTGGATGGACAGACAGACAATAGACAATGAGAGATCACAATAGCTCCCCAGAGCAGTTAATGCTCAGGTGTGCTTAAAAGGGAATTCATGAAACATCTTAACCCATTGCCACAACGAAATTTTAGATTGGTCTAAAATAAAAGAAGTTGCTGACAACAATTCTTAGTTTGTTGAATTTTTAAAAACAAGTGTCATTGGCCCTAAAGTGCTCACATGAGTCAATGATTGCATAGGTAATCAAAGCACCTGAGCCACCTAATTTTGGCCAAAAGTCACCCGATAGCTAAATCTTGTAAAGGAAATCAGAGTGGAAAGACATTTTTTAACAAAGTCTAAGAAATTTTGTGCCAGAAAAGTAGCATGTACATTGCAAGGAAGACTTTATCGGATTTGGATTAATGAACTAGATAGTGAATTAAAACAAGAGAACCATGATGGTCCTATATCGCTTCCCTGAGTATGATGGCTCAAGGCTTTATGATATATACAAAATATCAAAGCCCTATGTCTAATCATTTTGGAGAAGAAGTCTTTTTAAAGATATTCTCCTTTAATCCTAAGTATATTGAAGATCCCACCATATAGCGCTAATTTCCAGAGTACCGTAATTCTTTGAAGTATTTTGGTAGAGGGTCAAAAGGCATTTCCTTACGAACCAAATATTGAAACTCTAGGCCTTATGGTTTAGGAGGAGTATCCTTTTTTATCCCTATCTGAAATCAAGGATTGCACAGAAAAAGGCTTAATTTCAAGATTACAGTAATTCTATGAAGTTTGTTGGAAGAGGATCAAAATATGATGATTTATGCCAAATATCAAAGCTCTAGGCCTTATGATTTAGGAGGGGAAGATTTTCAAAGATTTCCTTCTTTATTCCTCTGTAAAATCGGGGATTGCACTAAAAAGGGCTAATTTTCAGAATACAGTAATTCTTTTTAGTGCAATCCCCGATTTTACAGAGTTATCTTAACCTATTACCACACAAGAAAAATTAAGACTGTCCAAATTGAAAGGCTTTGTTGGCGACATCTTAAAGCTCATGAAATTTCTGATTTTTTCAGCTTCCTGGGTAGAAAACATTGTGTTAAATGAAAAAGTAATATCTTCATTTCACACAATGATTTCCCTATTGTTTTTCTTGAGGAGTGTCCAAAAGCATCACTGTGTGGGAATGGGTTAAAGCATAGATTATGAGCTAAAAAGTTCTGGTGAAATACCACAGTGGGGTGTAATATAAACATACATCCCCCCAGAGAATCTTGTTTATTAAATTCTTACTTTGAGGTCTGGCATTATAACTAGAGATAACTAAACAGTTAGAATTGAGTTCTTAAGAGAGGAAAGAGCATGTCAGTCACGTTAACCCTTGTCATGCTGAATTATAAATCCTCTTCGGATTTTTATCAAAATCAAAGGACTGAAAGCACTCAAAGCATGAATTGTAGGTTAAAATTTCTTTTAAAAATTTATCTCCTAAACAATTCTGGTTTAAAAGGGACAAGCAGGTGGTGAAGACTAAGATCAGACTGCACATATATGCAGGCTTTGTCTTTACCACCTGCCAAAGCAGGAATATTCCGAGTTTGGCATGACAAGGTTTAAAACAATATCTAAAATAAGGATGGACAGGTTTGCATTAGATTGTTTTTTCTTTTTAAATTTATCCATTAGATTGTGCGTTTTTTTGGGTTTTTTTTTTTAATTTATCCATTAACCTATAACAAAACTAGAAAATTTTAGACCAGATTTTGACATTTTAGAATTTGGTATTCTTGAATTATTCTGTTGGAAATAGATATAACTGGGGCTTTAAATTGTCATAAATAGGTTCAGTAAACCAGGACACGATTATCAGCTCTAATGTATTCCCTCTGTTTTATTTCCAAAAATTGTTGATGCATATCCCATATGTTGTAAGAGAATGGTATCTGAATTGAGTCTTGAAGATGTATCTTTCTTTTGTCATTTAGACCAATTTAGACAATGACACAGCTTTAGACGTATTTAGACAATGACACAGCTTTGGAGCTTTCATTTAGTGAGGAGATTTTTCAAGATTCCATTCTCAATATTTATCAAAATCTGAGATAATAGAGCTTCATTTCATTGTAGGGTAATAATATGAAGTATTATGGATTACAGCAGATGTCATTTGGCAAGGCTACATGGCAAGTTTCAATCTCTGGGTCTAATGGTTAGGATCATCTCTATGAAGTTAGGCTGATGGACAGACAGATAGACGACAAACATTGGCCCCTGGAGTGAAAACAAAGAAATTTTTTATTGCCATCTTTTTCAAGTGTTTTCCCATTTTAAATAGGGTTTTATCCTTATGAATTCTATTTGTAGAATATTAAATTCTCACACCTACGGCAACTCTTGTCTTTTTCAACCCTAGTGGAGAACTAATATCATATTTGCCTCGGACAGGACTGGAACTAACATTGATACGACAATGCTGCCTAGAGCAGCAATGTCTGACCTCTGGACATATAAAAGATGTACATTTCACACATCTAAAGCTTCCCAACACAACAGCACACTCCATATAACACATTTAAAGCTTCCCAACCCTATAGCACACTCCATATAAGGGTTCTATTTTTAGGAATTCTATTAATAGAATATCAAATTCTCTCAGCTACAGCAGTGACTCTTGTCTTCTTCAGTCCAAGTGGAGAACTAATATTATATTGACTCTTACATGATTCAAACCTAAGCGTATATGAAAACCCGGCCTACCTCTGCAATATTCGACATCTTAAACCTCTGCCCTTTGAGACAACCCCAAATAAAGGATGTTCAAATAATACATATAAAGCATAACACAATAGAATACTCCATATAAGGATTGTATTTATGGAAATTACATTTAAAAGAATATAAAATTCTCTCAACTACGGCAGTGACTTCTGTCTTTTTCAACCCTTAAGAAGAATTAAGATCATATTTGACTCTTACGCAATTCAAACCTACGCAGATATGGCAACGCTGCCTTGTGCAGGGAGGTCTTTTACCTCTGCTCTACGGAACGTCCAAAAATAAAGTATGTTCAAAAAACATATATGAAGCTTCCTAACGCTACAGCACACTCCATATAAGGGTTCTATTTTTAGAAATTCTATTTATAGAATATTGAATTCTCTCAACTACGGCAGTGATTCTTGTCTTTTTCAACCCTTAAGAAGAATTCAGATCATATTTCACTCTTACACGATTCAAACCTACTCAGATATGGCAACGCTGCCTTGTGCAGCGAGGTATTTTACCTCTGCTCTACGGAACATCCCAAAATAGAGGATGTTCAAAGAACATATATGAAGCTTCCAAACACTACAGCACACTCCATATAAGGGTTCTATTTTTAGAAATTCTTATCGAATATTGAATTATCCCAACTACAGCAGTGACTCTTGTCTTTTACAACCCAAGTGAAAAACTAATATTATATTTGACTCTTACGGGATACTAATCTACGCAGATACGCCAATGCTGTATTATTCTTATGACCTTACAATCATTCTGGCCAAGAATTAGATAAATCTGTGGCCCCAAGAGTGTAAACAAAGAATTTGTTTACATTAGATTTTGGCCGATAGACATTCAAGTATCACAAATGCTCACCATGTTCATGTTGTGTTTATTTGTTTTGTTTGTTTGAATGGGGTTTTACGCCGCTTTTAACATTCTTTCAGTTATATCGCGGCGGCTGGAGCACCTAGCAATGGATTCCTGGTATTTCTCGCACCAGTACTACCACTACACCCTTTCCTAGCCTCAAGCTGCTATCCCACATAGGCTTACGATTATCTGCCCATTGGTGGTAGACAAATGTCGGAAAGAGGTTTGCCGCCGTCGGGAATCGAACCCAGGACCGTTCATGTTGTGCTCAGGTGAGCTAAAAATATGCAATGATAAGTAAATCTAGGAAAATAGCCACACAAGACGGTATTCAAGGAAACCAAATAATTCAGATAAAATTATGCTACAATGGAACTTACTCTGTGAAAAAGTTACTGTGAGACAGAAGCTGGCAACAATGATGGAAGTCCAGAAGGAATGTACTGCCCAGCTCATGATGGAAGGAACACAGGCTTTACTTCACCATTAGATATTTGGTTAGCTCAACTGTTACCTGAAATGAGAAAATGGTACTGAAATCTTAGGAGAGTAAGCCTTTTTTACCAAGTGATAAAACTTTGGATTTATCCAACAAAGAAGCTGTAGAAAACAATTTTAACCCTTGTTATGCTGAACCCGGAATATTCCGGTTTTGGCAGGAGGTGTAGACTAAGATCAGACTGCACTTATGTGCAGGCTGATCTTAGTCTATACCTCCTGCTTGTACTTTTTCTGCCAGAATTGTTCATGAAGTTGATTTCTAAAAAAAATATTGATTTTTGAACAATCAGTTCTATCAGTGCTTTCAGCCCTTTGATTTGACAGCAATTAAGTAATGTAATTTATACAGCATGACGAGGGTTAAGTTTGTCCAAATTGGAGAAGAGCCACACACAGTAGAAATATTATGAGATAAGGAAAAACTAATTGTAACATGCTTGTTCTCATTAAGTTGTACAAAAGTGTGAAATATCATAAGAATCAGACACAGAATAAGGAAAGAGGAAGAATAAAAATTTGACCTTTGACTTTCTACTGTGACATTGACCTTTGGAGTTTGAACTTTAATCAAGTACACCACACTTGCCCTTGTCATGATGTACATGAATGTGGAATATGATGAGTATCAAACCAAAGCTTAGATATATCACAAATGACAAAGTTATTGCACAGAGACGACAACCAGACAAAGCTGAAGGTGCTTGGGCCATAGTCATATTTAAGGGTTCCTTAACTAGTTGATCTAAAAGGGAAACTCAGTTTCAACATAGCTAAAAGTGAAAGTAACTTTGATTTGAAATTCTTGTTAACCTATTCTACTCAAAACCCATAGTTTTGGGTGTTCATAGGATATGTCTGTTGGAAACAAGAGGTTCAAATGGTCTACATTTCTCATCTGAACAGTGTGAAAACTGAAGCTCCAAAAAGTGTAGCCCCTATGAAAATCACTTAAGCCATTACCAGATGGCATTATTAGACTGGTCCAAATTGAAAGGAGTTGTAGATAGCAATTTAAAGTTTATGAAACAGGTTCATGAAGATATATTTTCCTGTATTTTCCTAGATAATAATCCCATTTGATATCAGCCCCATTTTATATTGAGTTCTTATAGCTTGACAAACTAAATCAATCAATCACTCCAAAACAGAGACCTTAAGAGCTCAAATATTTGATGCCATACAATGGCTGATGCATAACTGAGACATCATCCACAGACTAATTAAGCTCACCATGAGTATATCATGCTCGTGTGAACAAAATTTGAGGGAAATTATGGTCCCAAATAGTTCACCTGAGTCTGAGTCATCTGCTAGTTAAAGGTACACAGACGATATAATTCAAACAAAAATTCTGAGCTATCAGGTTATGTAAAATTTCAAATGTAATTACTTAGACCTTATAGTTAAGAACAATAAATCTTTCTAACTTGCTCAAATTGAGCGATTTCTCCCCAGGGATAGATCTGGGTTTGGCTCTGGTGATATAGTTTTAACCCTTGTCATGCTGAACCCAGAATATTCCGGTTTTGGCAGGACGTGTAGACCAAAATCAGCCTTCACATAAGAAATTAAGTGCAGTCTGATCTAGGTCCACATCTCCTGCATGTACCTTTCCTGCCAGAGTGTTTTATGAATTGATTTCTAATTAAATATTGATTTTTGAACAACAAGTTCTATCAGTGCTTTCAGTCCTTTGACAGCCATTCAGTAAGGTAATTATATAGCATGACAAGGGTTAAGTAACAAAGTCAAAATCTTTCTTGTCATGCTACATATCAAATATGAATGTCCTACACTTTATATTTCATAAGGAGAAGACTTTTGAACTTGCTGAGAGCTTTCCCAAATTTTGGACCTCTGGGGCACGGCCATATTTTACCCAAGGGAAAAATTTTAACAAACATGGTAGAGAATCATCTGATTATGCAATATACCAAACATGAATGCCTTAGACTTTATACTGTAGGAGGGGATGACTTTACAACATGGTCTAATAAAGTGTTTTTCTGACCATTAGACCTCTGAGGTAGGGCTGATTTTGACCTTACGGGCATAATTTCATCAAAATTGGTAGATAACAATCAGGCTACGCTACATTCTAAATATAAATGCCCAGGGCCTTTTAGTGAGGAAGAACAACACATGTATTTTCTAGTTTACTCAAAATATGTGTTTTTTCCTATTTTGGATCCCTAGAGCAGGGCGGTTTTTTATCCTAGGGGCATAATTTCATGTAAAATAGTATCTGACCGTCTAGTTATTCTACATACCACAAAAAGTCATAGGCCTTTAAGTTCAGGAGAAGTTTTTTTAACTTGCTCTAATTAATCATTTTACAAAGAAGGCTTTTATAGCTTAAATTAACAGACAAAATTTTAAGGTCCTTATTGAGTTCAAACAAGTGCAAACTGCCACTGGAGGTTTAACTACACCAAAAAAGTAGTTTCAGGAATATTGCAAATTCTGCCTGAAAATTCATCTCCTAGGTAATCTTAGCTCACTCAAACATATTGTGTTCAAAATGACTTGCCACATGATTAAAATTTATTCAAATTGTAGAGATCTCCTCCAAAAGCATGCTATACAACCAATTCCCACTCAATCCTGCTTTTTAAGAATCCCCCTAAAAAGGCTTTGGAAAACATTGTTGACAATGAGGAAATTGCTTGCAACAAGCAATTTCTTCAGTATCCTCAATGTTTACTACTCTGCAAAAGGCAAAGAAGATTACATAGCAAAACAATGCTTTGCTAGCTTACAGCCTTCAGTACTTTGATTTATGCCAGGGGTATAATTTTAGCGAAATTGGTGGAAAACCATATGGTTATTCTGTATATGAATTATGAATGCCTTTGACCTTGTAGGTTCTGAACAAATATTTTCAATGATTGACTAAACTTTCCCATTTTTAAATGCCATAGCAACCATAGTTTTACATGGAATTAATTTTTTTTAGCAAATTTTGTCGAACTTCACCCAAGGAACATTCCTGCAAAGTTTCAGCTTGATCAGCTAACCAATTTAGGCGAAGATTTTTAAAGAAATTGTGAACAGATTGACTGACAGACAACAGACATTGACCAATTACAAAAGCTTACTCTGTACTCAGATGAGCAAAAAGCCATTGACAAATTGATACACTAGATTTACTTCAAATAGGTCACCATAATTCACAAAATCAATAAGAAATCAAAATTCTGTTCGTGCCTATTTGTGTCTGATATTTTCCTCAAAGTGATGGCCCCCTGCAATGAGTTTTATTGAAGAACAAAGCCAAAGAAAAGTTTAAAACCTCAAAAGGAATAGGAGATACAGAAACACTAAATTTGATGGTAGTAAAGTACCTATTACATACTTAATTGATCTGAGCTATTAGCCAATTCCCACATAATACCATTTCATTACCAGCCTACAGAAAAAAGGCTCTTGAAAATATTGCAGAAAATGAAGAAAATGCTTGTTGGAAGTTCTTCAATATTTTCAATGTTTTCTACATGAATACTGTCCTCTAACTGTCCCAAAATCAGAGTTTTTATAGTTATAATAAAATTGTTGATGAAAATATGGTTATCTCTGGGATAACTGTGGAGACTGTAATGTCAATATGTGGTGGGTAAAGTTAGGTACATAAAAATCTATTAGGTATCTGGCAATGTTCTTGCTGATATCTCATTTCAGTTCCCTGTAACTGTAAAATCTATTAATTACAAATGTCTGTAGCCATCCTTCTGTATCAGATATAATCTAGTCTTTCTTCTTCCACTAAAAATACCATTGTCACTGGACTTTATCATTATCCCTTGTCATGCTGAACCTGGATTATTCCTTTTTTTGCAGGAGGTATAGACAAAGATCTGCCTGCACATATATGCAGTCTGATCTTAGTATACACCACTTGTTTGTCTTTTTCAAATTAGAGTTGTTCATAGAATCATTTTTAGAAAGAAATACTAACCCATTACTAGTACTTCTAGTACTTTCAGCCCTTTGATTTTAATGCAATTCTGAAAGGTATTTTATGCAGCATGACAAGGGTTAAGTTTTATACATAGGATAAACTAAACCCTTGTCCTGTTGAATAGTTTTCCTCTTTTCACTACATTTTTAAACTTTGACATTATAAGATTGATGTTACCTTCAAAGATTTTCTCAAGCAGGTAGTGTAGCCTAAGATCAGACTGCACATCTTTGCAGTCTATCTAAGTCTATACACCTACCAAAGCCATTGTCAAAGCAGGAAAATTCCGAGATCAGCATGACAAGGATTAAACTGATGTAAAGCAGATTAATTTAAATAATAACATCCCAAATGAACACATACCACAGCCACCATCATGATGTAATATAATATAATCAAGTCACGAAAATGGTCACTTGACATTGACAAAGACCTACTATAGTGTCTACACTCATATTATGCAGGTTAAAAAGCTACAGTTTTATTGCTGATATACGAAAAACAATTAGTAATTAAGTAACTGATAGGCGTTAATTGGTTAAAACAACACACCCACCAATGATGTGATTTTAATGGCTTTGTATGTAAACAAAAGACATTTTATCCCCTTGGAACTATAAAACTATTAGAGACTGGCTTCTGAATATATCTTATTTGTGACACTGGCCTTCGACTGGCACAAATCAAAAGCTTAGAGCATTCCTTGGGTCTAAGACAATATTAGTACAAAGTCTCATGGTTCTTGAAAACAATTTTTGAACAAAGTTCCCAACCAATCCCACTAATTGACACCCCTAAAAAAAGGCTTTGTAAAACATTGCAAAAAATGAAGAAATTGCTTGTCACCAGCAATTTCTCTATCATTCAAATTGATTTCCACCTTTGCATTCAAAGATTTTTAAGATTTCATCAACAAAAAAGAACTGTCTGCTACTTCTTTCAAAAATGACCAGTCTTAAATTTTGTTGTATGGTAATGGGTTTAAATAGTTTATCATTCATATGAACCAGAAATAAAATTCAAGGGCACCTGAGAGCTAGATACTCCAAACATTTGCAAAAATATTATGGTCCTTTTGTGTAATAGTTTTTGAAATGGCTTTAGCACTGACCAATTCAATCCAAAAATGATGGAGTAACTCTTTCATTATAACTAGGTCTGTGTCTTGAAAAATGGCCTCTAAGCAAGGATATAGCCTACTGTCAATCATGGGCATATTCATGGACATGTATGGTGTGATAAATTGATTGATTTAATGTGGTGTAACACCACTTTTAACAGTATTTCAGTCATATCATAGCAGCTGGAGCACCTTACCATAGATTCCTGGTAATTTTCACACCAGTACTACCACTACATCCTTTATGAGCCTCCAGCTGCTCATCCCACTTAAGTTTACTATTATCCACCAATTAGGGGATATTCGTCACCCCGGGGATGACAAGAGTTAAATTGCCATACCTCCTGCAGAAATGACAATCATGTTCAACATTCATTTGTTCAATAGAAAGCCAGTTCTACTGGTAGAAAAGTTAGAAACACAGCTTAAATTATGCATAAGGTACCTTCTTTGATATATACATTCAAACCTTTATCTCTCCTTCTAAAGCTTATTGGGTTCTCATCTTTTCATCGCTAAATATGATAGCAAATTCTATCTATTGAAACAAGAGCACCATGATGTTCCTAAAGCGCTCACCTGAGTAACAATCTCAAACACTGACATAGTGATCTAGATAACTTAAGTGTGCTTGGGTGGATTGTATCCAATCCATTACCACACAACAAAGTTTTAGACCGGTCCTAATTCAAAGAAGTTGCAGACAACAATTTTCAGTTGGTGAAGTTCTAACTAGAGGCACCTGAGCACCTGTATCGTGTCACAAGCCTGATTGTACTGATTAAGCAATGGCGTTTTCAGGAATTCAATATAAACCGAACCATATTCACCATGTGTGGCCAATAAATCTTGTGGATAAAATCTTTAATATTTCAAATGTTTTATTGTTTTACAATAGTCAATTATTTTACTGAGTCAGAAAAAAAAAGTATTAACAAATTTTAAAAAAAATTACTGTATACCATTATACGAGTATAACCCACAACCATAAATGCTATGTTTTCATGCAATCAAAATTAATTGATGGAATCTGATAAAGGGTCACCTAATGATCATTCTTGTAAAATTTTGTTGAAATCCATTCACTGGTTTCTGAGAAAAAGATTTACAAAGCTCTCACCATATATGGAAATTACCCCCCCCCCCCTGAAGTCATATTTTTCATCCAACCGAAATTCTTTAAAGGAATCTGAAAAAGAGTCACCCAAGGAACATTCCTGTAAAATTTGATTTAAATCTATCCACTGGTTTCTTTGAAGAAGATTTTTAAAGGTTTCACCAAAAATGGAAATTAGCCCCACCCATTAAAGCTTTTTTTCTTCCCACCTAAATTCTTGTATGGAATCTGATAAAGGGTCACCAAAGGATCATTTCGATGAAATTTTTCGATGAAATTTGGTTGAATTCTGTTCATTACTTCCCAAGAAGAAGATTTTTTAAAGTAAAAGTTTACAGACAGATGACGGACGGACTTGACACAATGCCATGACAATAGCTCACTGCCTTTCAGCCAGTGGACTGCCTTTCAGCCAGTGGAGCTAAAAGACCTTGTCTTTTGGGGTAGAAAGCAAGGTGAGCTTTTGTGAGCACCTGTTGTGCGTCACCCATCATGCGAAGTTGTCAACGATTCTTTAAAACTGTTCTCCTCTGTAACCAGTGGGCCAATTTCTACTAAACTTGCTAGAACGTTCCTTGGGTGACCCTTTTCAAAACTTGTGCGTGAAATTTTGATTTGCTCCCCTCAAAAAAGAGGAGTGACAGGACCAGGCTTTTCAGACCTAGAAAAATCATGAAATGGTTCTTATGAAATATTCTCCTCCTAAACCCCTAACTAATTTGGACTTAGATTCGCAGAAATGTTCTTTTGGTGACCCTTTTCAAAACTTGTTTATGAAATTTTGATCAGTGAAAAACTGGGGGTGCGGCAGGTAGGGCTTATCAGACTATGGAGAAATAATGAAATATTTCTTAAAAAAAACTTCTCCTTCTAAACCGAGGGGCCATTCTAAACCGAGGGGCCATTTTCGACCAAACTTTGTAGGAATGTTTCTTTGGTGATCTTTTTTTAAATTTCTTTATGAAATTTAGAGCTGGGCTTATCAGACTTAGAAAAATCATGAAATAATTGTTTAAAAATGTCCTTTTCATTTACCCTTTGGCCGATTTGGACAAAACATGGCAAGAATGTTTCCGAGGTGACCCTTTTCAAAACATGATTTTGAAAAAAACTGGGCATGGTAGGGCCAGGCTTATCAGACTTAGAGAAATCAGGAAATGGTTATATAAAAATCTTTGGGTGACTCTTTCAAAACTTTGTCAATCTTTATTCGCAAAAAAGGGGCATGGCGGACTCAGACAAATCATAAAATAATATTTAAAAATCTTCTTTTCCTGAACCATTTGGTAAAATGGACTGACTGATAGACATTCATTAACATGGGGCATAATATGAAAAATTTGCTTTTTACAAATGCATTCTTATCTTTATATTTAGAACCTATTGAAGAGAGATGCTTTATTTGAACCCAAAACCAGTTGGAAAAATTCAGACTGGTCCAAATAAGAATGAGTTGCAGACAACAATTACACGCTTTTGAAATCTTAGTGTTTTTTTTTCAAAATTGTGATTATTGATGCAAGCAACATCTTCATTATACACAATGTTTTCCCAATTGTTTTTTTCTTGAGAGGCATCATTGTGTGGAAATGGGTTTAGAATAAAATTTAAAAAATTAAAAAATCTATTGGAATTTAATTGTCTGCATAAGCCCATTGCCATACAATGACTTTTTTTGATGCCCCTTAAGAAAACCAATTAAGAAAACATTGTGTTAAATGAGGGAATTGCTCGCATTTTATACAATGTGTTCTACCCTAAACTTTTATGAAACTTAAATTGTCGTCTGCAACTTCCAATTTGGAGCAGTATAAAATTTCTTGAGCGGTTATGGGTTAAAAGGGTAAATGGTAAAAAAGATTAATTTCCCCAAATATTTCCTGGATACAAAAATACAACAACGGGATTTCTCGGTAATGGTTTAATTCCTTTTCTAGTGGCTTTTATTTCCCCTGATGTAATTATAGAGTGGGAGACCAAATCGTTTCATGGACTGGTAACATTTGTCTTTACTGGAATGGATTTCCAGTAAGATCGTTCTTGAGGAAACTAAATTCAACACCAACATGCTTGTCTGGAAAAATAATTATCTAAATACTATAATCCAGCAAAAGTCTACCAAAGAAATGCAATCATTTAACCTTGGCCTTTGATCAGTTTTGGAACAATAGGTTTTTTAAAAACTTTTCAGCACTTTACCTTTGACCCATTCCCATACATTTCACCACTTCACCACTTCACCTTCTACTTATTTCAAGGAACTAGAGGCACTTAATTGTATGAATCAGTCCCCTAAAATTTCCAAATAATATAGGGAATTACGTTTTCTATAATAATCTGAGGCATATTTGAAAGAATTTGTTTAGCAATCTACTTAAACGGGTGCATCTTTCAAATGCGCAAAAAAAAAATCTCAGTATAGCAGTATCAATGATTTCCCTCTTATCACTATTTGATCCTTACCTGAAATGAGCCAAACTATCCTATGCTCCGCTTCTTAAGTGCTTGATAGAGAATAAGATTTGAAAGTAAAAGAAATGCATTAAGAGATATCCCACTTGTCGAAATAGATTGCTCTTTTGATACTGTAAATATTTATTCCTAAGTTTCAAGTAAACATGTTCAGTAATACTGGAGACATTACAAAAAGTTTTAAGAATACAAAGCCTTGTTTGTTTAAATAGGGTTCAACACCACTTTTAACAACTTTTGTAGAGCTTCATCAAAGAAACATCCCTACAAAGCATCAGCTTGATTGGCCTACTGGTATTGGAGGAGATTTTAAAAGAAATTGTGGATGGACTGATGGATGGATGGATGGACGACAGACAATGACCAATCACAATAGCTCACCTATCACTTTTTGCTCGGGTGAGTTAAAAAGATCATATTGTGGATGGAATACATATTGTAAGTCTGGACACACACAACAAACCCCAGATGACAGTAGGATGGACAAAACACTATGACAATATCACACTGGCTTTTGGCCAGTAGAGCTAAAATTTCTTCAAACAGCAAAATTTTTTACCCACCGCACAGGTCAAGCAAACGGAAGTCTGCACTCAGAACTAACTACAAAATTTATTTCCAATCAAATTTTACATATTACTCCTTTTTTGTGGGACAATGATCACTGTTCTTTGAAGCTGATTTCTGTATGGCTGGTCATACACAGGCCCCTATGGACATTGTACTGAATCTGAGAAGACAAGTGAATTGCCCAATAAGGGACCAATATTACAACTGCATCTTAAACAAGCTGTAGTTAAAATGTCTTGGTTATCCAAGCAACTGATAAAATGACCCCATTTTAATCCTTGTCATGCTAAACCTGGAATATTCCTGTTTTTTTCAGTAGGTATAAAAAAAGAACAGCCTGCACATATGTGCAGTCTGATCTTAGTCTTCACTACCTGCTTGTCACTTTACAGCCAGAATTGTTTTCAAGATAAAATTTCAAAACTGATATCAACATGAAACAAGAGCCATGTCTGACATAGCCATCCCCTGTAAAAGCTTGCTAGTAAAGCGAGTTGTGATTCTTGTACACTGCACTTCCCCTCAATGAGATCTATTCACCTATAAAGTTTCAAGTTGATAGCATTTATACTTTAGGAGATATGCCCCGGACAAAATCTAAGAGTTTAAAACAACAAAGGGCAATAACTCCAAAATCATGCAAGCAAGAGTTGTGATTCTTGTGCACTGCACTCCTCCTCCATGAGATCTCTCCACCTATGAAGTTTCATGTTGATGGCATTTATACTTTAGGAGATATGCTCTGGACAAGCTTAGTGACGGAATGACTGAATGAAGGATGGAGATGTAACTATATCCCCTTCGCCAAAACGGAGGGGGATAATAAGTACTTCCAGTCTTTTCAGTGCTTTGATTTTAATGCAATTTCGAAGAGAATTTTTCTTCAATATGACAAGGATTAATAACTCATGGGAACAATAACGATTGAAAAATAACAAATTTACAATAATATTATTCACCCATTACCAGTAATCCCATTCCCACACATTCCTGGTTTTATATGAACCTCAAGAAAAAAGCTTTAGAAAACATAATTATTCTGGATCAAGCAATTTCTTCTTAGTCCTAAATATTTTCTGCCTCAAGAGATAAAGATTCTTAACCCTTGTCATGCTGAGCCCGGAATATTCCGGTTCTGGCAGGAGGTGAAGACTAAGATCAGACTGCACTTATGTGCAGGCTGATCTTAGTCTACACCCCCTGCTTGTACTTTTCCTATCAGAGTTGTTTATGAAGTTGATTTCTTAAAGAAATATTGATTTTTGAACAACAAGTTCTATCAGTGCTTTCAGCCCTTTCATTTGACAGCAGTTCAGTAAGGTAATTTATACAGCATGACAAGGGTTAAAATTTCTTCAACTAAATATTGTCATCTGCAACTTCTTTGATTTAGACCAGATTAAAAGTTTGTCATCTGGTAATCAACTCAATACATTCCTGTATTTGAAGAAAGAAAACAGCTACGGATAAGAATATGGAAAAAAGTAGATACTGCCATTTGAAACCAAGCAGTTATCAGTCACATTAGTGCATGCTGATCTTAGTCTAAGGCAGTAATAATCAAGTTTACACATCACTACTGTTAAGAGAATGCCAATAGATATAATTCAGTGCATTTGAATTACAGAACAGATACAGTCTAACTCCCTCTCAACACGTTATTTTCTACATGTTCTTGCAAAATACAGATCGAAATCTGAGTTTATCTGGAACAGCTGTCAAGAGCTTCAGCAAAATTTTGATAAACACTTAACTTTGGATTTATGTTTTTCCAGATGATTGTTGCAATATGTTTCAGTGTAAGATTGTTTTATCTTTCATTGAGTGAACAAATTAAGAGCTATAACTAAGGCAAAGACAAACTAGAAATGTTGTAAAGTAAACTAAGCGACTTGAACAAAATTAATTGACACAAGATTCATAAAGATTGGGTGCCCTCTAAAGTGTAAACAAAACAATTATCACTAAGCCCTCGTTACATTCCCATTTTCAATAGGGTTCATTTGTATGACCTAAAAATTATTATGCCAAAAAATTAAGCCAAAACTGTGGCTTCTAGAGTGTAAACAAATAATTTTGCACTATGGAAATTTCCCAATGGATTATGAAACCTAACCATAATCAAAAGTGTTTGTCCTTAAGACCTAACAATTATTCTGACCAAGTTTCATGAAGGTAGAGCCAGACCTGTGGCTGCTAGAGTGTAAAAACTTGATCACAAAAGTTCACCATGAGCATCTTGTGCTCAGGTGACCTAAACATGGTTAAACTGTAAAGTAGGCTAAGTTACCTGACCAAATTCAGTATAGCCTTACCTATCCCCATAAGAAGTGTAGGTATAAATGAAGGGTTAGACTTACCAGGCAATGGCACTCAATCTATTTGAGACATAGATCTACTGGTCAGAGAGAAAATGAAGACTATAATTTGTTTATATCCAATATTCAGGACATGTGGTTCCTATCCTTGCCATGCAATTTGTACACACCTCCAAAACAGCTCTTCTGATTAAATTAGCACCCTTTCTTCAGAGCTGTGGAATTCCCAGGGCCAATTTGTCCAACATGGGCTTTCCTACTTGCAGATAAGTACATTTTTAAAGGGCACTTGTCTGCGGACAAGTAAAGATCAAAGAAAATCTTGGAATGGTACAAAAAAGATCTCTTAAGATCTCAATGATTTATTATTCTAATGTTAATATTGTAGGGTAAAAAATATTGTTGTTAATAAAGAAAATACTGCTTTTAAGTTTTCTCAAAATTTATCTTCTTTGCGGAAAAGTTCATTTTGATTCTGGACAATTGATTGTTTGATGTTTAACAACACGTCCACACGTTTGTTCATTTCACATGCAAGAAATTTAAGGAAATTACTATAAAATTATAGATGAGTAATTAAACAACGATAAACAAAAACCCTTACAATTCTGGACAGAAATAAAATCATCTCTTACATGTGAGGGCACAAGCAGAGAAACCCTGTATTTCCAAATCCCTGATTTCTTGCTGTTTTTTTCCATACAATATCCTACTTGGGCACTCTGTCATATTCTTGTGTTACCAATGTGGGAATTCAAGGAATTTAAATTACTTTGTATAGATATTATAAATTTATTACAAATTCATTATTTTTTCATTAAATTATGCAATAATAGCATAATTGAAAATATGAATCAAAATAGTGTTCACAACCCACTATTAAAAGTCAAGTCCACCAATATTAGCTCAGTGTTCACAGTAGGGCATGCAGTTAATTGTTCATGGATGAGCCATTTGAAGTCCAGTATTAATAGCCAAGCATTTACCAATTGCTTTTCTTGAGGGGCACCAAAAAGGGAATGGGTTAAGGATGTAGAGATTAAAAGAAATCAGATTTCACAGTATATAGAATAATTAAGATTAAAGCTGTGAACAAGAATAATTCATGAACAAATTTGTAGACCGTATCAATACAGTATATTTTGTAGAAGGGGCAATGGAAACTCTCCATTTACAGCTTTTGTTGTTTTCCAGTTTCAATCCCTAGTATGTCGGTTCTAGATGATTTGACAATACACCACAAGCTCTGACTTTTCTCAGTAATTCAAAAACAAAACTTCTGAAAGAAAAGATATATTATGCTGCTAAATTCAAACTAGAGGCACTCAAGTGCATATATTTTTCAAGGGTATATCCAAGTGCTCCATAGACCTGAATTGACCAATCAGCTCATTTCCTCTCAATCCCACTACCCTTTCCTATATAATCACTGGTTTCGACGTCCTTGTGATTTTATACTTGAGAAACGTTGTGGGAAAAGAAGAAATTGCTTGTAGCATGCAATTTCTTCTTTTTCCACAAATTTCTACCCTACTGAATGGTTATTTTTCAAATTAAATCCACTATAAATTTTTGTCTGCAAAACCTTTGAATTTGGACAGGTCTAAAAATATTTAAAACAGGAAAGGTTTAAGACAGAAAGAGAGAGACAAAGACTTAACCTTTGTCATGCTAGATATTTTGTTTTTTGAACTGTATTAAAAAAGGGCTGAAAGCACTAGATTTGGTTCAATGTTTCTTTTGAAAATTAATTCTGTTTTGAAAAGAATTAATAGGTTGTGTGGACTAAGAACAGATTGCACTTATGTGCAAGCTGATCTTAATCTATACCTCCTGCAATAACAGGAATATGACAAGGGATAACTAAAAACAAAGTGGAAAATTTTTCATTGCCAAACTGTTTCCTACCTTAACCAATTCCCACACAACAAAATTTTAGACTGGTCCAAAGAAGCTGCAGACAACAATTTAAAGTTTTATGAATTTTTAGAATTTTTTAACTTTCTGGGTAGAAAACATTTTGGAAAATGAAGAAACTGCTTGTTACAAGGAATTTCTTCATTTTCCACAACGTTTTTTCCCAATTGTTTTTTGAGGGGCGTCAAAAAGTGGGAATGGTTTAAAGGACAAAGATCATTTTAACTTTTCACTGGCTATAAATCATTGTCTGCAGTATCTTTCTATTTCTACAAGTCTTAAATTTTGTCATATGGTAAATGGTAATTAATTTTTTCCACAATTTTCCTGAAGATGTTTTCTGCAGGTCATGAACATGATTGTTGAAGTATGGGAATGGTTTAAATCAACAACTAAAGGTACCAGCATTAAATTCTTGGGTTACAAATCTACTTCTTTGGACCTTCGAATAGATTTAGCACCAGCACAAATTCCATGGAAAATTGTGTATTTATGGTACACTAACTCCAAAATCTCTGTACCTAAAATATTGCCACTGGGGAATTTCAGTTTTAAGTAACAATTTATGTTTTTCTCCTAAATTCACAAATCAATCTGTCAAATGTATTGGTTGACTGACAGAGAATTACCACAAATGAAGAGCAGTCAGATTTTATTAAGAATTATGACATTTTTTGTGGGCAGAAAGAAAAACAATACTGACACAAATTTTCATTATGGTATACCAAAGATTCTGTCAGTGACATATTTGTGATATATTGGTGTATTAACCCTATTACCACATAATGAAATTACAAATCAGTCAAACAACTGAAAGAAGACACAAAATATTGTGGAAAAAAGAAGACAATGTTGGTTATCAACATGTTCTTCTTTTTCCATATTTTCAATGGTTTATTTTCTTTAGTGAGTAAAACTGTGTGATTGTGTGGTAAAAAGTTAAGAAGTTACAAACAACATTTCAAAGTAAGGCTTCAAATTGAAAGGTGCCACATAGGGTATAATTCACCATTAGAAAAGGAGAAATTGCTTATTAAAAGCAATTTTTTCCTTTACCATAATGTTTTCCTTCATATAATCAGGGGTGTATAAATCAGGATTTTGTGGTAATGGGTTAACCAAGAACCAGAGAACATAATGAAAGAAGTTTCAGACAATTTTTGAAGTGTTACAATTAGGAAATATTCCTATAGCATAATTATTTTCTTCTTTTCTAACAATCATTTAAACAGTTTTTTTCCTCTTCAGTGACGAAATGTGGGATTAAGTAGAACATTTTAGTCGCCGCACTTCACAGGCCTGAATGTACTGATTAAGCAAATGGTGTTGTCCGGAATTCAATATAAACTGAATAATCTTTATCTAGTCAATGAAATATTTGAAATAGTTGTAAAAGAAGCATTTCATACTTTTCATTCTTTAACAAAAGTTAATAATTACCCCTGCAAAATTGTGTTCTAACCTTTCACCATATATCAAAATTAGCCATACCCATCTTCAATGCCCACAATGTTTTATATCCCAAAAGTTTTCTCAATTCCATCAACTTGAATTTTGTGACTTCTTCAACTTTGAATTTGAGGCAAGACTAGAATTTTAGTCTAAACAACTTATTATTTTGTCAGACAAAATTCAAACAAACATGTATTTCTTGCAGGGTGGGTAGTCAACCAACAAGCTTAAGGTCAAAGGATGGTTCTGTGAAAGTAATGGGTCAGAGAGAAACAATTATAACTGCATGTTAAGGTAGTTACAACTGTTTTGCACTGAACCATCGAAATTCAGAAACAAGAGGACTATGATGGTCCTAAATCTCTCCCCTGAGTATATCATGGTTCATGAATTTATGATGTATACAAAATAGCAAAGCCCTCTGTCAAATTATTTTCGAGAAGATGTTTAAGGATTTTCACTTTTAATCCTTGGTATATTGATGATCCCATCATATAACCCTAATTTCCTGCATAAGGCAATGCTTTGAAGTATAGACATCAATACATACAAAATATAAAAGCTCTAGGCCTAATGGTTTAGGAGAAGAAAGTTTTCAAAGATATCATTCTTTATTCCAATCAAAAATTAGGGATCGCACAGAAAAGGGCTAATTTTCAGAATACAGTAATTCTTTGAAGTATTTTTGTAGAGGGTCAATAGCTGTTGATACATACCAATTATAAAAGCTCTAGGCCTAATAGTTTGGGAAAAGAAGACTTTAAAAGATTTCTTTCTTTATTCCTTTGTAAAAACAGGGATTGCACAGAAAAGGGCTAATTGTCAGAAAACAATTATTTTTTCAACAATTTTGGAAGAGGGTCAATAGGTGATGATATGTACCAAATATCAAAGCTCTCGGCCTTATGGTTTGGAAGAAGAAGATTTTCAAAGATTTCCTGCTTTATTCCGTTTTAAAGTCAGGGATCACACAGAAAAGGGTTAATATTCAGAATATGGTAATTCTGAGAAATATTTTGGTAGAGGGTCAATAGGTGATGATACATACCAAATATCAAAGCTCTAGGCCTTATGGTTTAGGAGGAGAAGATTTTTTAAGATTTCCTTTTTGAAACCAGGGACCGCGCAGAAAAGGGTTAATTTTCAGAATACGGTAATTCTTTGAAGTATTTTGGTAAAGGGTCAATAGGTGATGATACATACCACATATCAAAGCTCTTGGCCTTATGGTTTAGGAGGAGAAGATTTTTTAAGATTTCTTGTAAAATCTGGGATCGCACAGAAAAAGGTTAATTTTCAGAATACGGTAATTCTTTGAAGTATTCTGGTAGAGGGACCGCACAGAAAAGGGTTAATTTTCAGAATTAGGTAATTCTTTGAAGTATTTTGGTATAGGGTCTTTAGGTGATGATAATGTACCAAATATCAAAGCTCTAGGCCTTATGGTTTAGGAGAAGAAGATTTATTAATAATTGTTTACGGACGGACAGACAGACAATTACCGATCACAATGTTTGAATGGGGTTTTACGCCGCTTTCAACAATCTTTCAGTTATATCGCGGCGGCTGGAGCACCCCTTTGCAGTAGAAAGAACTAGCTATCTCTCCTTTTCTCACAGTGCTTCTACTCTATTTGACACTTATTTTCAAGTTTCGTTGCAATTGAAAATGTTGTCTGCATCTTCTTTTACTATGAACCAGCCTAATATTTTGTCATCTGTTAATGGGTTAATCGACAAAAACTTCAAAGAAAACAAGAGGGACATTGGCCCTGGGGCGCTCACCTGAGAAAAGGCTCTTTTTCTTTCAACAGTCTAATTTCATGTTAAGGTTAGGATTATGAAACAAGTGGGCCACAATTACATATGAAGACTATGAACCTTGGGATCCAAAAGTCTAAATTAAAAAATTCCAAGGCTTAAGTGCTGATTTGAAAGAAGGAAAAAACTTTTTCCATGGGTTATAATTTCAGAAATAAAAAAGAAGTGTGTGAACTAATGCTTCATGCCTATACCCCCCCCCCCCCTGGGTCCGCCCCTGGAGACCTGAGGATCATGATTTTAGCCATTTTGTAAGAGATCAATATACTGATGCTTCATGCAAAATTTCAAGGCTCTACGCCTTCTTGGTAAGGAGGAGCAGATTCTTAAAGATTATTTTGAAATTTCTCTTTTGTTGCCAGCGCAACCAGAGTTTTTAAAGGATTTCAATTCTTTTAGCTGTTTTTGAAGGGGACCACCTAAGGAACTTTTCTGCCAAATTTGGTTCAAATCGGCCCAGTGGTTTGGGAGATGACGTTTAAAGAAATTGTTGACGGTCGATGCACGACGCACGCCGGACGGACGCCGGACAAAAGGGGATCACAATAGCTCACTTGAGCACTACATGCTCAGATGATCTAAAAAAAGATCATTGTTTCCTTTGTATGCCATAAAAGTTTCCCTGGAAATATTTAACAAATGACTGATTATTTCAGGGTGTTTTGTTTTCCACATGTTTACTTAATGTTTTCTGTCAAAAACAATTCCAGTGACTGAATTGAATAAAAGATTGCTCCAGGAAATCATTTCATTCAAAAGTTTATCATTTATGTTTGGGATATGTACTAACTTTAAGTTGGTTCATTTTGAAAGCTTGCAAGAGAATTGAAATACAAGAGCTAAATACCATTTAGCCCTCAAATATTGTAAGATAAAGGAAAGATGCTTATAAATGCTATTTCTTCTTATTTCTCTTAGATTTACACAGTAAATTTTCTTTGCTTCTACATAATGCAGGATTAACCCATTACCAGATGGCAAAATTTTAGACTGGTCGAAATTGAAAGAAGTTGCAGACAACAATTTAAAGTCTATGAAATTTTGGATTTTTTCAACTTTCTGGTAAGTATACATTGTGAAAAAAAAAGAAATGGCTTGTAACAAGCAATTTCTTCATTTTCCACAATATTTTCCAAAGCATTTTTAATTTGGGGCATTTAAAAGCGTCACTGAGTAGGAATGGGTTAAATGAGATAAAAAGACTATTGCATATATTTTGAGATTCAGTGTTACAATAATCGATTAACTTTTTATCACACAAAAATAACAAGAATAACATATTATATGAAAAATTTAAATCCCATATCAGACTTTTTTCTTTAAACTGTTTGCATAATAAATGCCATCTTGCCAACCCATAACATGTGACCAAATTCTTGACTGGCCCCCAAACGTCAACTCAAAGTGTGTATATAAAATTGAATGAACAAACAAATTGAATGGAAGACAATAATCGAAATTGCAAATTTCCTTCTTACAAGCAATTTCTCCTTTTCATTCATTGTTTTTTCTTTTTCCCCGACAGATTGAAATGTATGACTGTGTGGTAATGGCTCAAAATCACATGCCATATGATATAGGAACTAATCCTACAGTTAATAGCCTCTAATGTCATTTGTGCTCAATAAGTTCACATGTAGCCCATATCAGAAATAAGCTCTAATGAAAGTAATGTGGGTAAATTGGTGTTTCCTATCAAACACTTCAAAAAGAGCTGATGATTACAGTAATTGGATTATTATGTCTGCCATGTATCCTTAATTATATTAGCACCTCTAATCTTGTATTATCATTGCCCATAACCATTCAGATGTTGGACATGACTTTCAGAATTTCCTATGCACAATGGCAACGATCTTAAATTCCCAACAAGTATGGCTCACTATATGGGTGAAAAGTTCACCGTAGGTTGTGCACTATAGTAGGTTAAATGATAAAAGTGCATCTACAAAATTAAAGCATTATGCGCTCAAAACATAACCTTGAATGCCGTAGGCATAAAATGAAAGCACTTTAAAGCACTTTCTAAATGAACTGGGAAGGCCTTCAAAAAAAATGTGTGCCTTGCAAATGTATGAACTCATTCTGAGCAGACATGCTAAAATTATGAGGGATAATTCCTTTGAATTTTAATTTAAATTCATCCTCCTTCAAAGTTTTCACTACATAGCATAGTGTTGCATAAAGACAAGAACACAAAATTTATGGGGCTTTTCCTGGGGTTTTCAAAAAACAGAAAAGAAAACCCCAAAGCCAAACAAAAGAATCCAGTCAATTGAAAAGCACTCTGACCTGTAGCAAGCAAACATTTTTCAATTTGGACTGGTCTGAAATTGTTGTAAGGTAACAGGTTCACAGAAATCAATGATGCAAACTTATGATGGATCATTGCTTAAACCTAATCTAATGGTTACCTTGATTAGTTATTAAAGCATTTGAACCAAGAATTGATCAATTCTATCAATAAATCTATGCAAATGCTTAGTGTTCCATCTATAGAGGACTTTCTGACTTAACCCTTTCCTGTATAAACCCGGGATTTTATGTCCCTATGATTTTATACTTCAGAAAACTTTGTAAAAAAGGAGAAATTGCTTGTAACAAGCAATTTCTCCTTTTCCCACTATACTTTCTACCACATAGGATGGTTTCATTTCAAATTGCATCCAATTTTCCATGGTGTCTGCAACCTCTTTCAATTTGGACCAGTCTAAAATTTCTAAAACAGGAAAGGGTTAATACTTGTCATGCTAAGCTTCAAACATTCCTGCTTTGGCAGATTGAATAGATGAAGGTCAGCCTGCACATATATGCAGACTGATCAAAGTCTATACCAATGTTTGTTTCTCTTAACCCATTCTCCCACAATTTTGCTTTTTTTATGCCCCTCAAGAAAGGCTATAGAAAGCATCATGGAAAATGAAGAAATAGCTTATTACCAAAAATTTTCTTCAATATACACAATGTTTTCAACCAAAAAATACAAAGATTTCCCAAAACTTTCATCAACTAAAAACTGTTGTCTGTAAATTCTATGATTTGTACCAGCATAAAAAGGTTTCTCTTTGAATTGTTCTTACCTTGTAATGTCATCTGCTATCCATTCAAATTTGGGCAAGTGTAAAATATTGAGAAACATTAAAATGTTATATAGTCAACTTTTAGAATGACCAATCAAATCAATTAGGAGAAACGACCAAAAGGGGGCATCATATGAACTATAACTTTGGTTTTCAACTCCTTTAATAGGTACTATACACCAATTTCAATATGCTCTTGGTACAAAGAAGGTTTTTGAAGATTTCCACCTTTGCTTGAATGTAAATAGACTACGGGTAAGAATTTGCCAGGTGTGTGGGTGTGCAAATACAGCTGAGGGGGCAGATACGAACAAGCTTGACACATGTCCCCTTGAATGATGTTCTGCATACCAAATATTGAAACCCTTAGCTCTCTGGTTTCAGCAGATTTCTGAATATTTCATCATTTGTTTGCTTTTTGTTGCTTTGTCAACTAGTATGAGTTAAGGTTGATTTCAATTGTTTGAACAAGATTGGTAGAGCTTCCTCCAATGAACGTCCCTCCATGAGGGGAAGTTTATGTTATCATCTTCCCCTCCCCACAGGGATGTTCCCTCCAGGGCAACAGCATTAGCTTATGATGAACACTTTGTCCCCAGGTGAACTAAAAAATGTATCACCAAAGAGATGAACAAAAAGACATTATTTCTAAACCAAAATAAATCCGGGAGAAATTGTTTTATAATCTACTTTATAAACCATTACATGTAACTTAATCCTCATTAATTTGAAAGCAATCATTATCTGACTGTCTCTAATCTATAAAACAACAGATCCTTTATCAAATGCACACCCAATAGATGCTTTTGTGTGTGTGTGTATGTGTGTGGCAAGTTTATAAATGATTTTCATATTCTATGGACTAGAAAACTTTGTGAGAACAAGAGTTCTGTAGTAACGGTATACAACACCCTATTGTATCTAGCCCCCTTTTTCTGTGATACAGCCTAATATGCCCAAATCATGATAATATCCAGTCAGGTGAGAAATTTGTGAAAATTTCCTCAATTTTTTTATATAGAAATAAATGTTTATAAGAAACTTTTGGGTTACTGACCTTTACTGGGACACAGACTAAAATGGCAAAAACCCCAACAATAATGCACAAGGTCAGGTGACTATAGGAACATTCTTTGCAAGTTTGTCTGTAAATGTAAGAGACATGTTAAAGAGATCTGTAAATGTAAGAGACATGTTAACGAGATGAGGACATACAGATGGTCGGATATCCAGATGGATGTCGGGGCGGACAAAAGTATAGATAAAACAGTAAGACAGATAGAAGATGATACCAATATACTACCACCTTCTACAGCTTATAAAATAGGAAATTGCATCAAAAATGAAATTGTATAAATTTCAAAGAAGAATTTATGTACTAACTTCATGCTAAATTGGTTGAGGAAAGGTATGGAAACTGTATATACTCTTGTCCAAATTTTAAATATTGAGGGGGCAAAATCCCATCTTCTTTAAGAATACTTTAAAGAAGCCCTTGATAAACCCAGCTGTACCTCTCTCTTGCTGTGAAGTTATACATGATTTGAACCATCACCATATAATTGCACATTTAACCCATTACAACACCAGAATGACTTAGACTTGTCCAAATTGAAAGGAGTTGCAGATGACAATTATAAGTTAATGAATATAAAGATTTGTTCAACTTTCTGGGTAGAAAACATTGTGTAAAATGAAGAAATTGCTTGTTACAAGTAATCTCTGCATTTTACACAATGTTTTCCTAGTCCAATTTCTCGATGGGCATCCAA